>LD700006.1:744034-781764 GCA_003118335.3 Papilio memnon | reverse complement strand
CAGCATTTCGCAGTTTTCTAAAAATAATTATCAAACGTCTAATTCGGCTTGCCACACTACTTACATGCTTTTCCCAATTAAGGTTTTCGTCGAGTGTTACTCCGAGATACTTCAATGAGCTTGCTTTTTCTATTTTAGGGCATGTGCACGTTTGATTAGATGTTAGTTAATGAAACATTTGCCGCTTACATTGTGAAGTTTTTTCATCATGAGTGCATTAAAGTAACATTTATCTCCATAAATCTGTTCTTTGAAGTACGCAGAGCTTTTGTGCCCTTTAATAGACTACTAGAGATTTTCTAAAGCGGGTTATCTATTGAACGCGTCACCATCGTCCTTGATTGGAATCGACCTCGATTTTACACAATACAATGAAAAAATATTTTTCATTTCGCGTTTTTCTTCTGAGTTTAGGGTAGCGTAGAGAGCAATGCTACCAACTGTTGACAATCGAGGAATAAAATTACATATATAATATTTTTGCTAGTAAAAATAAAGAAACTCATTAGCAGCACGCAGGTTTGCCGATGACTCTTCCCACTACCACCCACCAAGCCCCGCGCTCGTCTGTTCAGTAACGTCAGTTAACGCGTGACGTCATGAGGCCATTGACAAAGCTTCTACGCACGAGTAATAACTAAATTCATTCTATTGTATTTCTATTGTACTTACCAAACTATATTATAACAATAATACCTGTAGTAAAACTTTCTAAATATAGACTTCTCAAACTCAATCTACACTCAGTTTCAGTGATCACTGAACGACTCAGAGTGATAGAAAAATGTATAGTTGACAATACTCCTTTAGACAAAGAGTAGAATTTCTATTGTGTTGTGAAATTTATTAAATGCTGATTTATTAAATAAGTGTTTTATTGAATTTTGCTGCTTGCAGCAAATTGTCTTCCCGGGCGCCTTGCCAGCCTTTATTCTTCATACGAGGACAGAAATATGATACAGAGTAGTACGTAGAGTAGTAAGTCGTGCAATACTGCCATTGTTTAATGCATAACGGCGTAACAGAACAGTATTATTTTTATAATAAACTAGCTGTTCGCGTGCGGCTTCATCCGCGTGAAATTATAAAAAGTTTATTTTATTGTTTACATTTGTCAAATTATCAATTGCAAATATCAAAATGACATGACATGATGGCAAACCATGGCAATCTTGCTTCCTTGATGTTGGCAGCAACTTATGGCCTCTTTCCCACATCAGGGTTTTTATCCAAAATATTTACCCCCTAAGTTTAATAGCGTGAAAATATATAGCCTAAAGCGTGACGTAAGTGTAGGGCTTTTTATTAATAAAAGAATTATTTAAAAATATGCTGTAAATGTTGACATATTAGGCAACAAAGAAGTGTGTGTTTACGCTTTATTATATTAGTATAGATATATAATAGATAGACGTGCAACCAGTAGTAGTGCTGCACTGTGTACTGCTCTATCTTGCTATTCTATCCTCGTGTTAACTAGCAATAATTAATTTTGGAAAGTCTCAGGCTAATATAATAAACAAATGAAATCTTGACAGATGTTGTGTATTACGTAATTAAATATATTATTGTACTTTTTTTAATACCTTTTTAATATAAGAGGATATCTAATTGAAGTTATTTTGTATCTCCCCTGATATTAATGATCTAAATTTAAAATACAACAATGTACAAAATAGCTATTTTCAGTATAATTTAAGATAATTAATTTTTATTATAGAAAACAATTTTATTTGTACTTCCCATAAATCACTTGCATTGCCAACAAATATTCCAGTTGACGTACAGTAAAATTTACGAACTAATTGTTCCAAAAGAATGCTTTGCTGTTATGATTAAATATTTCCACGTTTTAAATGTGGGTTTCCATTTCCGAATAATTTCATCGTTTTTGTTTTACATGGTTTTGGTTCGACAGCCCGACCCGCTCAAACCACAAATAAACACAATACTATCCTAGACTTAAACTATCGGCCGATAAAATATCTGTAGTGTGAAGAAAAGTCCGCGCACTTGGTAAGTATAAATTCTGAATATTTTATGTGAAAATCACTCAGAGAATTTGAAGTAGTTATTCGAATAAATAAATTTCTTTCTCAAGTCTAATTTTTTATTTAATAAATGTTCAACGAATAAAAACACATTGTCTTTCTTGTCGGCGGCGTAATGAAATTTTTCAATGGAACTAAATAAGTCTACGGGGAGGCGCGGCACAAATGAATTCACAACAAGGTAATATGCATTGTAACAGATGTTTAAACCATTCGTCTGTTTTTGATTTAGAAAATTATTAAACAACTAGATTTCGCCAGCGACTCTGTCCGCAAGAAATTAAACAAAACAAAAGTGAGTAGCCTATATGTTCTTCCTAACTACGCTTTACATCTATGCCAAATTTAATCAAAATCCATTCAGTCGTTTAGGCTACAAACTCTAACATCCATCCATCCATTCATCTAAACTTTCTCATTTATAATATTAGTAAGATGTTGACATATGAGTCTGTTTGATTTTAATGTTGTTTAAAAAGTCCTCAATAAATTCAATGAGTATTGATATTTTTCGCTTCATATTTTGTATAATTTAAAAAGTTAACAAGGCTTTATAAAATAAATTTCTATCATTAAACATTCAGAGATGATTTCATGTCTAAAAATTTCCAAAGCCGGTGAATGTGACGGATGGTTATTTTATGAACATGTTTTCAATATCGTAAATTCAGTTTAATATAGAAGTGAACATTGATTTTTTTTTATTTAAAAATGATGATAAATCAAATTATAAAACTATGTTGCATATTTATTAAAAATATCCAAAAGTGCTAGTAAATATTAATGAAAAACTCGAAAAACTTTTTGAACTTTCACATAAAGTACACTTTTCTAATTAGCATGAAACATACGTTTATAAGCGCACTTTTGAAATGAACAAAATTTATTTAACAACAAATACGTAAAAAAGAGCATCGGTGGCTCAGTGTTTTAAGCGCTTTACTTGTAATCTACAGGTCTTGGGTTCGAATCCCGCCGCCATGTACCAATGTGATTTTCGATTTTTCATAAGTACATAATTTACCCGACGTTCTTACGGTGAAGGAAAACATCGTGATGCAACCTGCACATATCGGCGAAGAAATTCAAAGATATGTGTGAAGTCAACCCACCCGCACTTGGCCAGCGTGGTTGACTAAGGCCTAGTCACCCTTACTTAGGGTAGGCTCCGAGCCCCTCGGTGGGGACGTATAGTGAGCTGGTGACGTAAATTGTTCGTTAAAAAATGATAAATGAGAGCAATTAAAAATGCCCTATCATAGCATACGTTTATAGAAGCATGAACTTTAAAATCCCATTTTATATCATGCGAGCTGTTGCTCGCGACTTCGCCCGCGTGAAATTAAAAAATATAGCCTATGTTACTCACAGATAAATTACCTTTCTAACGGTGAAAGAATTTTTAAAATCAGCCCAGTAGTTTTTGAGTTATTTCATTACATACAAAAATACAAATCTTTCCTCTTTATAATATTATAGTATAGATAATGCTTTAGAGTATTTTGATATAAATTAGCTGTGGATAAAAATATGTACACAATTATACATTATATCACACTAATATTATAAATTGGTCTAAATAGATGGATGAATGTTTCTTACTACGTATTTTCAAAACGCCTTATCGACGTAAAACATAGTCTGAAAGAACACATGAGCTATTTAATAGTGGTAGAGCCCGCTTTAACATCTTCTCACGAATGGGTCGGCTCGCCCGGTGCAATACCACGACCACACAGAAGACAAGCGTGAAGCGGGAGCAATTCCGCGTTTCGTCTGATGAGTGTGGTGCCGGAGGCCCAACTTTAGTCCCTTTTCCTTCCCACCCTCTTTCTTATAAAAGAAGGGATGGGAAGGGAACGTGGGTTTGACGGTGCAGGAGACGCATAGGAAGGGGAAATATCCTCTTTATGTGCGTCTCCTTCTCCGTCGATTAAGGGTAGGCAACTCATCCGCTATTGCGGATGTCTATGAGCAGCGGTCGCTTCGCCAGTTTGGCGGATTCAGGTGGCCGCTTGCACGTTTTCCACCTTATGGCATAAAAATAAAGTCGACGGCAAAAACTGTTCTAAATCAAACAGTTATCAAACAAACCCAATTAAAGTTATTTGAATGGTTTTATTATGCTAAGTACAAATGTTATAATAAATGATATCATCATCATCATCATCATCATCATCATCATCTCCTCCTCCTTATCCTACTCCCGTAGGGTTGGCGCACCGTGTTTTCGCATTTCTGCCACATGTATTCTCCTTTCATCCGTTCCTTTTACTGCCCAACATTCAGATCTATACATCATGACAGGTCTTACGACGGTCTTGTAAATTTTCCCCTTTATTTTAAGGGGAATATGCGGGTCGCATATTACACCTGTATTCAAACATGCAATCCTCATTTTTTTATTTCGTGTATCGAAAACCCTTAACATGTCAAATTATATGTTAATAATAAAATATAATAGTTTAAATTTTAATTACTAGATATGTACTTTCAATACATGTTATCAAAACATTTGGAAAATGAACTACATCAATAATTGCAACTAACCGAAAACAATCAAATTAATTGCGAGCATATTTTAAGCAATGATTACTGAAATCACAGATGGAATTTCTAGATAACTAAATGAATGAATGAATGAATATGTATTTATTGCCACAAAAAAGAGATTACATAAAAGGACTTATTCTAAAGAAAACATATAATCATACAATCGTGGCAAAAGGTAGCCAGCTCAGCGTATGCAGGAAGGACTAAGCCGTTCCTGCGCTGATTTTCAGCTGGCTCCTTCGTACTCAGAACATATACCATACGAGTAGTTGTTTGGGTAACCGGCCGTAGTAATTACATACATATACAGAAAACAAAACAAAAATACACTTTAAAAAAGAGAAATAAAATAAAATAAAATCACGTAAAACAAAAAAGATGATGATATAAGTACATCAAATAAAAATGCCAAAGTTTTTTATTAATATAACACGTCACACAAACCACAGCTTGCAGAGAATGTGCAACTGCTTCGATGTTAATATCTATTTCGGCAAACTTCCCAAACTTCACTTGAAAACTTGTATATCAACTTCTAACTCACTTAACTTTACTAGACCTTACTTTAAAGTATTAACTCGATGTGATTATATTTATTTTACTTAATTGAATAAGAATGTAATGAAGTATAAATATGTAAGTAGACTCCATGTTTATTTGAAGTTGTTTAGTTGAAGTTCAGTGCTATTGAATATTTCAACAACCGATAATAATTTGTCATTTACTTAAATTTAAGTATTTTAAGATATGAAAGACAGAGACTCAATTATTTTTCATTATTGTTATTAAAATCTGAACAAAAGTTATGACTAGAACTGAAAGATAAACCGATATTTACTACGTTATTTGGTATCAATTTATTTTACTTGCATCAATCCTAAGCTCTACATACACCGAGTCTCGCTGGTTAGGAACCGAACAATGCTGCTCTGGTCGATATCCTACTGCCTTTGCATTCGGACTCATGGACTAGTATAGAACAATTTACGACTTCTATTACAAAAGATCTGGTCTATTGAAGCGTTTCAATCTATAAAATGTTAAGTTGTTCCCAGACTTTCTTTTACTTTACTGTGTGTAATCGTATTATAGCGTTGTATTTATCGTTTATTTTTACGTTTGATTGTGCTTTTATCTACAGGTTCAAATTAACGGTCTAAGATGCGGAGGCGGTTGTCTCTCATTGAATTTTCTGTACAACTAGATAAAATTTAAATTTAGTCCTGAAAGGTTTTCTAAACTACGGAATCCCATTTCTTAAAATTACGGACGGACGGACGGACGGATATTTTATAGCTCTAATTAGTTTGCGTTTACTAATTTTTAGAAATTAAATTAATAAACTTGTGTTATATTTGAGTACTATAAAGCGTTGCTTAGTTATTTATTCAATACGTAACTTAGCTGTTTCGGTACACAAGGTGCCAGACGTCGGCGTTAGTTCGGCGAATCTTGATCGCAGTTAACTTTGGTAATTGCCACGGATACGGACGGACGGTAAATTATAGCGATTAGTATCTGCATTTTACTGCGACTGTTTTGACTTATGTTTAGATTTCTATTGCTTTACACATTGTTCTTTAGTTAATAATAGGTTATTGATCTTTGAAATAATAGTACATTATTTCGTATAACTTTAATTCAATGAAAGATTTTTAGCAGATTAACATTATTATTGCTAATTAATTAGTGCAATTGTAAAAAAAGATTAATGTGGCATGAGTCACGTTTCATTTCACGTACCAATGTAATTGCTGGCAATTTATGCAAAGGGCACCCTTCCTTTAATTAGACAAGTTAAGACTCTTAGCCTTTACCTTATTCTAGATGTTTTTTTAAGTAAAATTTTATTAGAATTGATTTTTAATTAATTGCATTACAAGGATTTTGAATGTCAACACTCTGATTGTTTAGAATTTTAATAATGCGTTGCCATATTTTGAAGAAATAAAAGGTCTGTGACACCTCTCGTAGCAAACGAAATATACACTATATTTTTTAAATCAGGCATATTTTTTTATTGTAAAACCAATTTGGAGGAATGTGTAGATGTATTGAGATGAAATAATATACATAACGAAGGACTGCTAATATACTGTGATGTAAATGAACACTATCTTACCTTAAGACAATACCACTTGCAGCATTTGTGCTAAATACATGATCGCTTCTTGTTAAATATACACAGTGTATGCAAGCAGTTACTCTAACAATATAACATGTATTTAGACATGTTCGATCTAACTTGTGTATGTAAAGGAAGTAGCGGCTACTATTAAAATGTTTTGTATTGAATTATTTTTCGATTTTTCATAAGTTACATTTAATTTCCTATAGAAATAGGATAATAAAAACATTTTTTTTGTGATCGAAGGCTGGAAAGTGACAAAGATGAAAATGCTTGTTGCAATTTTGATTACTATCATTTACTAGGTGACTTTAACGCATCACGTACAATATTAATTATGTACCTATAAAATAATCCAAGAGCAAAGAGTATGAAAACTACTGTTTGCTAAATCAATGCACAATAGAATAATTATTATTTAACGATTTAAATGTTTTACTTCAATTCAAATGTTTTCAATATGTCAAATTCAATATGTCTAAATGATTCGAGTTTGATTCGAGAATCAATGGTAACGCTCTGGTAGTGCAGTACGCTCAGCTTTGTTTATTTTAAGCATCTGAATCGTGATAGGATTGTTTTGTATTCAGAACTGTTTCGACTCGCATTTGATTTACGTATTATTAAATAACGGTAACATTTTCAAAATTTACATCTTTTTAATTTACACAATATAACAATAAACATGGTTAGATTCACATAGACCTAGTGTTGTGATGAGAGACTAGAAGGTAAGAGAAAGAAGAACAAGAAATGGGAACTTGAGAGTTTCCTCGCCATTTTTTGTCAACTTTCCGGTCTTTGCCTTGAGATGCGCACAAGACAACAATCCGCCAACATCACTTTAATTTTGCCTGTTTATCTGTCTCTTTCTCTTATTTAGAAGAATACGTTGAAATTATTAATTTTAGTTACATTGAGGGTGAATTTAGCGGCACGTGCCAAGCCCGCAGTCAGCCCCGGCACACGAAGCGCATGATATTAACTGCTTAATTAGAAACGAAGTCACACGCCGACCGGATTAAGCTGTGTTTCCAATTAAACTGCTATTCATTGTTATTTTGACTATTATTGTAGAATGAACGGATGTTTTTTCCTTAGTTGCATGAAACACTAGTGGTGGATATTAGAATTTTTAGTATTAGTAATTATATTTTATAATGGCAAGTACTCGCTCCAGTGGCGCAATCGGTTAGCGCACGGTACTTATAAGACAGTCGCTGTAAGCTATGCCGGGGTTGTGAGTTCGAGCCTCACCTGGAGCAACATGTTTTTTTTTTATTTGCAACAGAAATTTCTTGTTTAATCAAGTAACAATTATAAGTTGTTTTTAAACTATGCTATCCACGACTCTAGGAAAATTGGACACTTTTTCCCTTCCTTTCATCGATTCGTCGCATCTTCTTGCAAACTTCTTGAAAATATGCAAATAACTTTCAACTCTTGTTATTAAATAGGCACTACAGTAAAATTAAGTGCGTTATGTCTTCTCTATACTATAACTATACTAATCCTAACAAAGATTGTATTTTTTTGCAATAAAAATAGTGATATACTATTTAATCGAATCGTGTGATTTGCACAAAATTGTCTTGTCTGGATTCTTGCCAAGGATTCGAAGTTAAACGTTTTCTGGGAAATCGCCTTCTGAACAAATTAAAATTACCTCGCACATTTTGTTTTATATCTTTCTTTGTCTAGATAATGGCTTGGTTGTTTCATTTTGTTTTGTTGTTAAAAATATGCTTCTTTACAAAAATAGTTAAGTGATTAAAATAGGCTAATCACCTTATAATACTACTTACTTATAAAAGTAATTTGCTTATTTTCTGGCTCGAGGGACCATAGACGTATATGGCAAAATCTATTCATGATTTATTTTAAATTCGCACGAACTACTACTAACGAACATTACGTGTTTCTAGTTAACTAATTAAGTTGCCGACTAATTAGCTTCAACAAACAAAGAATAAAATGCTTCATAAATGATCAATTAACATTAAAGTATTCTTAACTTTTCTCGAACATAAAAGTTTTGTAAGATCAATATTAATGTAAATTCCAGTATCAATCAAAGAGAAAGTACTGGTAGTCTTAGGCTCATAACGTATTCTCAACTCACGTGATGAAATTTTTCAAAGCAAGGCTTAACAAGTCTTTTGGAAGGTGAGATACAAATTAACTCATGAAAACTTAATTCTGTGTAGCGAGGTAACGCGCCGCTAGAGTACGATTTATATCGTAAAGGAAGATAGGCAACTAACATGTTCTAGATATATTTATAACATTAGACATATAATACCTACTTCTAAACATACCAAAAAAAATCTAAATGAAAACAAAAAAAAAGACAAATTAAAAAGTAAACTTTTGGAGCTTCCATTTAAATATTTTTAATTAACGCTTATTGTATGATTTTTCGTTATTTCAACATAAAGCCTTGTATTTTAATAAAAGTCAAAGGCTAATGGAAATGTAAACAGTAAATTAAAAATAAATTAAGAAAACAGAAGAAACAATTACAGAGAAGTAATATTAAAAACCTAATTTCCTTAAGAGTGGCGCTGCACTAAATAGAAAAGTAAAAATTAATGTTTTGCGAGATATATTTTCTTTGAAAGCTTTCTTCTATGAGCGAACTTAAGTTGTCTTTTCTAACACACATTCTATCGCCTATTAAACGTTTAATTAAATATGTTAAAATAATGTCAAGATTAATAAAAACAATTGAATGTTAAAACAAAAAAGGTCATCAATACATAATTGTGGAATCTAGAACTTAATCGTTAGATAAGTCATTTTACGATTAATAAATGTAGGTAATCAAAAAATCTTAAAATGTAAAACAAATAAATATTCCATTTACAGAAAGACTAAGCTCATAACATTCATCATCACCAGCTCACTATACGTCACCCACTGAGGGGCTCGGAGTCCACCCAAAGTTCGGGTGACTAGGCCATAGTCAACCACGCTGGCCCACTGCGAGTTGGTTGACTTCACACATGTCTTTGAATTTCTTCGCCGATATGTGCAGGTTGCATCTCGATGTTTTTCGTCACTGTAAGAACGTCGGGTAAATTATGTACATATGAACATCAAAAATGGAAAATAACATTGGTACATGGCGGGATTCGAACCCAAAACTACATTACAGATTACAAGTCAAGTATTTTAAACCCCTGAGCCACCGACGGTCTTATAACATTAGCTCTCCCATATTATAATGTCGAACAAAGGCTCGGATTTCAAAGAATATAAAAAAGTTTTATTTTTGAAATAGAATTAATGCTATGTCTCCTTTGTAGGCGCGTCATTTCTCGTGAGAAAATATCGGATAATCCTGGAAATGTTTTCTTTCAGAGGGCTATTTAAATTTCAAATTTTTGTCCGGACACCGCGGCTCAAAGCGCAAAGGTTTGGATGCCCGTTTAATTTTGGAAGAAACATAACCGTATTTAAGTTCTTATTTTTGTAAGAAAATAGGTCCCTTTCACTTTTGGTCGGATTATTTAAAATTGGGGATCTGTTAAATATATTTTTATGTTTCTTATTTCGAGTTTAATATTAAAAATCTTTACATTTTACATCTTTGGATGATACTCCAATGGGCTTTAGAATTGTAAGAGCTTTGAATGTTTGCAATATTTCTAATTTTCTTTTAATTCGTACAAATATTTGATGGTTTGTGTCGGATTGGTTCAATACTAACAGATTATAAAATTCTTTGTAACAAAATGCTTTTCTATCACAAAGTTACGTATGCTATCTTTCACTTATTTCTCCGAGTGAAACCAGGGTATGCTAGTTTGTATATAAAAAGGACCTATAGGGGCCATAACAAACTATATGGCCATAGATATTACAAGCCAATCTCACCAACAAACCACATGAAAGCACTTATCTGTTGAAAGTGCGCCAGAAAGTTCGGTTCCACAATAGAAAATATGACGCGGTAAGTACAAACAAAAAATAAAAAAACAAAATACGATATGTAACCATAGGCGTTAATTGATAATTCTATTAAAACAATTAATTATTACAAATACCTTACAGATAAAGTGTGCATTATGGTTTGAAATCCATACCTTTACGGCTTCTAACACACTGGAGCGAACGAAACAAAATGTTATATGACTAGCTTACCTAATCTAACCTTTATTCATAAAAATCATTAACTCAAAATTTATGTTTTTTGAGTTTTTATCATAAACGACATTATTTTCGCGAGAAGAACACGACTAATTCAACTCGCGTCTCAATAGAATGAAAAATAAATTAAAAACAAAACATTCTAGAAAAAAAAACACACTAAAAGTAACGAAATAATTCCTTAAAATTACTTAAACCTTAAATCTCACTTATTGTAGCTGTTATGTCTATATTGTACGATTATTCTTACTTTGATGTCGGTGTCAGCCGAGACAGGCAGTGATATTTCTTCATAAGGCTTTCTACATTTTTACCATTACAATTGACAATTGAACGTATAGTAACATTTAAGTAATGAATCTATCATGACTGACACCGACTTCAAAGTAAGAATAATCGTACAATATAGACATAACAGCTACAATAAGTGAGATTTAAGCTTTAAGTAATTTTAAGGAATTATTTCGTTACTTTTTAGTGTGTTTTTTTTGAGAATGTTTTGTTTTTAATGTATTTTGTTTGGAAGTCGGTTTTGTTTTTTATTAAAACGTTTATTTATTTCTCAATTTTTAGTGTTTCTAATAATCGCAATATGATAATCACTAGCTTTCAAACAAAGAATAAATTATCTTAATCAGTTATCTAATAAGAAATTAACTAAAAAACCAATACATCGTTGCGATCATTCACTCATAGTTCTGTACGGTCGCGTGCCGCTGTTGCCCGTGAGTTTTAATGTTTTAATAACTTCTAGAATATTGGTCAGAATTACATACTGTAAAAGGCAATTATAATCTAAATTTAATACTCTAACCTGAAAACATATTTATTGGGATAAGGATTCATACCAAATAAGAATAAAAGCGTTTTAAATGAAGTCGATTGCATTTATTTGACGGTTTTCAAGAAATAAACGGTTATTGTGCGACAACCTTAAGAGATAGATGTATGCTATCGCGGACTTTAATTTAGCAAATTTAAAGGGCTACAATTCTTCCATACACCATTTTTATGTAAGTCTTATAGTTTAGGCTACGTAAGCAAAGAAAGCAAAAAAGACCCTAAATTTCGTCCCGCGATTTTGAGCTAAACTATTTAACTACGCCGTAGTCTTTGACCACAAAAATCAAACAAAAAAATGGGACCCACCTGCAAGCACTAACTTTCGGATAAAAAAAAATTTTCAAAATCGGTCCACTAGGGCCGGAGCTATCGCGTAACACACATAAAAAATAAAAAATAATAAAAAAAAACATACAGACGACTTGAGTACCTCCTTCTTTTGGGAAGTCGGTCAAAAAAGAGATAGGACAATGTCTTTCTCTAGCATATTAAATCTCCTGTGTAAACATGCCAAACATCAATCACAATTTCCCAAAAACATATATTTTGAATTAATTTTTTTTATGAATAAAGGTGCGACATATTTTGTAAAATTGAATTTTATTAGCCTCAGAGCTTACATTTGTAGAATAGTAACCACATTTGGTTAACCCCGGATATTATTTGTACGTTTTATTTATTAAATAGTTCTTAAAACGGAACATTTTGTCCCCGTTATCAACATCATGTTACAAGTTCATTGAGTATGACATGCGGATAGTGTTGTGAGAAATGAGCTCTGAGTCGGAAGCTCGAGCTCCGAGTCGAAGCTACTGAGCCTTAAAAAGCCTTTAAAGTAGCTGACATCGACAGGCATATTATAGACTATCTTTTTTTTTAATACCAAGCAGACGGAGTCGCGGGCGAAAGCTTGTACCTGATAATATTAAAACGAAATATTTTTATATTAATTACAAAAACACGGCTTAACTCACGTGAACAATTCGGTATAGGCACCGACAGTTTCGAACTCTTTGGGGGGTCCTTCATCAGGGTGAGTGATTAATCGGGTATATTCGCTATCGCATCGCGCGTTTCGACAGAGCATCTGCAATTACAGATGCGTTTCCTACCCTTAATCGACAGAAGAGGAGACGCACATAATCAGGTATACGTCTCCTCCGCCGTCAAATCCACTTTTCACACTTCACGCCTGTATTCTATGTGGTCCTATGGTATTGCACCGGGCGAGCCGGCCCTACAGTCCAAAGATGTTAAAGCGGGCTCTACTACTTTAACAGAGCCCGCTTAAACATCTTCATATACAAGTAATTATAATCCGCAGCATGGTATTAAAGGCCTTATAATAATTTGTAAATATGAACACTTTATTGTTTTTCTTTATTTTTCATCTTCTTTTTTTGTATGTTTTGTTTATATAATACTTATTATATTATATTGTTAGTTATTTTGTATAAGGCATTGTGGGACTGACATTTTCTAATGAAGCAAAGTCCCAAAAAAAAGTAATTATAACAATAACACTGATAGTAATGTGGGTAATTCTAATAACTAGCGATAACACTGGATCGGTGCGTTTAGTTTTCTCTATAGGACGAGGAACAAAATTGTAATAAAAATATGTTATTAAGCAGTAAAGTTAATAAAAACACATTATTTCAAAAACATAATTATTAGATTTATTTTGGAGAACAACGTTGTGTAGCGAGCCTTTAAAACAGAGCTCGAGTCGCCACTCGAGCCTCGGAACTAGAGCTCGAGTCGCGGCTCGAGCCTTATTACGAGGCTTTATAGGAGACTCGAGCCTTGAATGAGTCGAAGACTCGGGAGACTCGAGCCTTTTAACAACTCTACATGCGGAACATTAGTTCTTATCAAACATTTACTTGTCCGAGTGAGCTCGTACTGAATAAATAAATCACGCTCTCAGTTTATGCGAACCATCCTCAATGTGTCCAATGTATTATTTACCACTAGGCCTATGTTAATAATTTATTCACAACTGACGCGTTTAAAATATTAAGAAGTAATTAACGTAATTTAAAAGTCTTAGTCGTTAACGTGTATTTATAGACAGCCATTTGTAATTTGTAAGTCTTTTATGATTTATGCAAAGTATGATGAAATAAAAATATTTGCATAATATTAACATCATCAGAGAAGATGTTGGTTACACTGGTTGGAACACTAGTTACCAACATCTTCACGTAAATCAATTAATCAATTGTTAATTGCAATAAAATTTGTCAAACAGTATTGACTTGTGTTAGTGGGAACCCAAGAATATAATAACAAATTCTACAAATTTTAAATCAACTTATCTCGAAGTTTCTAGAACAATAAATCACACTAGAATAGAAAACGTAAATTGAGTCGAACAATCAAGTAAACCGTCGATCCGTTAGTCGCGGTTTTAGATAGGAATCTAATTAATTGCTCTCACATGCCGAGTGTACTTCAATGAATGCTGAGCTGAATTGATGACTTCAGAATACGCCCTTCGATGGAACGACGGCTTTTAATCATTAATGAACTCGACTTGACTGAACGTGTTATTCAACAGACGTCGAGCTAAGTACAAATATTTCTTTTTGTATGGTAGTTTTGTATTGATAGATGAGAAAATATAATGCGTTATCTAAGATACCTCTTGTACGGTATGGAGAAAAATATTAGAATTCATAGCAATTATTTATGGACATCTATACAAATACTTATAATGAGATAGCTTTCCACTGGACTATTATGTTTGCTTGTTTGAAAGAGTTTATTGTTCCCCTGTCTCTATGTTCTTTGTGTCTTCATCACTGTGTTGTTAGTCTTTGGCTAATTAAGTCTTTGTTTGATCGTGTTTATTTTAGTTTGTTGTAATCTGTCGTCACTACATAATTAGGATCCCATAAATATACACATTAACGTAGGTAATTGATAAAATATTCACCATTAGCACGAAACATCGTAGAGAGAAATGTGCGTAATTACGAGGAGAGCCCGCATGTTGGAACAAAATTCACTGCTTTGTCTGGTGTGACACGTTTGGCGTAATTTATTGCTTCAATTGAAAGCCGTTCCTATTAGAAATACGAGCTCCTCGGCGAAGTCAAGATCGCCAAATTCAATAAATCATAAGGTAACGATGGAGTGATTGGTATTCATTACGTATTGGTATATAATTCTCAGAGGGATCCATTAAGGAAATGCGTCATCGATAACTTTTATGGTATAATCTCTAACGACTATTAATCTAAATGAGATTAGCCTAAGAGTGGGATAGATTATCCGTAGTTCTAAACTTAGGAAGGCCTTAATATAACGCAATTCAGTCTAGGTACGACCTAATCAAAAAAATAGTAGTAGCTAATTCTTATGTAGTAAATGAAGGTAGGGAGCAGTTATGAATCAGTAAAATGTTTGCAAGGTTCACATAACGCTAAGTGAAGGCTTGATTTTTTGTATTAAAAGCGGAAGATACTATCTTTTTGTGATTTAAAAAAAAACAAGGAAAAGCATGGAAACCGTAATGACTGCTCTTCTAACTTCCAGACATCAATTTCTAGATGGGCAAAATTAATTAAGTACATGGGGTGAATAATAAGTACGGTGTCGAATGACTTTTCTATTCCCCCTTAATTGGGCTATACGTTCTGTGCATAATGTTTGCTATGCGTTGACGTCGTATCTAATTAGACATAAAACCGTCAGTTTACACAGCCGAAACACTCCTGTATAAACATATTGTACTCCTACTCGTTCTCAATGTAAAAATTGAGATTATTTTATAGTAAAAATAAAAAATACTATAAATAAATTGATAGAAATATCTTCACATTGCTTGTTTTGTCGAAAGGTTACATATTTGGAAATCAGAAAGAAGTCAATAACAATTAAAAAATAAGTGTATAAATGAATTGAATATTAAATATATTTCTCGTGTTCATTTTTGTTGTATATTAAAAATGAGTGTGTGAAAATTGAAAATACTATAAAACGTCGGCTTTTGAACGCAGCGAAGCGTAATGACGCTGATAGCTCGCATTAAAATGTTGCACTAAAATTCAAATAAAATTGACACAATTTTCACACATGAATACTCCAGTCAACTAATTAATTATTTTTGTATAGCTCTTAGTATGTCAATATCTTTCATATACTAATATTATCGAATAACTACAAAACTTGCCTCTTCCTTTGATACATAATTACGGTAGTTGTTTGAAATTATATTCGGATTCATTCATTTATATTATGCTCAGTTCTTTTAAATTTCGCTAGTAGTGTCCCAACTTGTTCATCAAAGAAAATAAACATCAAACAAAGTTCTAGTATACGAATAGGAAGTAGTTATGACACTTGTATTTTTATCCGAAACGTTGGCGCAAACAATTCCAATCACGAAGTCATAGTTGAGGTATGGTTATTTGTGGGAACAGTTCGTGCCAGAAGTCACCGCGGCATTGTGCTCCGGCGACTACCGAGGAGAATGAAAACTGTTATTTATTGTTTATGTGTTTTGATTGCTAAGCAACGTCTGTTACTTCTTAGTGTTATGCAAATTTTGATTCTAGGTGTAGGGGTATAAAGATGAAATTACGAGCTAGCTTCGCAAAATGTTTATCCAATTAACACGTTTAATTAGCAACTTTATAGTAGTTGTCTAGTAAGAATTAAGAAAAATCTAAATCTATTACTCAGTGAAGTGACCAGTCTGCTAGATGTGTTAGAAGAAACTCATGTACAGACTCTGTTTTAAAACCCTTAAATTTAAAACGTGTATTTATTTTGAAGCCTCTCAACCATACCATCAAGGTTGCAAGTGAATTCAAAACTACGATGTTTTTACAAATATTCGTTACGTAATCTCTTTGATGAAGAGAAACGTTTCTTGAGAAAAGACGAAATATCCGAAGTGTGTGGCTGTAGTTCTTCGTACGTTTGACGACTTGTACTTTATGTTCTTAGTTCGTAGTTTGTCTGGCGCCCGGTTTACACCCAATAAAACAACGAATTACTTTACTTTAGTTTTGTAATATTTTTGTAAGCTTATTAAGTAGATTTTCAGATATACTCTTTATTAGGTCTTTATAATTATAACCTTAAATAATTTGGAGCACGCACCTCCTTGACTCCCTACAAGTTATTTCGTCCGTTCCTTAGTGTCGTGTCACTCTCCCCCAATGGGCATGACGAAACATGAACACCTTCGTTAAGAAGATTAGTTAGATAAGCAGAAGCTTCAAGAAGTTTAATAAAACCTTTAAAGAAAACGTTGAAAATAATCAAAATGTCATTACAAGAGGAACCCTAATGACCTATACACATAATATAGTTGGCCTAAGAACAGAACATTACAAGAAGCGCCTTTTTAAACTTCTCTTTCAACTAAATTAGCTTCATAAAAAACGCGTTAGAAATTAGAAACATTATATATAGTTAAAAGCAGACGAAGCAGTAACAAAACGACTAAAGTCATTCTGTATGATTGACTTTAACTAATGGTTCAGAGATTAGCGTCCTCGCTCGCAACTTAATTTGCATCACGTCTACTTAGACCAAGAAGTGTTACAGTTACATAAACAGTTTAAAAGAGAATCTATTAGCTTGAAAGTAATTCTACTCAAGAAATGCTTTTGAGTAATTTTATGAAGTAAATCGTACAACACGAGTAAGCGGCCACCAGAATTCGCCAAAGTAGCGAAGAGACCGCGGCCCATAGATATTCGCATTTTCAGATACGTTGCCTACATGTAAACGTAAACAACGCAGGGGACACACAGAAATAATATATTTCCACTGTCTATACATCCCATCCCCCGCCAAAACCACTTTCCATTCCCATTATATTTCGCATTCTTTATACGAAAAGGGTAGAAAGTGGAAGAGGACTAAAATTAGGCCTATACTAATATAAAAAATATATTGTTCTTTAGAAATGAACTTATAAGTTTGATTATTAACTTATTACTAGCTTTCGCCCGCGATTCCGTCCGCGTGGAATTAAAAAAAAAACAAATACTAAGTAGCCTATGTGTTCTTCCAGACTATGCTCTACACCTATGCCGAATTTCATTGAAATCTGTTCTGCAGTATAGGCAACAAACTCTAACAAACATCCATCCATCTATCTAAAATTTCACATTTATAATATTAGTAAGATGAATAATGTACCATATTTTGAGCACTTAAAATTTTGTCTTTAAATGTTGTATGGATTTTTTAAATAACTGTTATCAACAAAATAGCAACTGTTTAAATGAAAAAACAAAATGCATTTAAAGACCAAAGATGAAATGGCTCGTTATTTATAATTGTTTCCCTTCGTTAAAGTAAAAAGCGATTTGAAACAGCTTTTCGACGTTTTTCTTTGTTTAACTATAAAGTTAGCTAATGAACAATGATTTATATTCATATTTCTTACATAAATCATACTAATATTATAAATGCGAAAGTTTAGATGGATGGATGGATGTTTGTTAGAGTTTGTAGCCTAAACGGCTGAATGGATTTCGATGAAATTTGGTATATAGAGGATAGACTGGAAGAACACATAGGCTACTCACTTTTATTTTTTTTAGTTCCACGCGCACGGAGTCGCGGACGAAAGCTAGTATTTTTATAATTAATTACATTGCATAAACGTACCTAATGGATGGTTGAAGCATAAAATTAAAAACATGTTTAGGGAGACTAATATCTATAACTTAACATAATAAAGCGTAAACACACACTTCTTTGTTGCCTAAGATGTCAGCAATTACAGCATATTTTTGAATAACTCTTTTTTAATAAAAAGCCCTACACTTACGTCACGCTTTAAAGTATATATTTTCACGCCATTAAATTTAGGGGGTAAATAAATTGGATAAAAATTCTAATTTGGGAAAGAGACCAAAAGTTGCTGCCAACATCAAGGAAGTAAGATTGCCATAGTAAGGTAATTGGCATCTTGACATTTGCAATTGAGAATTTGATAAATGTAAACAATAAAAATATTTTTTTATAATTTCATGCGGATGAAGCCGCACGGGAACAGCTAGTTATGTAATACAGAAAAAATACATTTCTTAAATTAAAATAAATCTGTTATCTATATTGTTAGGAAATAGTAGGAAACGGAAGAAAAAGTGGGGGGTAGTTTTATATAAAACACTTGCAAGCAGTGGCGCAGCTCATTCTGGCACTCTGGTCAGTCGTCAGTCGTTCTCAGTCGTAGTCATTCGTTTTTAGTAGTCGTGCTTAGTCAGTCGCTAAGGAGCTCTGTCGCTCAGTACATTTCTAGTCGTCACCACAGAACGTTCGATATCTTTACTTAGTAACAAGTATGGCCGACCATCTATATTTTTTAAAATCATTTGGAATCGAAATATCTAAAAATATTATAAAACTATAGTCTCCGTTAAAGTTTATGTAGCATCTTGAATCAAAACTAGTTTCAACTAAAATCAAGATACAAATAAAAATAAAACTTGTGCAGCTCGACTGATGCATCGGATATCGGCTTACGGGAACTTTTGAACTGTCACTCTGTTACGGAATTTATACTGCGGATACTGAAAAGTCACCACCAATTGACTTCAGTTTTTATTCATATAAGTATTTAATCTAGATATTATAAATATTTAAACAGATTAAGAGAATCTAATTCAAGTTACTCTGTTATTTAATTTTTATCTCCAAAAAATAATCAAAGTTAAAGGTAAAAATCAAAGTTTTTGTTATATTATTATACAATTTTGTTAAATTATTTGATGAACGATTTCATGAAAGTTATCGTCAAACAATAACGGAAAGTTTGAAGTTTTATCAGACGTTTTTTATTTTTCTAATACATCAGCAACTTTGCTCATTGTCGTGAAATACTACGTCGAATATTTAATGATAATGGAATAAGGAAAACTGATAAAAAAATGTAATAAAAAAGATTAAACTTTTGTAAATGAGATCATAAACAAGATTATTATTAAAACGACTACTACTAAGTAAAGTTAGTCTTTGGTTCGATAACTTTATGAAATTCGTTTCCGAACCTGAGTTGAGTTTTACTCCATTGAAACTTAGGTCAACCTAACACAAATGTTTCACTAGGTAATGATAAAATAAATGGTAACTTCAAAAACCTAGCATAAATCATTCAACGTAAAAGGATAAAGTTACAATCGATCTCTCCAGGATGAAAAATTATTTAAGATAATGGATTATTGAGGATGTATTACTCACAACTTAATGGATTATGTCTTCAACTCATAATGTTTTATGACATATTGATGTGGTACATATCGTTTTATTTCAATACTAGCTGTTCCCTTGCGGCTTCATCCGCGTGAAATTATAAAAACTTTATTTTATTGTTTACATTTGTCAAATTCTCAATTGCAAATGTCAAAATGACATGACGTGATGACAAACCATGGCAATCTTTCTCCACGATGTTGGTAGCAACTTATGGCCTTTTTCCCACATTAGAGTTTTTATCCAAAATATTTACCCCTTAAGTTTAATGGCGTGAAAATATATAGCCTAAAGCGTGACGTAAGTGTAGGGCTTTTTATTAAAAAAAGAATTATTCAAAAATATGCTGTAATTGCTGACATCTTAGGCAACAAAGAAGTGTGTTACGCTTTATTATAATATATTAGTATAGAAGTATAGATTGATGTGGTTCATATCGTTTTATTTCTATATAATCTTTTTAAAAAGTTAACATTTGTATGTTTATTTGATAAAGACGATTAAAAAATCTGCGAAGTACTTAATTATTTCATAATATTTTATTACATACTCTAAAATGATATTAATCTAATGAGACAAACGTTTCAATCATATCTAAATAGTTATAATATCATACGTAAGAATCTTTATCACAATGCATTATTTGTCATCAATACTGAATGCAATGAAATTTCAGTTCAAGTTCCGATTGCAAACAGTTTTCCTACAACATGCAGTGACAAGTTTTCAATCGAAGCGATAAATTTGGTAAACACAGTTTCGCGTTCCATTGAGCACGGAGCAAGGCACGCAGCGGATTCTATTGCTAATTATTCAGGGTGTGTTTTAATTAGCTGTTTTGGTAAAGGCTGACAGAATGTTTGCGTCGTATCAAACTGTGTAAAATACGTATTGTGTAAGATAAGTAGGCCGTCCCGCGTGTGGCGTTTATAAATATAAACTTGAAAATTGGGCTCACTGTATATATGTGGAAAAATTCCTTCTGAAATACTCTGTAAAATTGGTTGTCGGTAAAGTAGGATGATAATTTTACCTGATACCGACACAAGCCGAACGTATAGGCCGATCGTGTCTATACAGCTTGTACGGCGATTTCCCTTGCACGCTCGTCTCAGGGGGAACGTGACATGCTTTTTCATGCGTGTAGCTGGCGTTCTTCAATTAATACGACGTTATCGCGTCAAAAAGTTTCTCAGATACCTAATTCATTATCTGATATAAATCTTTATCACCCAATTAACTTTTAAAACCATTTTCGTACAATCAGTAATAATATGGAATATTCTATGTAGGTTTAAGTTGCAAAAAATATATATTAACATTGAATTCGCCGGCTGCGGGCACATTGCCAAAGCGGGGCACAGGAAATGGTTTAAGGTTATATTAATCTTAGTTCTAGTATATGTTACTGCAATTGCAAACGTCGACAAATTGGAGATTTCAACTTCCGTTGAGATTTTGCTTGGTATGGTTCTATACTTTCTTTACCACCGTTAGAAATTTCATTTTATTCTGTTTTTTGTTAGATACTGTGACACTAAAGTTACAAAATACTAGATAAAAGTATTAAAATATTCATAAAGTATTGATAGAAATTTGTTTATATTGAAGTTTTTGTTTTCTTTGTAAGCTCTACGGCTATTAGATTCATAAGCTTCCTTTCGATCTAAACTATCAAACAGTGTTTAAACAAGTTAATTTTATTAACTAGGAATTATAATGATCACAAATACTGGAAATAGCTCGCTAATGGGGCAATAGTATGGGAGTGTTGGTAATTAATTAAGGCACTTTGACGCCCGTTCTAAACACATTAGGCAGGTAGGCGGGGACCGTTAATTGCCAAATTCATTGCACACTCCAAATTTTACCCCTTCATTGTAGCGATAAGCCAGTCGATTTGTTCACAGTACTTATTTCTATTTTTATAATTGCTATTACATTTTAAGCTGCACATATTTTTACTTTCGTTAAGATGAATTTAATATGGAAGTCGATATAAGTACTTGATTTAACGCTAAAAACGTAAATATAAGTACTTACAAGAGATGTAAAGGCTTTTTCAAGAACATCATCGTCTCATCATTACGTTAACAATGAAATTTATAGCCCAACTATAAGAATACTAGCTGTTCTCGTGCGGCTTCATCCGCGTGAAATTACAAAAACTTTATTTTATTGTTTACCTACATTTGTCAAATTATCAATTGTAATTGTCAAATTGACATGACATGATGACAAACCATGGCAATCTTGCTTCCTTGATGTTGGCAGCAACTTATGGTCTCTTTCCCACATTAGGGTTTTTATCCAAAATATGTACCCCTAAGTTTAATGGCGTGAAAATATATAGCCTAAAGCGTAAGTGTAGGGCTTTTTATTAAAAAAAGAATTATTCAAAAATATGTTGTATTTGCTGACATCTTAGGCAACAAAGAAGTGTGTGTTTACGCTTTATTATATTAAGTATAGAAGTATAGATAGATTAAAAAAAGTAGGCCAGGAGGCCTGGGGATGCTTTAATCGGATTCTTTATTACATCACTTTCTAAAGTACGCAAGGAAATTTGTTCCATGTTTTGCCGTAATATGGCGAGGGTTAATATATTTACGAGTTGCCTATACATTTCGATAGAAGCTATTATCACAAACATGGTGCTTATCACGAATATTCGTGAGAACATTTTCGTAACGTAATGACAAAAGTGTTAGATTGGTGCTGCCCCCTACAGGACGTAAAGTACATCAACAAATTACATGCAAATTTTGCCGATGACCTAACGAATACGTTCTCGCAACTTTAATGTAAATTTTCGTGATATGTTTTCAGTTCCCAGCGTTTCCAGTGACTAGTATAAATTCAGTAAACACAGCTTCCCTTGTGAATGGACGCGGATTTTCACACGCGCGTGCGGGTTCCATGTTAATTACACGAACTGTTTGCCGACCTCTTTGATCAAATAAATAAATATTTGTTTATTGTATTTATTAGCCACTAGACTGGTCCAGATAAATGTGATTGATACTGTGTTGAAAATTGGTCATTTCGTAACATAAATAATGTCGTTTGACTATGTATTTGCATTTCCGAATTCAAAAACTTCTCTTTAAATAAACTGAAATAGCAATATGTTTTTGTATAGATGTATCAGTAATGGAAACTCACAGCAACATCAATTTGTTCATCTACAAGAATATCCGTGGGAGTCAAGAATAGCAATTTAAATTATCAGAATAATTATTCTTCTTACACCAACATTAAAGGTAGCGTCAAAACATCAAAGGACGTTAGATAGCGTTAATATAAATTAATATCTAAAATTAGATAATTAATTCATAAACATTCTGCCCGTCAAACATTTCTGAGGTGGGGACACGATAAATTTTAAAAACACATAGCTATGAAGTGAAGTGAAATATTTGTTAACGGCTAGACCCACATCGAACACAAGTATTGGGCTATGTCAGTCTTGTGTCTTTGTGGGGTATTAAATTCCAGAATTTATTTGCACCGTATATATCGGAGGCAAGAGAAATTTGTATTCTATCGTGTATAGAGGTTATGTAAGAGGAGAATTAAGTCACTTATGGTCGTACTGAAATCTTTAACACTTCCCTTTGTAACCGTCGCTTACACTCTGACATCAACATTTTAATGTAATTTGGAGTTTAAGCGTGGTCTTACAATTTAAGACGCTGTCACATATGTATATGTCGTTTCATTGTAAATTAATACACTGTTATGAATTCCTTATATGGATATGATGATTATGTTAATTACTTTATTTGAGAGGGAGTACAAAAATAGATCAATTGATCGCCTCAAAATGGTAATTTTTTTTTCTTTGCTATTGCTAATTCGCTCCAGCTGAGTATAAAATCCAAGATACAAATCTGTTACATCGGTGCATACCGAATAACTTATAGCTTTTTGTGAATTAAATTAAAGATATTTAAGACCGCCCTGACGAAATCTGGCGACTTCCATCTCCGGAACGACTGGACTGATTTTGATGGGAATTTGACGGGAAGATAGCTGATGCACCCGGGAATATTTTCAACAGTCTTTTTTTTCTTAATTCCGCGCTAACAAAGTCGTGGACAACTGCTAGTATATATTGAGCGAGTGAAATACATTTCATATGCGTAAATATTTTTTATTAAATACATTAATTATGTGAGTGCTCTTTCATGAAGCGTATGTTATTTGAAAGTGCTCCGTTATTAAAACAAACATTGAAATATTTCAATTTTGTAAATACAAATTCAGGCGGTACTAATTCTCTATATGTGTCGCGATCAAAATTTATGTAACTATTTGATGAGCAACATGCGTACATATTTAATCGTGTATTTAAAATTAATGAATAAAGTTACCACTTTATTATGCTTATTTTATTATTATTCAATTGTTATTTTTCTATAAATGCAATTATAGCAATTGTCATTATAACCGAAACCAAATGTATTTAAACAATTTTCCCTTCATTATGCTGTAATCGCAGTCTTATTAAAAAAATATCATCAATTTTAATAAATATAATTTCGTAAATAAATCCAGCAACGACTACATGGTTGTCCAGTGACATGTACAGTCGGGGATACTGGTGGTGTTCCCCCTTAAAAGCTATAATCGTTTGAACATTTTGAAACGATAGCCGAAACAAAAACCAATACACGCTGCTTATAAACGTACAAAAAAAAGTCGGTTAGTGTAATACACTGATCATCATAATCATCATCAGCCTTTGTCTTCCCACTGTTGGGCACGGATAGTTTCTTTTTATTATTATCCCTTCGTTTGCACCACGCTTTGCTATTTAATTACTTATTTGTTGGAAGAGACGGAGTTTGTCTCGTTGCAATGATAAAGCAATTTTTCCTGAAATGGAACACCGCTGATTTCCACGACTGTACATCGTAATTTCTCGTTTCTATTGAAGTCGACTATATGCTTTAAGAATATGTGTCAACTTTGTCCTTGGCACTGTTATTTAAGATAGTGTCGTAGAAATTAAATAGTAAAGTATAGAGTAAGGTACATAATGTAATCTCTATTGCGTTCTAAAAGAAACTTGAGGGAATTCCATTACAAAACTTATACCGAACAAGAAGTGGAAGAAAGTTTTCTTTAATCTAAAGCAACGTAGAGCTCAGGTTTTCTAACTACGATAAAAACCTAACATGTTTAAGTAGTTTTGGAATAGAAATTAATCAAATCAGGAAGTATTTTAAATATAATAGTTTGTAAAATAAATTTATTAACATCAATGTTTCATTCTTAACCTCTGAATAGATTATGATGAATCGTTGCTAATTATTATGAGGACGCCAAAGAAATGACTGTGCCCTAAAAATAAAACACTTTTTGTTGTATTTAATGTAACTTGGAATTTGTATTATAAAATAGATTTCTTAAAGTAGGATTTTGACATCATTTTGGCAATACAACGTATGCCAAGATTCAGCTAGACTTTAACAGTGGTAGAGCCCGCTTTAACATCTTAGCACGAATGGGTCGGCTCGCCCGGTGCAATACCACCACCACACAGAAGACAGGCGTGAAGTGGGAGCAATTCCGCGTTTCGTCTGATGAGTGTGGTGCCGGTGGCCCAACTTTAGTCCCTTTCCCGTTCCGCCCTTTTCTTATAAGGAAAGGTTTGGATGGGAAAGTGGATTTGACGGTGGAGGAGACGCATAGGAAGGGGAAATATCCTCTTTATGTGCGTCTCCTCCTCTGTCGATTTAGGGTAGGCAACGCATCTGCAATTGCCGATGTCTATGGGCAGCGGTCGCTTCGCCATTTCGGCGGATTTAGGTGGCCGCTTGCTCTTTTGCCACCTTATCGTATATAAAAAAAAGGTATCTACTAAAAACAGCGTATGAAAACTTTTTTAATCAGTGAAAACAAATCAATAATAGGCGATTTCACCGCTCAATGGAGCCTTAAATAAACGGATAAAGACGTACGCTTGTTAAATAAAGAACTCCAATAGCATTTAGGTAATTTAAATTCACAGTTACTTCTTCCGACAATACCATTTAGATTTAACGTTAGTGGATTCCAACATAATTCGCTTAAGTGGATTTAAGAGAGTATGAACTTAGAGGTTAAGGTTTTTACGATTTCCGAATTAATTCATTAGGTTCTACTCTTATTACGATTATATTTTTTCGGTATCCTTACCTATGTGATAACTATACTAAAACAAAAGTGGGAATGTGAATTAGAAAAAAAAAACATTATTCGAAAGTATAAATTGAATTTTTATTCGACACCTAAATGAGTTATAAACATGAAAACCGATAAGGATATACGATTGGATAAGATACGAAATGAGTATATTAGAGGAAGTTTGAGAGTAGCACTAGTGGTTAAGAAAATAAGGAGTAAAAGGTTAGCGTGGTATGGGCATGTTATGAGAAGGGATGAATCGCATGTAACAAGAAGGACGTTAGTTATGAATGTGGGGTACATCGGTAGAGGTAGACCTAGAAAGATATGGATGGATTGCGTGAAAGATGACATGATCAAGGAGGGTGTGATGACTGAGATGACGGATGACAGAGTTATTGGGAGGACGAAAACCCGGTGCGCCGACCCTACGGGAGTAGGATAAGGAGGAGGAGATGATGATTCTTACCTATGTGATAACTATACTAAAACAAAAGTGGAAATGTGAATTAGAAAAAAAAACATTATTCGAAAGTATAAATTGAATTTTTATTCGACACCTAAATGAGTTATAAAAATGAAAACCGATATCCATTACAGTAAATCACTCTCCATTTACATACAAAGCGATGCTAGATGAATTTCACGGATTTCAATGTGATCGAGTAATCACCTGCACAAAAAAAGGCTCCCATTCAAAATCTTTCTATCGTAATTTTTTTTAATTGATTGTTGCTATCAATCAGGATTTTTTCAACAAAAGATTTCAATACAGTTTTTATAAAACAAAAGAAACAAGATTTTTTTTTTTAAATATAAAAGCTTAAAAAATATGAAAACAATTTTAAATTTAAAACCGTACATCTGGTTCGTTTGATACTAGCGGTCCGTTGGCACGTGTAGCATTTACGAGTACTTTTAAATTATTCTATAACAATATTAAATATTTTCGTAGGCTATGTAACTAATTGATAATGTAGCTCTCAAACGTTGATAGAATTTTTGGAATCAGTTTTGTATTATAGTTTTGGAGTTCATTTGTTACATACAAGAATACAATTTTTTCCTATTTATAATATTAGTGTAGATAATCATTAGCAACAATTGTTAGAAATTAAATAAAAAATATGTAAGACTGTTTATCTTCTTATGAATGTTAGGAAGAAAACTTATCTTAGCTAACTATATATATATATATATATATTCTATTCCAATAAATTTGTTACCATTTGTACGCGGCTTATTATTTTCCGGGTGTTCGTTTAGAATTACCGCAATAATGAGATAAATTCCGATAAGATTTGCCGAACCAGGGGAACAAATTGTAGACAATTTCCTTGCTACACGGATATCAAGCCTATCGTGACAAACCCGCGGACAAACCAATCATGTGGTTTTTAAGGGGCCATATTTGTAATGTATTTATTTAAATTGTGCTTTTTTTTGTAAAATTTTCAATAAATAAAATAATAATGGTATTATATTATTTAACATATTTGAAGATCCAAAAACTCTTTTAAATTAAGCCTAGCGAAATACATACGAGAGATTAAAATTTAAAGTGGAATTGTTTTTAATTAAAGGGAGAACAATAGGGGAATTGTAAAACGTAAAGAACGCAAAGGGTTTCGAAAGCTGTTCAGATTGCAGGCGGACGGTTAGCGTCGAGCGCTCATAGTTTGTGATCGGAAAGTGGAAAACGCAACGAAATGAAGGCTTTAGATATTCGACTCGAAGCTGAGAGTACCATTTTGTTTCAATTTACGAGATATCAAGCTGTTGGCTTTTACTTCTTTTAACTTACACAGAAAAGAACATTGAACACGACTGTAATTTTATATTAGTTATCAATGTAGTGTTTTTTATTACGAACGTAGAAGATTAATTAATTGACATCTACGTCATACGCTAATGAACTATAGCTAATGTTAACATCTATTATTATTTACAACAGCGTTTTTCCTCTTACAAAAATAATATTAAATGTATATGCAAGGAAAATTCCTAAAAAAATTAATACGACTTATCTAACTTAGTCACCATTACCAATTAATGAATACATTTTAAAGTATTTATAACACTCTTAAACTAAATTCAATATACAATTATTTACAATTTTCTTTTACAGCTTTAGTCTAAGTATACGCGATTGTTCTGATAACATATGCAATTAATTACCCTCACATGCTATTGGCACTGATTGAATAGTTTTGGGTTGGAAGTTAAATTTTGATTTCAATACTAAATCAAAATATTTGATTTTGGAATCATAAAGAAGTAATTTAATCCGCTAAAAGATATTGCATTATAATAATGTATTAATTGTTAGAGTTATAATAATTCCTAAAAAATCTATATCTATACTAATATAATAAAGCGTAAACACACACTTTGTTGCCTAAGATGTCAGCAATCACAGCATATTTTTGAATAATTCTTATTTAATAAAAAGCCCTACACTTACGTCAGGCTTTAGGCTATATATTTTCACGCCATTAAACTTAAGGGGTAAATATTTTGGATAAAAACTCTAATGTGGGAAAGAGACCATAAGTTGCTGCCAACATCAAGGAAAAAAGATTGCCATGGTTTGTCATCACGTCATGTCATTTTGACATTTGCAATAGAGAATTTGACAAATGTAAACAATAAAATAAAGTTTTTATAATTTCACGCGGATGAAGCCGCAAGGGAACAGCTAGTATGTTGATAAAAAGAAATGGATAGCGTGAAATATGGCATTATCAAAAAAGGAATGACGACTTAAAAAATAACTGTCAAATATTGAACGGATCTTAAAAATTTTGCTTCGTGAGCGCTGCTTCCCATCTGACAGACGTCAAATTTTTTATGTAATTTGTTGTTACGTGGACATTTAGGACATTGTAACATATCTAAATATTTTTTCAATATTCTGCCGTAATAGATCATGAGGAGAACTTGGCGCGGCATGAAGTGATATCAAAACATGGAGATGATTATCAATTTTATTCCTTCTTTAACTAGCATAATAATATAATTGAAGCAAAATTACCCAGCTACGTGTTTTCGAGTGCTAACTAACTTGTAGTTACTCTGAATCTAATTTAGGTCAAATTGCAGTCCGGAAGAAAAAAGTTTTATTAGATCTTGGAACTTTAGTGATCGTGCTATAAATTTTAATGTAGTTGGTAATTTATGCATGAAGTATAAATTGTGAGAAGAACATTAAGTAATCCGCGGAACAAAAACAACGGAAACAAAGGATAGAACAAAAACAAATATTAAAATAATATGCAAATATGATGTTAAGAAACTCGTTAGAATTTCCAAATCTTAACAAATATTGGATTAAAGTAATGGGAAATACGTTTTTTTAATTTTTTTAATTTAACTTACTTATAAACCTACTGAAAGTACGAATAAATTAAAGTTCTTAAGCTAGTTCAATATGCTTAAAAGTTATAATGCTATTGAAGTACTTAAATTGAAGTCAATTCAAGGTCACCAATATTAAATTGCATTTTATTTTATTTTCTTGGTTGATTATTTTAAATAAAATAAAAAATATCCTCTGAAATTAAAACGAATGAATCCTGGATTCAAATAAATGTCTTTAATTAAAAACATATGCAACCTGTTTTTTTCTTTTTTAAACGTTGCCAATATGTAACCGTCGATATGGACAGGTTTCAAATTGATGGTAATTTGATGTAATGGTTATCGATTTCCACGTTCGTACGCATTACTTACGATTGACAAAAATCGATTACTCACTAATTCATGTGATTCATTAAATAAAATCGATTTTTCAACTGTGTAACATAAAAAAGTGTGATAAATGCGCTCATTATTTGCTACGATTAACCTAAGAACGTGTACTTGGTACAATATTATACTAAACGTAATAGAACTTCTGATTGTTTAAAACAAGGTTAGTTTCCATTGTATTTTAGCCCCATTTTCCCAAAAGAAGGGGGTACTCAATTCGTCTGTGTTTTTTATGTGTGTTACGCGATATCTCCGGCCCTAGTGGACCGATTTTTATATAACCGCTTTATTATATTGTACTTTTCTTTAATGGAAAGTCGAAGTGTCATCAATCTATGAACTCCGTTCAATTTATATTCCATTAAAATCTGAACTTGCAAACAGCTTCAGCGCTGAAGTAGTTTCAACTTTGTGAAACTTGAGAGAATACCGATATCTACCTAAATTACTTAACTTTATGTTTATTTAAAAGTATACCTTAGCGGTAAATATTATTATACTTAGCATTTTTAATTTAAGATTGTTTAAAAAAATTAAATGCCATTTGAATGTTACTTATTATTTAAAAACTAACTATAATTTGCAATATGATTTTTTTTTTCAAACTATTTGAAGCTATTAAAAAGTTTTTATAAAGAAAATGTAAACGTTAAAACATACATGGGATTGTCTCGGATGAATATCAGAAAATACAGCAGTCAAAATATTAAGCGACCAAAATGAATTCGACAGAGAAAGTTTTACAATTTGTGGTGCGAAGGAAGAGCATGCTGGCAAAGTTAAATTCCTAACTATTGGCTTAGACAGTGTTTATTGCTAGTGCAAGTTAGACAATAGCTTTGTAATTTAGGACTGCCATTAATCAATGACCGACTTGTATATAGGCGTTTGTATATTAAACAATTATTAACTTCGTATTTATTAACTTATAATAAATAAAATACATCACATTATGTCATACAATGCTAATCTTGAGTACTCAGTGTTATTTTAGGCTTCCATATTTGAATATCAAACTACTGTATTTTTGCTATATATCTAAAAATATTAAGAATAATTTAAGTGTATAATCGCATTATTTCGACCATGTACACTATTATCGGCACGACGAGTTTTTGAAGCAAACATAAACGAAAGTTCATAATAACACTGTACCGAAGTGATATCTTCATAGTTTGAAGTCTCTCTCCAGACGTCAATATCCATGCAGCGAAACTTTCGCAAATTCAATAACAAACTTGTAAAATTCAGTCCAACTTCTATTTAAGTTTTGCTTTAGTCCTTTGTAATGGCTTTTGGTGTTTTATGAGTCGGAAATCCGTGACTCGAATGTGTTATTTCCAAAAGTTGTCAATACCTTTTAAATAAGTTAAAATGCATATTCAATGATCATTTTAATTTATGTACTTAGGTAAAGTCACGGAAATCCGCGGTGTTCCACTTCAGGATTCATGTCTTTTTCATTGCAACGAGACAAACTCCGCCTCTACATATAACTAATTAGATAGCAGTGAGTGGTGAAAACGAAGGGATAATAATAAAAAAGACACTAGCCTAGTGTCACAACTTTTTTCGTACAGACACATTTATAAGCTGTATTGTATTGATTTTTGTTCCGCGTCTCGTTTCAAAATGTTCAAACGATTGCAGCTTTTAAGGTGGAACACCGTCAGTTTCCCCGACTGTACGTCGATGACAATTAATTAATCAAACCTTTGCTAAATTGTAACTTGGTAACCCGAAAGTCTATTAGCAAGTTAAACTTTAAACAGTAACAAAACCTCAAAAATATAGCTAGAAATTGTTTAACTCTGAGGACGCCGCGCCGCTGACTTATATTATGGATATTAATGTGGCTACCCCACTGTTGGTGTATGAGTACTTTATTATTTAACGGTCAAAACCTTATTTCACAAGCTTAAGCATAAAATGATTTGTAAACAAAACCGCACCAGGCCTTAGTCTTGGTATAACAGGACTCCCCACCAACGGTTCCCGCCTTGTCGTGGCTTCCCCTTTCGCCCTGTCCCCCTGCAGCCCTCGTGGCCGGGGACGTGGGAGCACGCCTCAGCACCTCTCTGCTTTCAGAGTCGGGCTGATGGCGTGTGATCCTGCGCCCCACTCGCGTAATCCCGGTGGCTCATTGCTGCCGGGACCGCAGGCCCTTTAGTTTTTTCAAGACTGGGGCCACGAGGTGGGGACTCTATAAACCCTGGCGGCACCAGCGGGCGAGGCGGGGACTCCGAGCCTGCATTGCACGGTGCCGTCTTCCGAGGGACGCCTTCGGGCGTAGCGCCCCAACTCACCGGGGCGCACCGTGGGCCCCTTCTCGGGGCGGCCAGTGGGGCGTCGCGGTGGCAAGCGAAAGCGATCCCGTGGCGCCCCACACTATGGCCAAGAGGGAACGGAGGGGTTTAGTGGGTATGCCCCCCATTAGGGGGGGAGAGCCCCACATAACTCTCGTGTCTACCCCGAGGCACGGAGTATGCATAAGGCTTGCATTCCCCTTCGGAAAAAAAAAAAAATGGTATAACAGGACTAACGTATGTATTTTGAAAATAAAATGTATTTAAAACACTGTTTACGTTTTCATGATAAGGCCCTTAGATAAGTCGACCAATGTTAGTCACGATCACCAGTTGAGTTTCTGAAATCAATGTTGTTTATTAGGAGTCTCGTTTATTTTCCAAGATTTTATCTAAATCCTAATCAACATACACAAAAATTTACGGCATGAAATAATAACGTCACTGTATTTTTGTTATTCAGCGAAGGAATTTCTTTATTAAAGTGGAAAGAAACGCCACACGATTGGAATTTGGAATTCAAATTCATTGGCTGTTTAGATGAATAATTTCTTGCATTTCGTAAAATAAAGAGTACCTTTGGTACAAATGAGTGCGACAGATTTACTTGGTCCGGTTGTCAAGGCGGAATTAAAGTAACAATTTCATCAGTCTCTACACGGAGCCCATTCCGTTTACCCAAGCAAATCAACGATAAGGAGGTCGCCTTTATGATTTACTGACTGTGAGTGGCATCGAGGCGTGAGATAAATAAGTTATTAAATTGAATTAGTATATATTTTTGTTAGGAAACGCCACTTTCCAGTCAGCTTTTATGGATTTCCGGATGATAAAACTTTGTAACACAGGACGGAAACAAAACTCAAATACGAGTTGACTGAATTTCATAAGTTTGTTATTGAATTTTCGAAAAGTCCTGCTGCATTGATGGCAACTTCGCACTACTGACTTTAGCAATACTTTAAATTGGATAGTTCATTAGAACATTTTCATGTCTTTTAGTTAATCATCTTTCTTACCAAAACAATTTGGTTTTAGTTTTGCATAATTTTGTAAGAATAGCGTTTTCAAAGTTCAGGTGAGATTCTTTCTAGACTATCTGTTCTACCTTCCAGTATTTAAGTCACCTTACTTTAAGGTCTAACTACCACACGAAATTATTGGGTTAATATGAGACACCCTTAGTGTAGGGTTAATATGAGAACACTACATTAAGCGAACATTTCAAGACTGTGAGTGTGGTAGTAAGGTAAATAAGAGTGCAAAAGAGGTGCCTTACAGAGTTAAGATTATGAATTTTCTTTGGAAAACATCCAAGTCCTTTACTTGCGTTCATTCAAGTCTCGATTCATATCTGCCGACTGTGTTAATTGCTCTCGCATTTTAAATCTCCAACCTACTTTGTTCTTGTTACACTTTTCATCTTGCCCTTTTACGCAAACTGTTTGTTTAGTAAAGTATGTAATGACCAAAATCCGTGGTAAAATCGTATTGAAATAATCTCACGATGTTATTGATTGTCGTTCGTCGTTATATTTATTTTCGCTTTGTGTGGTGTGAAAAAAGAACAGTACAATGTGTAAAAACACAAGTTGAAGGCGTTTAAATGATTCGAAAATTAATTCCAACAAACATAATCGATGGTTAAAAACCTATTAGTTCTCCAAAGTAAAGAAGATCTTATTCCAAATAGACAATCCGAATATTTGAGAATTCTGAATAAATGTAAGTAATTAGGAATCCTAATTCGCTAAGTGAACCCACGACATAGAACGAAATGAACATGCCACGTAATACCCACAGTTAATATGTTAATGCTGTATCAAGCATCTCTGCGGTTACATTTGGATAATTAATTAAAGTAACCAGAGACTATCGAAACAATGCCTAGTGGAGTGAGGACCACAAATTGGCCAATTTATCGCATCGAGGAATACGCTTGCACGTTTCCTGAATCCAAAAAAAAAATCGATACGATTAGCAAAGAGTCTGTTTCCACTGTCTGATGAACTCTTTGCATATAACAGAGACAACATGTTATACAAGTGTCATAACATAGTTAAGTAGTCTCTGTACACCAATCATATTATGTAAAGAAATTATTTCAATTAATAACGTTATTTAAAAAATATACACGTTTTACTTTTTAATCGTTTGCATGATTGATGAATGACAATTAATGACGAAAATTGAACGACCAAAGCAATTTTTGAAACGAGTTTCTTATTTTCAAATAATATCTTAATACAACGGTAAGGTAGAGAAATCGATCGGATTATTTGTTATAATCTATTAATGAACATGAAAGGCTTCAGCGCACTTCAGTGGTTGGATTTCACGAGATAAATGGGTTTGATTACCATTATATAGAACTTGATCATGATAACACAGCTAACTTTATCTAGAATTCTAGACTATCCTATACCTAGGTAAATGAATCTGTTTGATTTATCTCGCAGATTTTAACATGAAAGGAACTAAATGGGAATAATCAAACTTGACGTTTCGGAACTTAGTTACGGTTTTAGTTGGAGTAAAATGTACCTAAAAGCGTATTGCCCATGATAGTTTCTATAATATAATTATTTTAATGTTGTTTTTGAGGTTGATGAAGTCCATTATCGGTTACCCGTAAGGCATACCTGCATGCAAGCTACTTCAACGAGCTTCAAGCGTAGAAACGCTAACTGGCATGCAAGTAGCTAGCGTGATATTAAATTTCCTGTTAAGACGTGGGAGCTACAAAGTTTGTCATTTTTTTCCCTAGCATGGAAGCTAGAGCCTTTAACAGTCTTTCTTTATTTCATTTGCAACATTACATTTTTTTTGTCATTGACACGTCTCGTTTCGTACGGTCGCGTGTACTGGCATGCAACTGTTCCACTTTAACGGCATGTGTAAACGCATTGCGCCAGTAACTGGCATGTGAGTTACTACTCCATTTTACTGACATATGTATTCTCTCCCTATTAGGATAGATGTTTCAGTTGTCTTTGTTTTCACAAGAACGATTGAGTAGACGAGAGTTTGAAAGTAGCGCTTGTAAGTGACATGTGACAGATTAATTGCGGTGTCACAGCACGTAATGAACATGGGGCGTAATCTAATGTGAAGGGTTGAAAGATATATTTTAAGAAGAGTAATGCCTATGAATTGGGGACAAAGTTATATGAGGGCAGACAAGTTATGTGCGAAGAAACTCAATTAATTTTGAAAATGTGAGACAAAACGAAACGAATATTACGAGTTTTCTTCATGAAGAAAAGTCTTTTGCTGAGCAAAGTGCATCAGTTTTTTTTTATTACGTCCCATTTTAAGCGAATTCATAAACTTCATAGAATTCATAGAATTCATAAGCATCGCCTCATATTCTTGCTCACACAGAGTATAAATTGTAGGAAAATTGCAACAGGTTGATTAATAACGAAATAAATAGAAGAAATTTGATTTGAAATTTGATTGAAAGAAAAGTGATTGAACCGTTAACTGGTATACAATACTTTGAAGGTTTAATTCAAGAATATTATGTGGAAATAAAATTTGATAATTTGAAAATAATCTAAATTTTAAACATAAGTTAGAAAAATCATATGTTTTCAATAGAAAATAGTTGTAATAACTAGGTTAAGATATTCCTGTTACCGTCCAATGTAGGATGCTTAGCATACTAAAAGCTGTTGTACTGAGCCAGTTACAAATGTCGCGGGCAGTTGCGACTGCGTGCGGTGCCGGACAAATTGCAGTCGACGATGCCTGCATTTGTTTCTATCGACGTTTACACCACACATACATTGTAAGGATCTAGATAGATTTTTAGTAAATGTCTTACCTTATAAAGAACCAATAATTGCACTCGTGTAACTTAGGGTTCCAATAAATTACAAAATGTTATTTTAACACACTCTTACATTCATTCACACAAACTATAGCAAAATACCTCTATAAGTCATTTTAATTTTAGGTTACAAAAAGTAATTTTTGTAATATTAATGAAATTAGTAACCTGTTAATTTAAGATTTTTTAATATAAATCCAAATCATGAAAAATCCTTCTTAATCTTGTTAATCTTGCGTTTTATTCTTTCAGTGTATGCTGCTACAATATTCGTTATAAGAGGTAACGACGACGATTTCTCGTCATCTTTGACACCCACTTCAGCGCATAGATCAGCTCTGGTTCGCTTCTCTTTAGGAAGTGCAGCCTCTGAAGTGAGTACGGTAGATGTGTAAAGGTAGCCATTCCATTCTAAATACTCCTTTATTAAGTCATTAATGAGTAAAACTTCCGCTGTAGGTGGAGGTGGGCAGAAGTTACGACAACCTGGATTGTTTGTGAATTGCCTATCTTGCAGTATTTCGGTAACTTTGGCCCGCATCTGAAATACCATTTCGTCAGAAGTTTTTTGGTATTTACTCATTGTTTAAGAATACTTCTATACTTGAAATTCCTATACAAAAAGGATTAGTTTTGTATAGGAATTTAATACAGTTTAGAAATCATATTTACTATTGGTTGAAAGTTAAAATTTACTAAGAAACATAATTATACGTACAATGAAATTAAAATACATCTAATTAAGTATATTTTACCTCTGCTTGTATTTTATTCAAATCGCCACTTTTACGTAAAACATTTTTTATAGCGTCCAAAACATCTTTATCCGTAATAGTCTTGTTTTCACTCATATTAATTAAATATTTATTGATGGTTCCCATTAAAATACAAATTTATGTAAATAAATTCATTCGTAAATTAATATTTTGTAAGCAGATTCGTGACATAATAACCTTTGAAGTATCATTCAGATGTCAAAGTAAAAAAATAAAATAAAATTGAGCTTTTAAATGTTGTACACCAGCGTTAGTTTTAATGAAAATTATTTTTATTTATCTCTTTTATCCACTTGTTATATGTATGTTTTGTTGTATAAAAAACTCTCACATATTTGAAGTACAGACTATTCGCCATTTTACGATTTTTCAATTCATCCAAAAAAACTGAACATTGCAAAAAATACCCAAAGGTATATCTAAAGCCAAGCTATATATATATTAACATGTAGCATCGTACATCGACGATCAAGTAGCATCCAATGGTTTTGACATCAGCAACTTATTTGCAAAAAATTTCGCATCAGTATATGAAATTAATTCATCATCAAACCCGGTGTCTAGCATATCTCTTTGCTATATTCAATTTATTCAACACAAAGTCTTCAAGAAAATAAAAAGACTTGACTTATCAAAAGGCGCCGGCCCTGATAATTTACCGCCCACATTTTTGGTTAGGTGTGCAGTGCCCATATTAAAAACGGGAATCTATCCGAGTATCTGGAAACAAGCCCGAATAGTACCGATGTACAAAAATGGTGACCGAAGCAATATTGCTAATTATCGGCCTATTTCACTAATTTCAGTTTTACCAAAAATGTCGGAGGCCTTGTTGCGACCAACTTTTGTTCGTCATGTCCAGCGATTATTATCCAATGCGCAACATGGGTTCACTAAGTCCAGATCTACTGCTACTAACTTAACCAACTTTTCAAC
>LD700006.1:700034-724230 GCA_003118335.3 Papilio memnon | reverse complement strand
TATGCTGTAATTGCTGACATCTTAGGCAACAAATAAGTGTGTGTTTACGCTTTATTATATTAGTATAGATGTTCAGTTAGGGTAGGCTCCGAGCTCCTCGGTGGGGACGTGTAGTGAGCTGGTGATGATGATGATGATGTTCAGTTAGTTCAAATATAATGAACCTTATTAAAATGAACTGATGGATCTTTTAAAAATTTACGAGAATCTGTCATATCTTTACTTCTTGTACACATATTTTTTTAAATGCAGAAGTATTTAATGTGAATATTTTGCAACTGTACTAAAACAACATAGTTTTAATTACCAGGGTAATTAATTTTTAATTATTATGTTTATAAAAGCAGTTACTTAAAACAATTTATTATAAAGGTTGTAATTTAAATAAAAAAATAAAAATAAATTATGTAATTAATTAAAAGGGTTCACAGATGTTAACAAGATTAACCTTTCACAAGTGTTCGCAACAGTTTCCTAAAAAAATTAAAGCAACCTAAAATTAAATGAAAAAAAAATTAATTAAAGCAACCTCTAGTTAAGTGGTAATTTGTAATTTAAAACAAGTTAAGTAGCTAAAATATGATTTTAATACATTCCAGGTGTTCTTTACAATTATTAAACAAACATTATCATTATATGTTCACAAAATTCGTACCTTTTCAAATTATTATGGTAATAACTATCTCTATTTGTGTTCATTTTTTTACTGATATCTTTAGAAGCGATACAATCGTACACATACCTCAAGTCTAGTGGGACTTAAAAGGAAAGAATTTATTTAAAATTTTAAAATAAGGTTATATTTGTTAAGAAAATACCGAGTTCGTATATTATGCTTTTTGTCAGATTACTTTAAACTGTTCGGTGTAATTAAGTATCGTTTGGAATCATAAAAGCATGTTACTTGCAATAACGCAGCCATCGGTGAGTGGGGAGTTATGAAATTGGTGCCAAGCCTCGTGAAGAAAAAAGCATTTTCCATTTTATTGAGAAATAATGAAATAAAAGATTGTTTTGTTTATCAATAACTTAAACTTCGCTGTTTTTCTTATTTTTTTTATTATCTTGATAACTAAATGGTGATAACACTCCGATCACAAAATAAAAATAAATACATTTTTAATGCAATACAAGAATAATGAACTTAAGTTGACACACAAAAAAGTCTAGAAGTAGCAAATAATTTAACCAGAAAACTCCTTAAATCAAGTGAACAGTTGACCGCAATATATAACCGTACTGTCTGCCGATCTTCTGGTCAATTTAGATATCGACTATACATCTTTCCGTCACTGCGAGATGTCGTAATCCGGCCTGAATTATTTAACCACTTTGGAGATCGGCTACGTTAACTTGTGTAGTAGAATACGTATTCTCAGATCATTTTATTTTATACTTACCAATGACAAATATTTAAAAAACAGTGGAACCAAAAATTTTAGGTTATCCCGATCAGAACCATAGAGACCAAATGGACTCCTTTAGTTATTAAATAATACAGTATCTGTTAGGACTATCGCTTATTATAACATGATATTGTTTATCCTTTCGGTGTTGTTTTAAACTATTTAAACTGTAAATCATACAATCAGTCGATAAACCCATCTCGAGGAATAGATTAGACTTACAAGACGACTTCAGATATAATAATGATGTTAACCTAGGTGAACTTTTTCAATTAATTATACAAATAAAACTATTATTTTTATTGAGTTGTCATTTGTTTTATGATATACTGCAGAAATATACTTGTTTTAATGATTTTTAGTATGAAGAAAAGCGTAATATTTAGAGTGGAATCATAATATTTTTATATCCCCACTGTAGTCGGAGGCTACGCTGTAAAACAGTAATGTTATCCACGTATGATACCAAAAGCAGAGAAGTATTCTTAAATGTTACTTTACGGTAGAGTTGAGTGGTTTTTCTTAAAATCTAAAGACACAGAAAGTTTTAGGGTGGGTCTCCACTGAAAATTGTATAAAAAATATGGTTATCTTTTACTCTCAATGTGCTCTACTGTGCTTGCATAAACAATAATGTAGTCAAAATACAATCGTTAACAAAACCTTCTTAGTATGCGCTATTTAGTATTTCGTATTTTCCTATAAGAACTATCAATAGCAAAAACTTTTACATTTCCAACACAATGCTCAGTCGCCGGCAGAAAATGACCAAAACTTGTGCCAAGCTTCATAAAAACATTTGCACCAATGAAAGAGTATAAAAGTAATTAAAATGGAAGAACTTTGTGGCATAGCTTGTTAGTAACAAACAACAAAACGAAATTGAAAATATACTGCAGTGCAGTGGCGACGACTAATGTACGCTTTCATATAAAAATTTCCATATGAAATTTGTGATTAAAATACTTTCGTACAATTTTAATAATGGGTTACATGTTTCTGTTTTGGCCAAAGAAACGAGATTTTACATGACTTGTGTAGTTATTGAAAGTCGGTGGATCAGGGGTTAAGCACTTGACTTTTAATATGCAGGTCCTGATTTCGAATCCTACCGTGTATGTGTTTTATAGTTTCAAAATTCATAGGTATGTACATTTACTCGACGTTCTTGAGGTGAAAAAAGACATCGTAATACATATCTGCGAAGAAATTAAAAAATATGTGTTGTAGTCTACCCGCACTAGGCCAGCGTGGTTGACTATGGCCTAGTCAGACCTAATTAACGGTAGGCTTTGAGATTCTTGATGGGGACGTACAGTGAGCTAATAATGAATAAAGAGGAGATCTTTTACAAAGGTTTTTTTATATCACAAAAATTTTATACAGAGAAGATAGATTAATAACGGTTTAGTTACGTTTGACTTTTTTTGTTCCGATTGTCAGTCATTCAGGCCAAAAATCTACGTTTTAATCAATTAAAAATCTAGGTTTACCGAATATGTTATCAGGTGTACATTCTAAGTTTAAAATCGGATAAAAACGGAATTCGGTGCTATGTTTTTGAGGACTTTCTTTAAAGCTAAATTCAATAAAATAATTAATTATTCTCCACCTAACGCACCAATAATAAAATAAAAAATCACTTAATATAAAATCATTAATTTTCGAAAACATTGGCTTCTTTATACCAATATGAGTAGAGTAACACGCGACTAGGTCATTAAGGGCCCTGTTACTTTACGGCTCGTTCCCTTGATGGATTTATGTCTAATTGTACAATTGTCAATATCATGTACATGTTAATACATTTTTTAACCTTACACTTGTAAATTCGATTAAAAAGACCTATTTAAAAGAAGTACATAAACGGTTATCATATTAACTTAATGCCATCAGGTAGGTTACCTAGATCTTAAGTTGGCAGGTCTTTACAGAGTTGTAAGAATAATTCATGAATTATCACGGACATGTTCAGAAATTTTCTATTTTATCATCCTTGTATAGTAAAATGAAAACAAAACCGTACATAAATCGAAATTTATGGACATTCTTAGTCAATAAAGTTAAGTGATATTATCCATACACGGTGATAAATTACGTTCCATATTCAGTAACGGCTTGCAGTGGAAGTTAAGTTAACACATTATAAAATGCAATTTCCGTCCTCCCGTACTATCGTAACGACCTCGCTCTCAGATATAACTTGGCCATAAAGATTTCAACTAAATAAATCAGCAAGTTATCTAGCTTCGCACTACGAAGTCCACTGAAATTGTCAAGTGGACAAGACACAAGCTAAGTCTTTGATGTTATTAAATATAATATTTTTAGTTAGAAAAATGATAACGAGTAAGTGGAAGTTCTGAAGACTGGGAGTATTTTTGATGAAACCGCAATGGAGTGGCAATTTAAGCTAACTGTATTTTATGTTAATTACATTTTCTTTGTAAAAGTACATTGTTTAGATTTCAAATTAAAATTTTCCATCTCTTTTAGATCATCATTCTCAGAGCTAGTAATACATATAGGGCGCGCACACACCTTTGACTAAACTATCGCACAACTATTTAGTCGCGCTTTGATTGTTATGAGCTTATATGGAGGTGTGCACACTACTCGATTTTTAGTTGTGCAACTAAACCGTTGAATGGGCCGCGAAACAATCGACAATCGCTAACAGTTGTGTGCCAGTTTAGTCAAAGGTTTGCGCATGCTCTTTATAGCCGTTGCTGCAGAATAAATCCACTGGAACAGAGGCAAAAATAATTATCCAATTATTATTTATTCAAAATACATTTATTACTGATCCAGATTCGGTAAAACCGTAATACCGCAATACCGAAGGTCCTATTATAAGTACATAAATCAAATGAAATTCGATCATTCGATTTGTATTCTTAATACATTTGCAAAGGAAATTGGTTTTCCTAACTTCGTGTATAAATTGAACGTTCGATCCTAAGCAAATCTCTTTGTTTTTCTTTTGGATGTAATGTTTACATATTTTTTCGAATGCTTTTATATTTACAGAAGAGGGTTTACTTGTCGTTGTTACATTTGTCGATTTTTTACTACAACAAAAGATTATGGTAAAAGTTACTTTTGATATTTAGATTGTTATTGATATAGCTTTACACCCAGTGTCGCCTGGCCTGGTAACCCGCGGCGTTTACTCGCCGCTGACTCAATGTCGCACTTGTGCGGCATATACATGTATTAAAATGCGCGTTAAATCTTACACTTAAGTGAAAATAACGATCGACATTTAAAAACATACATGAAATATCTTAGAATGTTATTAAATAATTAATTATAAACAAAATTACACTAATAATATCATTCAATGATTTGCAAGACTCGTCAATATTGTCAGAAAATCACAACGCGGTACGCGTACCCTTTCATTATGCTACGCTTCGTAGAGGGTGCCGTAGAAGCGCAAAACACTATCTACGAGTAGAAACAATTGTGACAATTGTTTGAAGAGCTTCTCTAGCATTAGTAAAAGCTTTTAATGTTGTTATTTTTTAAACGTTTGTGAGTTTTTGTACATTGTAAACTCAAGATTAATTTTTACTATATTATAATATTTTAATTTAAAAAATGCTGGTGAAATAAAACGAATTTTATGTTTTGTTAAACTAATTATTTAGCTATTTGTATGGTTATCGTTCTGTTGACTTTGACGATGAATTCAAAGATGGTTCAGGTGCGCTTACATCAGTAGGAGTACTTTGAACCTAGTATGTATTTTACGTAGCTACGTATTTCTTGTTTTATTCACATTTGTGTGGACGGTATGACAAGACACGGTATGAGTTTTCAAAGATTGCCTGTCTATTCTTTATCACATAAATTTTTAACATTTCTTTTCTAAACCTGCTTCGAGTTAAGTAAGATAATCGTAGTTTTTCAGACTGTAGGAATATCTTAATAAAGTTTTTAATTAACTATCTTTTTTGCAGGTACTCTTGGGTGGCGAAAGAATTCTAACAATGAACGTGACCTAAGCCCGCGGAGTAAAATGAAGATCCCCTATTTAGTACTGACACTAACTTGTGTCTTTTCCTTCTCGTGTACCCAGGCTAAAATAGGTAAGTGGATCATTTTAATATAAATTTACTGAAATAAAGTGCTAATAATGCTCTCAAGAGTCATTCAATGGTTTGTAAGGGAGACCCTTAGTAACAAAAAACTTCATTAACTGCCACACTCGAGTACATTTAGTCGGTCATTAAGGGATTTGCATAGACTCTGAGTACGGCACTTAACTACCCAATTCATATTTAATCTTTTTTTTTACTAACTGAATATATAAAAGTGCACAATAATATGTTCGAAGAAATGTACATAAATATTCGCTTAGTAGATATTCTAATACTAAATTCTTTTCGTATAAACCATAATAAAAACTCGTATTTTAAAAAGCTCAAAGATACAGTACCGTCCGGTAAAAAGATTCTCTATCGCCTATCTCAAAACGTGACCCACAGTTTCGTGTTTTTCCTACGAGCCACGAAGCTCCAGCTAAATGACATTTAATCTAGATTTCCCTTGCGATTGCTTGGACCTTTGAACCAACTATTAATGTATTTTTTGTACTTCACCGAAAAGAAAGTATGACATATAGTACGTGCTTTTATTATTAATACTTTCCACTGTTTTTTTATACATGCAAAGTACAAGAATATACTAAGTACTTTATACACTTACCGACTGACCTTTTACATAACCGAAATCAAAATTTAGTCCGGTTGTGTAAAAGGTCATTAAGGTTCATTTCTCAAAAAGGTCCTCAAAGAAATTGTACCAGTCAAGTCACTTACTCCCATTAAAGGAATGCACAAATAAATAATAAATATCTAACGTAAAAAAGATATAGAAGTTTGTGATGTTAGCTTCTAAAAGTCTAAAAACAAATTTTAGAAGCAATTTGTTTATCATAAATCTTCGACTTTCCCGTACTTCAATTTATAAGTATTGAAGACATTTTATAAAAACTCAAACATATGATCGTACACGAACCTCATTTCAGAATTATTTTACTAAGAGTTCAGAGTAAACACGAGTGGTATTCTAAGGCTTCTTACTTTACCAGCTTTGAACTTTAAACTTCGGTGTTTATATCTTACATCCCGGATTATTAAGTTAAGTTTACGTAGGTAAGATAATTATAGATGGGAAAACATGTGGCCTCATATACGAGTAAAACAAAATGTTTACGATGTTTATTACTGGTTCATTTCAACATTATGTGGAATATGTTTTTGAAAGTACTTTCATGAAAATAGAAACGCATTAATGAGATTTGTCATTTTTTTTAATATTCATTATTACACCAAAATTTTAAATGTATCTGTTGAGCGCCAATGTTTCAATAATAATTTTAGAAATCTGATATTTACTTTTACTAATTTTAACAATATTTTAATCAACTTCTTTGAATTATTATTTTTTCTACAAAAATAATTTTTAATTTCAAATCGGAGGTAAATATTTTCTTTTGCTTTTAATAAAAACAAACTCGGTCAATTCCAAGCGGCACTCTTCCTTATTAATTTCAATAACTCGTTAAAGCTCGGGACGAATAAAAATATTAAGTTTAACTAAATAAAATAACCATAAATATTACTTTAATTAAGTAAAGCCTCTTTAAGTTTCCAATTCATAACGAATATTAGGATAATTTATTATCTACTGTTACGTTTTATTTAAACTAGAAATGTTTCTTATTTATTTTTTTCTGATTAATCTTATCATATTCTGTAAATCAACTAAAACGGATATTCAATGAAGGTAAAAGAATGCAGTCCTAAATTTTGTATATTTCTATTTGTTTAAGAATCTGGAACGGGAATAGTTTTTTGTAATACGTTTTAAAACAAAATAGCTTTCTTTCAAACAAGTATTCAATATATTTTTTCCTTACCAAATATAGTTACGCTCACAAAGAAGGCAACCGTTTGTGTTCAATCTGGGGGTAAAAAATGATTTCATTTCATGGTACGTTAGAGCTCTGGCATTTGGTGTTTTATTACGTCTACTTATGTAAGAAATTGAATATTCCACGGAACAGTTAATAAAAATGATGAGACCATTGTTTATCAAATCCCAAATAGAAAAACACAATTCCTTGTAATGTTGTTTGTGTGCAGTTTTTTCAGATATAACGATAGTCAATCGTAACAAAATAATGGTGGAATGTAGATAATTAGGCGTGTTAAGTGCAAATAAATATAGGGTTAAATCATAGTTTACATGTTGACATGATAAATGTAATAATGATTTTCACTCAAAAGTTTATTTTATTCTCTTAGATTTAAAGTGTATTTTGCTATAAAAATATTGTTCAAATTTCATTAAATTTTTAAATTAAAACACAGCTTTTTAAGGCAAAGTTAAGCTAAACATATCTCAAGATTAAATTATAAACGCAGTTATTAACATCATAGTATGAACTTTTGTTTAACTTGGTGTTTATGTTTTCCTTTCCAACATTCATATATGTACGAGTACATGTGTAGTGCATATACACGTCAGTAGCCAGCGGCATATATAAGTAAGGGTAGTGAAAGATAATTTAGAGCTGCTAATCACGAGACACCCCGTTGCTTTGTTGAAGGGTGGGGGTGAGGGGTGAGGGGTGATTGATGTTCCGACTTTCACAACGTCAGGTTAATCTTCGAGCGTAGCGATATAGGCATTGTGCCAAGTGCTTGCTTATTTATAACTTAAGTATAATACACATAACAAAGTTATATATTTCATATGTTATGTAAGATTTAATAATATCTCGATATAGAGTTTAATACATAATACTGTAAGTAATCCTTTAAATTACATTTTAACCGTTTTGTCATTAATTTTATTTGTAATACTAATTACCGTAAATCATATTTGTGATTTGTGTAAAATTTGGATTTGACTACGATCGTCCCGTCGGAATAATTGTACCTTAAATATCGGTTAATTATTATAATGTAATTTATTGTGTTTAGAAATAATCAATTTAGAACCAAACACTGGTAGTCGGTGCGAGGTGTTTATAAAAATCACAGTTCAACTTAAGCTATTTGGGTCAACATCAATACAAGGAAGCTCTGGGCTGTCAGGGTATCGCGGGTGGGATGTGTTCATCAATCAAAGGGCGTTATTATGTGGTTAGTGGGTGCGTGAGAACAACGCCGTGGCGGTGCACGCGACTAGGTGTTGCACGTCACAAACTGCTGACAGAGCCACGATCGAATCGAACATATTAATGGCTTCACTTTTGTATCCGTTTTCTGGTTTACTTCAAGTCTTTGTTTGTTATCTACCCATTCTCTTAACAGCTTTCCATAAATAATCGTCTGAGTATCCTTTGCTGAAACAAGCACAAAAAAACATAACTGGAATGAGGTGGTGACCCACAGTTAAAGTCTTTCCACGCAAGACTGATTTCTTAATAGTAATATCAGTAAGTGTGCAACTTGAATTAGTAGTAGTAAACGAATTAATTAAATATAAACGCGGGAAGACAATACTGTTTCTTTCATTCTTAACTAAGCCTCATTCTTAAAGCTTGCCTTATAAATTAAGACAACTTTATCCTCTTGCAATACAAATCGCTCTTCTAATTTATTCGCCGAGTTCAACTCGCTCGAGTTCACAAAGTTTGCTGCGCGAGCGAACGCCGACGCGGCTCGGCCCTGTGGCTTAAGACGAACAGATTTTATCTAATTTCTCAACATTTCCCTAGACATTTTTTGCTCTATCAAGCTCACCTTTATTTCTTATACATAAATTTTACGTAAGTAGATTTTGTATAAATAGTTTTGTAACATTTCTTTGAACTGTTTCAAGGAAACTTACGCTTTAATTACTATAGATGCACTTATATGACAAAACAATGCAGAGTTATCTATTTCGTTTATACTACAAGCCAAATAAACTAATTTTATAAATGTTTTTCTTGAAACAAAAGGCCGTGCTTCAGCAAATAAATTATGAAATTTTATCCAAGCGTAGTGAAGACATGCTAATTAAGTACGAAAAAAAAATGTGTTGAGATAAAAACTAAATATTATAACAAGAACCTTGAACCTACGATCCTAGTGGCATTTGACGTCGTTACCTGTCTCAGATACCAACAGTTACGCCAGATTACTTGAATATTCATGATACTATCTCTGATGAAATACGCGCGATCCTGTCACACGTCAACCGTGAAATATACAATTATACTGTGAAACATTCGCGTATGCGTATAGTAGACATTGCTTTATATTCTTACGTAAGAAAAAAGCTTAATACAGATGCAAATAAGTATAAAAAGTTTAAATCGGGTAGTTTGGGATCTGAAAAGGCTTAGTATAATGTTGTGTCGTCAATTGTTTTTTAAGTTAAGGTGTAAGTTATTATTCTCGTGTATTAGCTGCGTATAGAAGTTAGGTTTGGTGATAACTTCCCCCCTCTAACAGCGACCGCTTTCCGTATTTGTCTGCTCACCGTCGACAGTTAACGCATGATGTCATGAGGTCATCGGCAAAATCACTTGCGACGTTTGACCTTTAACTGTCAAAATTGTAAATATCTACCACTAAGTAGCGGAAGATAGCAAAATTCAAAGGTAAATAATTACTAAGAAGCTAATTTGTAACCTTGTCAGACTTATAGAGATGTCACATACGCGATGCAGCAGCGGTTACACAGTGATTGTGTGGCATCTCCCTAACTACTGAAATACTCCAAATGACTTAATTTAAGTCAAATAAGATTACCTGAATAATACGTTTCTACTCTAGTTTGGGAATTGCTAAAATAGAACATCGCGTTCTACTTCGCTTATTGTCCGATCTCACAACTGTAATACACGTTTAAGAACATCTTGTTATCTCAGTATCTTTAAGCAATATAAGAGGGATAGCAACATATACACTTGCTTCGGCAGTGGAAACTCATTATATCATCGTTTAACGCAATTGTTCATCGTTGAAATTGGGTGTTTCATTTATCATTCGTTTTTTGCTCGGCGGGCTCGGCCGTGCGGATAAAGTCTAACAAATTATAGTGATGCTTTCATTACATTGTTGTGTGACAGTATTTTCTTTTGGGAATTTATTTTTCATCAGTTCTTTGCCGCAGGAAAATATAGTCTGTTTTTATTAGCGATGGGACGAGCGTGACTTTCAGTTGAGCTTTTGGCTCAGCGTTAATATTTCCTTTCAATTGACTTCAACTTTTTGTAACTAAATAAACATTTTCGTATTTTAGCAACAGGAAATAGTTTTACTGATTACGTTATATTTAAAAGAGAGCTTATGCTTGCGTCTATTCTACAGAAATATCTGTACAGAACTTAAGCCCGCTACACGTTCAGTTTTAACTGTACAATCGACTATTCAGTGAAAATTGAAGCTGTGTTAAGCTTTATTCTCAAAGAGAATAAGATTCATGATTATGTTTGTTCAGGTCTTTCAGAAGGGGAAATCCTTAGTTACATTATCGTGTATGTCCGTATATGTTATGTACAAGAAAATTTAAACTTTGAGAACACCTCAAACACAAAATGTAGATTTAGATTCGCACTGAATAAAAATCATCGTCCAAGTATTTTGAATTCTCATTTGAATTCAAGACGTGGATATGAGTTTTGACATCTTCTTGCTATAACATAAAAAGAAAATAAATTGTCGTTTCGTGTTTAGAAAGCATTAAAGCTTTTTACTTTCGTCGCTGGGGTACCCAGAATTAAATCAGAGTTAGAAAATATCATTTACTTTTTGTGTTAAAGCAACCGGATTCTCCTTGTTTGCTCCTTAGCATCCTAATTTAATCTTTTTAAACAAAGAAAAGCTTCTTTATGTTAAAAATACCAACATGCCGCCAATCTTAAAAAATAATAAACATAAAAGAAAGTTGAGTGCTGGCGAATTTTTTTTATTTCTTCAATTTGGTTTAACCGTATAAAATAAAATTGCGAAACTAACAACGATTAAAGTTATAAGTTAAAAAGATTACATAAAATTAGTTATAAAATGTTGTTTTCTTTTCTAGGTTATTTTTGGCACATAACAGATTTTCATTACGATCCTCTATACACACCACAAGGAGACACACGAAGATGTAAGTATAAGAGACAATTACAACAACGTATTAAGTAGAATTAAATTATACTGTTGTAGGAGATAAAACGGAGTGTTCAAAAATCAGCATAATATTTTCTGAATTTCCCATAGTATTTAACGTAAAGTATAATATAATCAATGTAACTGTAGATCATGTTTTTCGAGGACGCATTTCCATAATAGCGTAGCCTAACACGTTAAATACCATCGACGCAATAAGCCCGATTCACTTTAACACATGAAAATCGTTAGTAGCGTTGAAACTGACTAATTTTGAAGTGTGATTAATATAAGTATTGATGCTACGCTATTAAATGGATAAAGGATCTCGAAAAATAAGTCCTGTGAGTGGAAAAGATAAGTACTTGTATTCAACAAATCGTTATAGGTATAGGTCAGATTAATTGGGTAGATAAAATATTTATGTCAACTAAGTGTCAGCCACACGTACAGATTGCCGGCGTGCGGATGAGCGCGGCAGTTCAGGACACCATCGCGCGCTCGGACGGTACGGGGACTACTCGTGCGATAGCTCGCTGGAGCTCATAGAGTCCGCTGCCAAGTACATGAGGACACGACACTCTGAGAACGTCGAGTTTGTTCTCTGGACGGGGTATGTACTATGTTGTTATTCTTAAAAACATTGTTGAGAAGACAACCATTACAGTATATTGTATTATCACATTTTTTGTGTCTTATAAAGAAAAGTGAAACTAAATGTGTTTGTTGTATATGATATTAAATAGGTGATGAAGTTAGATGTTAACTTAGTTAAAGATATTTTTGTAACATAAAACATTAGAACTAAGAAAGTATATAAGTAAACTTACAACACAATTATAATCGAGTCTTTTACCCAATAAATGAAGAATAAAAATACATAACAAGATTTTTTTTCTTTTGAAAATATGTGATAAGTACTGAAAATAACACTGCCGAAATATCGCTTTACCTAATAATACAATATTGTTTAAATTTTTCCTAAACGTTTTATTTCAACATAGCATACGTAACGTGAAACCTGAGAATTTGTAAGAATGTAACAATTTCCGAGGCAAAGTTTCGAACCTGTCGTGTACCCTTGTCTCGTGTGTGTCAAACGCTTTCACTCGAAAATGTCGAACGTTCTCAATAACGCCCTTTATGTTGGCTTGAGCGTAACACCGGAATGATTTTTCTTGTACATTTTTGAAATGTTTGTATGTAATCCAAAAATGTATTTAAATGATTTAATTTTGCTTTCATTTATAAACGCTGATAAAACCGTTACTTTACTGATATTGTTTTATTTTAGATAAGTTTATGCCGATGTCATACCTTAAGACACAGATTAAAAATGTCTACTTCCGCTTTTTATCTAACTAAGCTCTTGCTACAAGACATTCTATCTCATTATCTCATGATTATCTATATGAATTTTTCCCTACGGTTTCAGCTTAACTATTAGGCACTATTTCCATACATTCTCTGTTTTAGCCGTTACATCTGAAATCGCTCCCTTTTTAACATGTATTTTCATTCGCACATACCATCCATACCTTCTTCGGTCTTCCTCTACCTTTGAAGCCATCCTTTGCCTTTTCAGCCATCGTTCCGTTCTTCAGTCGGACGTCCATCGTAATACATCCATGTCACTAATGTCATTATCTGTTTTAGGGATATAATAGCATCTAGATCCATCGGCAATGACGAGGACAGATACCGAGCAATTAGGAACATGACAGAGCTGCTCGGCAGGACGTTTAGCTCGCACTTTGTGTTCCCAGTACTCGGACACTTGGACCCCTCGCCTTCCGAAACACTTACTAATTTGTGGATGCACTGGTTGCCTTTAGAGGCGTTACAAACGTTTAAAATTGGTAAGCGATAAACTATAATATTAATAATAAATAACGACATATTGTAAAAACAAGAAAAATAACAATAAATAATATGGTAATCTGCAGGGGTTATTGTTTTTGCACATGACTAGCGCGTATTTTGCGTGGGGGCAGGTCAAGGATCTCACACCATACGCAAACGTACTTACATAAGGTATTTTCCCACGATAAAAAAGAAAAAAAGAGGTCATGAATGACGCCGACTCATGTAATGTGTAAATAATTAGTAATAAAATTGCCAATTTCCTAACCGTTTGTTCACTATTGTTGCAATATTGTATTCCAATGACAAGGCTTAAGTTGAGCAAGATCTGACACTTTATTACAACTTAGTTATGTTATTTACTAAATAAATAAGACCGAAATATGGGGAACCCTTAGAAGAGTATCCAATTCCAATATAACTAATACTAACTCTATAAGTTAAATATTCAAAAGTTACTTATCATGTAACCTTGCAAAGCCTTTTGATGTTTCCCTAAGTATCAGTTTCTGATACTTACTGAGACCTACTTTTTAAGTGTTTATAAAGTTCGAAATAAAGTAGCTTTTTTTTATGATTGTTAAAATCAGCGCTTGACCACGATCACACCCATAGTTAAGTGGTAACGTGGTCGAAGGATGGTACGCGCTAATTTAATAAGTAACCATTCACCCTTCTCTTGAAGGCACCCACGTTGTAATTGGTTGGGAACACTGACACCGGCAGTTTATTCCATTCTTTAGCTGAGCGCACGGAGAAAAGACGTCTCAAATCGTTTCGTACGAATCCGTGGCACGTCAACTGTGTAAGGATGGAAACCAGCCGTGCGTCTAGATATCCGATGGTAAAAAGGGGACGGGGGAATAAGGTCGTGTAATTCCCGCGCACACTCGCCAAAGTGCAACCTATAAAACACTGAGAGGCTAGCCACCCTGCGTCTGTGTTCTAGACTTACTAAATTGAAGTCTTGATCACCAACAAGTTTACTGGCTCGCCTCTCCACCGAATCCAATGTCGCGAGTTGGTATTTGGCTGCACCTGCCCAAATGTGACAGCAGTACTCCATACACGGCCGGATCTGTGCTTTATACAGAGTTAGAAGCTCAACATAATTACTATCTCTGAAAGTTTGTTTTCGAGTTTACAATGTGACGGATTCAATATTTATTTGCCTGCAACTTATTTATCTTATTTTAACGGTAAATTATGTTTTATACAATATTTTAGGTGGCTATTATACGATAGAACAGTCGCACAGTAAACTTAGAATCGTGGCTCTGAATACAAATTTATTCGGAATCCGCGAAGTGAACAGCGCACCCGCAAAAGCTCAGTGGGAATGGTTGGACGCTGTTTTAGATAAAGCTCAATCGAATAAAGAAATGGTAAGCATATTTTTATTTCTAAAAAGATATTGCCTGGAGTAAACTAATGTAATGTAGTTACAGCTAAGACCTGCAGCAATCAATACCGTTTTATGAAAGTGAAATAAAATAAAAGGAAAATTAAAGGCTTAAGGAAGAGATTGATGCAAAAATAACAGCCAAGGATAAAGTGCACTTACAGTACTGCGAACGCTTTTTAACTTCAGAAAACCATTCAAATCTAAATAGCAAAATTGATACAAATATTTGTATTTCATCTTTGAATAAAAACTTACCTTCAACTGTATATACATTTTATATTTTCAAGAGAAATAGTGTAGTAAAATATATTTCAAAGTAAATTGTAAATATGAAACGAGAAAACTTTTATATATGCACTCTCTTGACAAGTTTGTACCAAAAATCTCTCGGGGGCTATATGTCTACATAGTAAGTAAATGGAACAATATAGAAATATATGCAGAGTTGACAAACACACTGACAGACGGACTCAGTCGCGATTTACTTGATATAAACACTCCGAATATTGTATGCAAATAAAATTATTAATAACAAACAGAGGATTTCCCAATAGAGTTTTATCCAATTTTATATTTAAGCTTATTTTATAATAGGGTTAAATTAATAAACTATGATAATTAATGAAGGAAAAAATGAAAAGCCAATTTTATCAAAATATTTTCAATGTCCGAACGTCTTAAGTATGATAGTTTTAATATAAAACGTTATACTTGTATTTATGAGAAAAAGGTCTATACTAGTTCTCAAAAAAACTTGATTCATATTTAAAAAGCATATTTTATCAAAACAAAATGACGCCGTTGTATGTGGCCAGTATCAAGTATCATAACTACGTCACCGGAACAACGCGAAGGATGTCCGGCCACGGCGGCGCTAATAAATTAGCAGCTAAAACTCGTTAATCTAATCGCTTTTGAAATTGTTTCACAAAAATAATATAAAGTAGAATTACTGCCGACTTTCTGGTAATAGCATAGCATTGGTTGTTTATTTACACCGTTCAATAGTTTGATAAATTGTGTTTATTTATTTTACTTGTGTGCAATCTTAGAAAAGATTAGCGCTTAATTTATCTCATTAACGCTTTCCATTTTATTAATTAAGTAAGTAACTACTGTTTTATGTATTCTGTTATCGTTGTCAATAGACATGAACGTCAATGGCTATGAACTTAATAAAGTTCAAATTGGTGCTAAAAATGTAATATTTTTGCAGACGCTACAATATACCCTCAACCTCGACAGTTTAGAACACGAGTTGAACCCATCTCTCATTATTCTTTCTTTAAGGTGTCACTATAGTATTAACTTATACCAATACAGGAAATAATAGTATATTTTCTTTCAGGTGTATATAGTAGGTCACGCAGCGCCAGGAACAGACCTACGTCCTGCCTACAACTCTTTATCAGTGGACGCAAACGCGAAGTACTTGCGGACAATACGGCGTCACGCTAAAATTATTGCGGGACAGTTCTTTGGACATTTACATGCGGACACCTTCCGTGTTATCTATGACAAAGGTTCAACTCTACTTATTTAAATAGTTCAAATAATTATATTCTAAGAATTGCCTTCTTCCTGCCTTTTGATGAGCATGAGAATATAATTGACTGGTATTTTTCTTTTCTAGATCAACCAGTGTCATGGGTATTACTAGCGCCTTCTGTGACCCCACATCACGACCCAGCAGGTTCGTCGAACCCTGGACTCAGACTTTATAAATTTGATTCCGACACCGGTAAGGTAAGCGATGAGAAATATTTAAAAAAAATTATGTGTGTTTGTGTGAGCTAATCTTAGGATGCGTTCGCAATGCCATAAAAATCCGATAAAAATATATCTCATTTCTCTACAGAATCTAAGATTAAATGTTATATAAAAGTTTCGTTAGTAAGAGTAGTAAGTTCTGGTATTTGTTTACCAACTAAATAAGAAAGGAGGTAAGCACTTTAACAATAAAAAACTGTCAACAGGTCCTAGACTACACGCAGTATTACTTGGATTTAGCGGCGGCTAACCGAGCGGGCTCGGGCGCCGAGTGGACTGCCGAGTATAACTTGACCCAGTACTACGGACTACGCGACGTGTCTGCGGAATCATTGCATAACCTCGCGGATAAACTTCGTATAGGCGCTCCGCACGAAACCGCCATGTTTAATAAGTAAGTTATTCACTATATTATAATACTATTTCTTAACAGTACCCTGCAATTGTATAGGGAAGATTGACTTGATAACAGCGATTATATTTTTTGTTTTAATTAAACACTAAGTAGCAATCTGACTTTATGTGGATTTTTTTTAAAAGTTCTATTTTAATAAATGATCAATTTAATGAAAGATAATAGTTCTGTTATATCCAGATACCTACGGGCGTACAATGTGAAACACGAAAGTGCTGATAACTGTGACGGTGCGTGTGCGCATCAACATTTCTGTGCGATCACGTGTTTGGAGCACGTCGCTTACCGACAATGCGTAGAGGCTGCAGCCAGTGCGCTAGCCGCGTCAGCACAGTCGGCAGACTTGATCCTCCCAGCATTACACGTCACGTTCTCACTTATTGTAATTCTAGTCATAGTCGTCTAGTCATTTCAGTATTTGATATTTTATTAATAAATTAAATTGAAATTTTCTAATGATTATGAAACTATTGTCTCTGAATGTTTACAATTTAAAAAGGTATTAAGTTTTCAATTAGATTATGATTTAACATTTCTATTGCTTTTTGTTGCTTTTGATATATGTAAGTCCAAAAAAATGGATATTCACACATCGAATGGATAATCAGAAAGCGTCGATTTTATTTTACATCTGATTTTAATATTAGAAAAGTTCGCTCAGAGCCCAGTATGTGATACATGATTAGATTGTTAAGCGTACTATTAAAGAAATTTAAAATTTAAATGGTATATTTTTATGTTTCAACACAAACTACTAATTTTTATCTTTAGTCCTTGGATGACTTTTATATATTGAACTTAAGTAGAACAGGATTTTTTCTTCCTGCATCATAATCTTTAATTAATTAAATATTTGTACGAAGCACTTTAACGAGGATTGATTTTTTTTAAAAAGCTATGAATGTAAGTTACAATGTAATTGTAAAAAATACTTAAACTACAGTAAGAATAATCTCTATAGTCGTAACATAAAAAGCTTGTACGACGAAAAACCTGTACTTACAATTTTTGTACTACTAAAAATCTATAACATGATAAGTGTATATACAATTAGATTTTAATTTTTATCAATTACCTTAAATTTACTTTGCATCTGGAAATTTCATAGCAATCTTCATAATTGGTGTTTTTTTTTTTAAATTCGTTAAATAAAAAAGTTAAAGATCCGGTTACTAACATTGTTTGTGAAAATTCAAATTTACCAGGAATTTAAATTGAAAAATTTGTTTTTTAAGATGATTTAAAATTTCCAGCAAGGGCATTTTAGTGACATAATAACAGTAACTAGAAATGTAACAAAATCTTGTAAATAGGTTTAGCGATATAACTCGTTTTTGAGGAACAATTAGGTAATAAGTGAGACCAACTGCCGCACTCAGAGTTGTATAATGGTTACCTAAACATGTCATTAATAAGGATTTGTCGTATGAGAAAACAGGAGTAGTAAAGAACTTAGAGACCATTAAACGACTTTGTAAGCGGTATGATCTAGGCGCAATTTTATGTAAGACCAATACTAGACTTCATTTAAAATGTAAAATTTTGTTTCAAATGGTTTCAGTAGGCTTAGCGCGAAAAAGTATTCGTAACGTAAAGTACACTGACAAACCTCATTTGTCGATGACGTTACGAATATTTTCTCCCAAATTTAATGCTAAAGTCGCAAGATTTTTATGTCAGTCGTGTATTGAATGTAACCGTGAATTTATTGACCCCTCGTTTTGTCTTTGTTAATTACAAGAGAATTATAGAGATGGCAATATTAATGCAAATGTCACGGCAGTTAATCTACTGTAAGCTTCTTATTATTTTCGTAACAATGTCTACTTGCGAATTAACCTAAGCTTTGTTTTGACAAGTTTAATTTTCTGACATGTAATTTTGCTTGTTTGTTATAACTGGTAATGGATTTTGAAATAAATAAATGTGTTTAAAGTTCTACTGTATCTCATTTATCGTTCCCATATCATTTAAAATGCTAGATTCAGACGGACGTGTCGAACGGCAGATGGCAGCTGAATGACATACAGCGGTACTTATTTCATTTGTATGAATCCAATTCCTATACTGGACTGCGCCGCACGGTAATTACAGTCGAGTTTATAGATAAATATGAATAATACTACAAAGTACTGTTGCTGTCATTCAGTCGTCGTCTGCCACAGACATCTGCAGCTGACTGCAGACTGCAGCGTCTGTGGAAATTTTACCTTAAAGGACTATTATATTAATAGATGTTAAATGATTAATCAGATCTATTAACAAGATTCTGATAAGTTTCGTTGAAATATTTCGCAGTAACCGGGGTAAAAAAGTAAAGAAAAATCGTGAAATTATTCACACGATTTTGCCGAAATATGCATGAGAACATATTTAAATAAATGCATAAAAACAACAAGATATATAGTATTACGTATGTTATAGTTCTTGTTTTAACATATTGGGTAAAGAATAAGGTTGGATTAAATAGAAATTTACAAATCATGACAAGGTAGTGCTCACGGCCCCTCACAAAGAAAAAGTATACTTTGATATCAATAGACATTAAAGCATTTGCTATATAGAACATATCAGAAAATAAGCAGGTTTATCTTCAGTACAGAAAATACTTGCGGTGTAGAAATGTATGTTATTTCCCTTTTGGACTTCATTCGTAATTTTCCTTATCGTTTATCAGCACCAAGGAAAGCTACTTCGTAATAAAATTTTACGATAATGTTCCACAACTTCACTTATGGATAAATTTATTTTCAACTCTCAAAATTACATTCATTTACTTTGCTTAATTGTTATTAACCTTTAAATATATCAACGATTACTAAAAGTTGTTGTTTTATTATCAAATTTAGAGAAATCATCATTATTTACAAAATCATGATCATCACGATGATCAAAAACATCACCTTTCACATTTTTTTCTATTTAACAATCTTAATAACTCTTTTATTATACTACGTTTAGAGCTTAGAACAAAAATATAACCTCAATCAATTCAAATATTTTGTTCTACAAGCAGAAACATCGGAAATCTGTCAATTCCTCTAGTTCATTGAACAGTTTCATTTTATTGAACAAAAACGGTAGGAAAAACTTTTTATGAAATGACTGCAATTCATTTAAGATCAGATCATATAACAGTGAAGACCAACTAACATGATATAGCGATTTCTCATATCGTTTAAGAGAAATGGACCCCCATATATTGTAATAAAATGTTACGATAATGTCCAACTGTCTTTCCACCCGCGATAAGGACAGTTACACAATAGTTTATATTAGTGTCCAATATTGTTGATTATAGCTTTGTGGGGCAGCGTGGTTGACTAAGGCCTTAGTCACCCTAACTTAGGGTAGGCTCCGAGCCTCTCGGTGGGGACGTATAGTGAGTTGGTGATGATGATGATGATGATGATAACTTTGATATTTTTATTTTGATTTAGAAGAGAATATGAATGTGAAGGGGTACTTCGGTAGGTGGAGGACAGAAGAGATACATCGATCTTGGGGAACGAAAACCTGGTTCCTATTCCACTTGTAGTGAGATAAGGACAAGGTTATGATATAAGGATCACATAGGTTCACTTCAATATTTGTTTCGTTATAATATAAAACTCAAAAATTTTCATAAATCTAAATTATCAAAAAGTTTAATATCAGCGTAAAAATATATGACAAATGTCCACCATAAAGCTTGTCTTTTTATATGATAAGGTGGCAAACGAGCGAGTGGCCGCATTCGCCGAAAAAGCGAAGCGACCGCTGCCCATAGACATCAGCAATTACAGATGCGTTGCTTACTCTTAATCGACGGAAGAGTAGTCGTATATAAAGAGGATATTTCCCCTTCCTATGCGTCTCCTCCGCCGTCAAATCCACTTTCCCTTCGCTTATTCTTCTTACAAGAAAAGGATGGGAAGTAGAGGGCCTAGGACTAGGTGTTGTGATTTACAGGTATTATTGTTTATTTTTAAATAATTAGTACTTAAATTTGTGTAATATAACTAAAGAAGAAACTACAGCTCAGATCTTTGCTTTGCACTTTAAACTCGAATTCATTTGTCTTCAAAAGTAAGGTTTGAATGGTATGAGAGCCAATTCTCTAGCCTTGCTAGTTGTGCAACAATCTATTGTAATTTCCATATGTTAGTTACACAGCGGCAGCAGTTTCTCAATTTCGTTCAACATCCGACATCAACTGAATATTAGATTGTCAAAAGCACTGACCGCTTGCCCTTTCTTTCATCAGCGAAACCGAATGTTAAATGATCAAAGGATATTTGTGCTGTTGTTATAAAAATATCTATTTTTAAGGTCATGCAATAGACCTATATAATTTAGATTTATTGACGAGTACGATATTTTGTGATGTAAGAATTTAAAATCACGATTTTTGGAAATATACGAGTATTTAGATTCTGATAAAATTTTCCAAGCGTGACGTAAATATTAGCCTTAACATGAAGAGCATTTAAAATGAAAGAATCGTATATAAAAGTTTGAACAATACCTACAAGACAATCGATATTAACAGTTATTTGTGGCAGCAGCAAGCAATTGAGGGGGACAAAGGAAAGTCGTTAGACACGTACTTACGCAATAATATCTGTTTAATTGTAGTTCTCAATGTTTAATGTGGAAAGTAAAGACATAGCCGTTACTTTGTTACTGTAGACTCATGAGTAAATTGTCCACGCCTTTAACACCGCAGTCATTCTCTTACGTACTGTTTCATAATCGGGAACATCCTTTTAAAGTTATTTTTCTGTACTAAAAAATAACTAAATATATTAAAAATCTTATTCTAATAGTCTTTGACGCAATAAAATTCTACATCTATACTAATACTAGCCTTCGCCCGCGACTCCGTCCGCATGGAATTAAAAAAAAGAAAAGTTAGTAGCCTATGTGTTCTTCTAGACTATCCTCTACATCTATACCAAATTTCATCGAAATCCGTTCAGCCGTTTAGGCTACAAACTCTAACAAACGTCCATCCATCCATCCATCCATCTAAACTTTCGCATTTATAATATTAGTATGAAGTATGAAGTATGATTATAAAGAGGAAAGATTTGTATTTTCGTATATATGAAATAACTCAAAAACTACTGGGCCGATTTTAAAAATTCTTTCACCGTTAGAAAGGTAATTTATCTGTGAGTAACATAGGCTATACTTTTTAATTTTACGCGGGCGAAGTCCCGAGCAACAGCTAGTATTGAATAAAGTCACTTACATTATGAAGGTTTTAAGAAAATTAGCATAATACTAAACACAGTATTGAAAACGTAAAGTTGCAAACTAATGATCTCTTTAAATATAATCACAACTCTATAATATACTAGTTTTCGCCCGCGATTACGTCCGCATGTAATTAAAAAAATAACAAAAGCCAGTAGCCTATGTGTTCTTCTAGACTATGTTCTGCATCTATGCCAAATTTCATCGAAATCTGTTGAGATGTTTAGGCGGCAAACTCTAACAAACATCCATACATCTAAACTTTCACATTTATAATATTAAGTAAGATGTTATATGATCCTTTGTTTAGTAAATGCCTACAGCAAAAGGGTAGGTTGTTTACAAAGTAATTATGCCATTCTCAACAATTTCACATAACGACGGATACAACTTCAACCAGATGTGCACGTAACCCCTTTTATCCCTTTTTGGTTAGAACGATTTAAGCAAAATGGATCAATGTATTTGTTGTACTTCAGAAATGCTATAAAATTTGGAACCTAAATAATTAAGAGCGAAGAAGCTACTAACTAATGTCAATTAACGAACAATTCAAACTATCGTTATTATTTTTATATTTTTTTAAATTATTGGAGCAAGAAACTAGTTGATTTTTTTTACTTGGCTTAAAGCATACCTTGCTCTAATCCGATTCTAACGCCATCTAGTGACTTATATTGGTTTCGAGTTAGATGGTGATTATTTATTATACCTCAATTGCATATTCAATACACGATTCTATTTAGTGTTTGTCAATGTCTACGAAATGGCTTGTTATAACAGGTTCATATGCTCATTAATATTCTAGATTTCTTTGGAACGAGGTATGGACGTGACAGAGTTGCCAATTTCGCTACTTGTTGATGCAACGTTTTACCAGGCGTTATAAACCTGTACTATCTACCATTTGTATGCAGGATTCTATGAAGCTATTTATTTAATTTTCATACTCTTATTTTAGTTGATTTGACTATAAATCTGAGGACTTAGCTGTTATTTTTAAAATGCTTTCAAGTTGTATCACAAGATTTAATATAAAGTTAGTAAAACAAAAGAAAATTATGGCCAAATAGACGTAAAGAATACCGTGTGGACGCTACTTTAGTATATACGGGTGATGTATTGTCTGTAAGAGGTAGATCGAGTTAGTCCGCGCAACAAATTGCACAGTCTGAATTTTTTAGTCTCGGCTTTTTCAATGTCCATCGTCTTCGCAGTCTACTTTTTTAAGTCCATAACGTCAGTTCGAATAAAAGTTTAATCCATATAGCTGGTGAACATTTATAAAGATGTGAAATTATGTAGTTTATTATGCATTAAACAATACTATTAAGTTATTTTTTGTTTAGTTTTATTTTGTAAATTTATGGTTCATTTTTTGTGGTTATGGCCCGCGACAGCCAGTTTAGTCACCGAACTAAAATGCGCAAACAATGTATTAAAATGAAATAAACTGGCATGTTCACATGCTATTTTGGTCTGCCGTGTTTTTAAAATATCGACAGATCTTTGTTCGGGGCACTCTACTAAATTACACATTTATTTGAAATATCCGTTTAATAGAATGATGCACTTTTTGAGTTTTATTGTCAAGCTATTCGTTATTTTGTTGCACTTTTAATCAAGGGTATGCTTAATTTTATGGTTTTAACTATACTTATAAAATAAATCATTATCCTGGTTTCGAATCCCGCCATGTGTACCAATGTGAATTTCGAATTTCATATGTACATAATTTTTCCGACGTTCTTATGGTGAAGGAAAAAATCGTGATGCAACCTGCACATATCGGCGAATAAATTCAAACATATGGTGGTTGACTATGGCCTAGTCACCCCTAACTTAGGGCAGGCATCCAGCCCCACCAACTGGTTCCCGCCTTGTCGTGGCGGTGGGGCTCAGTAGCCGCGGTACGTCAAGGGCCTCCGGACCGCGGTGAAGCCAAGAGGAACCAAGGCCGGCTTAGCGGGTCAGGTCACGCCGGCTGCCC
>LD700006.1:646748-699031 GCA_003118335.3 Papilio memnon | reverse complement strand
AAAAAAAAAAAAAAAAGGGCAGGCATCCAGCACCTCAGTGGGGGACATATAATGAGTTGGTGATGTGATGTGATGTGATCACCTGCAACCCTTACAATTTAATTTATTTTGACGAGTGATATGTTATGCGAGCCGTAAGACATATGGTTACAATAAAAATTCACAATGAATACATATGTTTCCAGAGGTGACAGTGAAAACCCACAACAATTCGGTTTCAGAATCGGTATTAAGGTATGTTATCTATGAAATTGCCAGACAATTTAGTCAGTGACATTTGCAAGATCCAATTTGTGATAACATTTCCTGCTGTAGACAACAATTTAAAATACATAATTAGCTTAAAACAATCGATATGATTAACGATACGAACGATGATCTATATATAAAAGTAAGTGGTAGTGTTGGTTTGCCGTCTCAGAGGAATTTACACTAGATTGATAAAATACTCAAGAAGGGTACACTAAGGGCATCCGAAACCGAAGTGCATGTATGTGTGTTCATACATATAGAAAATGTAGGAAAAATCCAGTTTTCTGTCTACTATATCTTTACATTCAGTTGCCATAGTAAGGGCCTATCTTACGAAAATAACATTATCGAAAAAATTCCTCGGTATGTATAATACATATAATAATTTTTTAACATATCAAATATACCATAAACGCACGCGAAGCTGCCGGCAACAGCTACTTATAGAGTCAATTAAAACGGAAGATAAGAGGCATTCCAATTAATAATATTAAAAAATTTGCCTTTAACATGTACATAGGCGATTTTCACTTATCATGATCACACACACATCAGACGAAACGTGGAATTACTTCCACTTCACGTGTGTCTTCTGTGAGGTCGTGGCATTGCATCGGGCGCGCGCCATATTCGCGCGAAGATATAGAAGCAGCAGGCTCTACCATTGTTAGAAACTGTGTATGAGAAGTGTGGTGCTGGAGGCCTATAGTCCATTTCCCTTTCTATCCTTTTCTTAAGGGGAAAGGATGGGAAGGAAAAGTGGAGGAGATGCATAGAACCGGGAAATATCCTCTTGTGCGTCTCCTCCTCCGTCGATTAGAGGAAGTTTGAGAGTAGCCCCAGTGGTAGAGAAGGTAAGGAGTAAAAGGTTAGCATGGTATGGGCATGTTATGAGGAGAGATGAATCGCATGTAACAAGGAGAACGTTAGTTATGAGTGTGGAAGGGTACGCCGGTAGAAGTAGACCTAGAAAGAGATGGATGGATTTCACGCAGAAAGGTGACATGATCAAAAAGGGAGTGATGACTGAGATTACGTATGTGATGAGATGGGTTATGTAGAGGACAAAAACCTCATGCGCCGACCCTACGAATAAAGAGAAACATGATAATATGGGCAGCAGGCACTTCGCTATTTCGGCGGATTCAGGTGGCCGCTTGCTCGTTTGCCACCTTTTAATATAAAAAAAAGTTATTTCATAACAACAAAGTAAGTACGATTAAACAAAAATGTTGTAGCCTTGCGTGAGCAAGTTTTAAAATATCTAAGTAGACAGTTATGTAAAGACTTTTACTGAACAGAAAATGAAGTTATTTCATAATATGATGGATGGCTTAAAATTTAAATTAATTTTAGCATATGAATACAGAACGATTACTCATGTAATATCCAACTGTTTCTGGTTTTCTGTAACAAGGTGTTAGTGACGTGGAATTAGTTCCGGACTTTGACTTTAAAGGGACAGGATTTGTCAAGCCTGCGATCAACCCTCTTTAAAATTAAAACTATTAATGAGTTCTAAACTAACTTGCTTGTGTGCTCGTTTTGTGTGTGTAATTGAGTCAGTGTACATTCATAAAGACATTTAAATTTTACGTCACTGTTTCGACTACATTGATACATATTATAAACCCTCATATTATTCTTTGAAAAAAAAAACATGATGCCTATGTTATTTTTTTGGCAATAAATAACATTGCAATTGTGACGACTGTCGAAGCAAAAATATCAGCATGGCATGCAAAAGTGTTTGTCGTTTACGTCACATCCTGTGAAAAGTGGAAGAATGTATTTGGTAAACTGCGGCTCTTTGCCTAGTCCGTTTCTCAGTAGTCAAAGGTTATGGAATACGTGTAGATACCACAGCTGTTTCTAATAAGTATAATCACTAATATCGCATGTCGTAAAACTTGAAATGGCGTTAGTTGAAATGTTTCTTGTAAATATCACAAAGTTAGTGTGAGCACTGTCAAAATAATTATTTTTATTCGTGCGTATTGAAATTGATAAAGAATAAGATTTTTTAACAAAGATAACTTGTAAGGAATCACATAAAATGAACGTCGGTTTTTTCATTTCTAATTACTTTTTCTTATACTAAAATGACTTTATTTAACTTAGAAAATAATCAAGCTTCTAGCTTATCGGCTACGTCATATCATGCTTAGTGTTTGTTACAACGATAATCCGTTTCCGTTACAAAAATACTCGTACAAAAATACACTGTTATCTTTATATTTTAAAAGAAAAACAAGCAGACAATAGTTGTCGCTGACATCTAAAAATATAGCACTGCGTAGGTCGCTGTTTCGAAATGACAGCTTTTCGTTTCGACGTAAAAGCCCCAGATTGAGGTACTTTTAAAAATAACCAATTTTTTTTAACAAAAATATTAGTATTTTTTTGTTAATTTACTAATATTTCCTTTAACCTTCCCGACTAAGCTCTTGGCTTGTGCTACGATAAGTTCATGACAATAGTCGAATGGCGGGATTCGAACTCTCGACCACAAGATCGGTAGTCCGTACCCCAAACCATTAGGCTATTGGCGTTTATATCTCTATTATTAGTTCGAGTTTCCAACACCGTTTCTCTCATGTTCAAAAAAATGTCAAATTCTCCAAAGTTGAAAAGAAAACCAAACTATAATACATAAGGTTTTTCAAAATTATGGAAATGGCAACATTCACCCGTCCTGTTGCCGCTCCCTCATTATTCAAAATATTTATTTCAAAACTAGCTTTCGTCCGCGACTCCGTCCGCGTGGAATTAAAAAGAAACAAAAGTGAGTAGCCTTTATGTTCTTCCAGACTATCCTCTAAATCTATACCAAATTTCATCGAAATCCATTCAGCCGTTAAGTCTACAAACTCTAACAAACATCCATCCATCCATCTAAACTTTCGCATTTATAATATTAGTATGAAGTATGATGACATTATTAGTTCATAAAATTTCCAACTGCAATATGATCCTTGTAGGTCTATACGTCTATATAAATATTGTAGCATTTAATACAGGCTAGTAATTAAAACGCCGGTGACATTGATAAAGCTTCAAACTGTGACGTTATTTGTCATCAATAATATTAATAAGAACAGAATGCTTGATGAAAATTTCTGCCTTTTTGATGAGTCGCCATTTAAAATTAACACTTCGTTTAATTTTTAAAGTATGCTCAATTACAGACATTTGTTTTCATTATTAAATAAAATAAGACTTACTTAATAAAGAAATACTTTGTATCCTATATTGACATTCTTGTATTGAATCGTTTTTAATTAAAATAGGCATAATGAGAGTTTGATTTTAAATGACCAACATTGTCCATGATTAATTTCAACAAAGCGTATACAAAAATGTCCTTAAATTGTTGCCACTAAAAACTATTTCAGTTGCTTTGTAAGTAAGAGTTAAAACAAATCTCTTGAAATTTCCTCAGCTGTTGCGAAACTACTAAATTAAGTTTCAAACTCCAGCCAACACTTACCTGATTCATTTTTATTTCAAAGAGAAAATCTTTGTACCGACAGGAATAAAGGAATAAAAAACTACAATGGTAGACTTTGCGAAGAAGGTAACAGTTTTGTTCATTTTACAGCTATCGCATTTTTATGATATTTAGGATTAGAATAATATAGACGGAGGAGGAGACGCACATAAAGAGGATATTTCCCCTTCCTATGCGTCTCCTCCACCGTCAAATCCACTTCCCCATTCAATCCTTTCGTTATAAGAAAAGGGTGGAACGGGAAAGGGACTAAAGTTGGGCCTCCGGCACCACACTCATCAGACGAAATGCGGGATTGCTCCCGCTTCACGCCTGTCTCCTGTGTGGTCGTGGTATTGCACCGGGCGAGCCGACCCATTCGTGCTAAGATGTTAAAGCGGGCTCTACCACTGTTAAAACAAAAGCAAAGATAATATTAAAGTCAGAATTAGAATGTCTGGCTGTTCTTGAGGTGCTGTTTTATCTATCTATCTATACTTCTTACTTTACTTATCTATACTAATATAATAAAGCGCAAACACACACTACTTAGTTACGTAGGATGACAGCAATCACAGCATATTTTTTAATAATTCTTCTTTTTTAATAAAAAGCCCTACACTCACGACACGCTTTGGGCTACATATTTTCACGCTTATAAACTTAGAGGGTAAATAAATTGGAATAATTGTCATGCGGGAAAGGGACGAAAACGACAAGCAGATAACAACAAGGAAGTAAGGTTTCCATGGTAACGGTAACTTATCCAACGTCAATGGCCTTCGTTGTCATTTGTGCATTTGAATTTTGACATTTGCAATTGAAAATTTCACAAATGTAAACAATGAAATAAAGTATTTATAATTTCATGTAGATGAAGCCGTACGGGAATAGCTCGTAATTTTTAAAATAGACGTAACGTTTATAGAGGAAAGCCTTACAGTCAACGTACTGTCTGCATTTATGATCGCCGTGTAACATGTTACATTACGTCTCGTAACGTCGGTCAATACTCGACTTAAACCAATATAAACCATCTATTGATACACCAGGGCTACGACGACGTTCTTTAATATATGAATACATGCTACATATTTCATACATCATTCGGATTGTAAAAATTGGATTCGATTTTTAAAACGGTTTCATGCTCAAGTAACAGAATATAGAATCACTGTTGAATATATTTTATTAGATCTTTTAACCACACATTATGATATTTTTTTTAGATGTGTACTCTCTCGATAGCGTTTTAAACTCCGTGAGATTGTAGCGTAAGATATGATTGTTATCGATAAATAACAAGATGTATTTTGAATGGAATTCATTGATGAGTTTTGAAGTCGTAAAGCTACAAGCTACAATTATCGATCTGATATCGGTCAGGGCAGAATGCTTACGATTTTGCACACGATGTTCTGCCACTAGTACGTACAGTAGAGGACTTTTATTTCCTACTGCTGGTGAAATGTTATTTGACGCTCACGTTGTATGTAATATAAATGCCAAATCATGTCTTATGGTGACTGTACAATATTTGTTCGTAAGTGGAAAGCAATTTTAATTTTTTGACTTTACATCAAACACGTTTATCTTGTGATTTTAATTCGGATAAGGGGTACAATTAGCAACAAAATATAATAAAATAAATTAGTGATAAGAAACATTCAGAATGTTGTAAATTTCCAATTTTCCGATGCAATATTACTAATAATTTTTTGTTATCGTTAATGTTATCTGCTGAGATAAGATTTAATGAAGATTTTTTTTTTATCAATAATTCGGCAGTTAAAGTCGTGCGTTGATCGGAGGCGGTTTATTGAGAACGTTCGTATGGTTGCATCATTGTGTGCACATCCTTTGCATATGTTGTACAAGAAAAGACTTTGGTCACAATACGACGATTCTGACAACAGCTACCGAAAATGGCTGGTGGAGATTACGCTATGAACATGGTAAGCTTAAAGTGAATTACAAAAACTATTTTTTTATTTAAATATATAACTTATTACAAAATTTCTATCAATATACATATATGATTGACTAGCTTTCGCCCGCAAAACCATCCGCGTGGAATTAAAAATAAGAAAAGTAGCCTATGTGTTCTTCCAGACTATCCTCTACATCTATACCAAATTTCATCGAAATCCGTTCAGCTGTTAGACTACAAACTCTAACAAACATCCATCCATCTAAACTTTCGCATTTATAATATTAGTATGATTTAAATAAGTTATCATGCAATACAGTATAAATATATAAGTAGCAGCATAGTTTATCAAATTCATTAATGATTAAAGGATTAGATATGTCACTTTACCGTTTATGCAACTGAAAAAAATATTTGTGCCTGTTAATTTATTTATTTATTTATTTATTTATTTATTTATACAAAACACAATATTACAGTTCACATATAATTTTACAAATACATTTCACAAAAATTGTTTTTTTTTTTCGCGTCTTCTAACATTTAATTTTACAACACATGCTTTTAATCGTTTTTTTTATAAAAAAAATACTAAAACACCTTTTATTAATTTATTTAAATTATGTGTTTTTGGGTTTTCCTTTATGCTTCGTTTTCGCACGATAACATTTTGTCAATTGTTTTTATTCGTAAAAGCTTATTGTTTGCAACTATCAATATCATTAGTTATACTTACTTAGTGTGTGAAATCAGATGTTAGTATTTCTATAAATAAATGAGAAATCGCAAAATATTCTTAATTAATAGACGTATACTCTTGCACTGAGAAGATATTTGTTACTTCGATTGTTAATTTCAACTTTTTTTTTTTAATTGTAACAATATCAACTTGTGTTGAAACAAAACACATTCCATTTTGGTATGGTGAGTAAATCTACAAAATCAATTTTTACTACGAAAATTCTATTGAATTTGTGTCTCATTAATAGTACAGTACAGCCAGTATGGATTTAACATCTAGTGGTTTAATTCCTAGAAAAGCTAACCAGGGCGATGCGGTTTTATAGGTCCATTTCTATATAATTCTAGAGCGAAGCTAATGGTAAGGTACCAGCTCAGGCGAACTCATCAACGGATACTCCGGAGAAAGCGGCGTGGGACCGTCCGCTTGAATTTATATTAGCATGTTTGGGATACGCAGTCGGCTTAGGCAATGTCTGGCGTTTTCCATACCTAGCATATAGAAATGGCGGAGGTAAGTAAAATATTAATAAATCTGTTAATTTTCACGTTTTCAAGTTTAAAACGTACTTTTTGTATAGATTTGAAAGTATTTATAAATATAATAAATGCCTTTCTTGTAAAATAATAATTTTTAAACAGTAAATAATTGTTCTAGGTGCGTTCTTGATTCCGTTTTTTCTGATGATGATCCTGATTGGCCTACCATTGTTTTTATTGGAATTATACATTGGACAATACACAAGTCTGGGGCCTTTAAAGGCGTTTGCAGCAATCGGGCCCTTCTTCAGTGGTCTCGGATACTGCACATTGGTGGTGATTAGTTTGATCAGTGTTTACTATATGATCATTGTAGCGTGGACGCTGTTCTACACGATTGTCTCGATAGCCGGCAATCTCGATTGGGGATCGTGCGAGAACGAATTCAACACAGATTGTAAGTTGCATGCAATTAAAATAAATAAATATTATTATAGATGTAAAACAAAAATATTAGGAATACGCTGTCTGATGAGCGTGCGAACTTATGTATTTTGAATTTTCTGTACAGGTTGAGATAAGAAAACATTTTCAAATTATAATAAGAGCTAAATTGTTGCATTAATCTAATATTTTAAGTGATGTTTCCTCGCAAAAATACATAACTATATTCTTTAAATAGCTACTCCGTCTGCTTGGAATAAATAAACAAAAGTAACTAACCTATATGTTCTTCCAGACTATCCTCTATATCTATACCAAATTTCACCGAGATCTGTTCATCAGTTTAGGCTGCAAACTTTAACAAACATCCAAACATTTGAACTATCGCATTAGTAAAAAGTAAGATTTATGCTTTGTTTAAATTGTTAAAAAGATATTTTTTCAGTTTGTTACAGTGGATATTACGATGCTCAATGCAGAGTTAACAATACAGGAGATGCAACAGATCTTACTTATTATTTAAGGCGTTGTGTAAGCATTGGAGAGATTTGTATGCGGACAGGTTTTGAACCTTATGATGGTAGATATTGTTTTAATGGTACTGATACAATACCTTGGTACAGCAATGTAAGGAGAACTATTGCAGCTGAGGAATATTATACGTGAGTTTTTTGCTGCTATTATTTACTAGCTTTCGAAAGCGAATCCATCCGCGTGGAATTAAAAAACAAAAGAGCACATAGGCTACCTATGTGTTCTTCCAGACTATGTTCCACATCTAAACGAAATTTCATCGAGATCCGTTCAGTTATATAGTCGGCAAACTCTAACAAACATCCATCCATCTAAACTTTTGCACATATAATGTTAGTAAGATTGTATTTGATCTTGGTATAAAAGATTCGTGAACGTGAAGACTGACTCAAAGTGCCAAATCAATATGCGAGCCTAGAGAGCGAAAACTATTTTCTTTCCGTTGATCTTCAGATCAGTTAAATTCGAGCTAAATATGATTGGACACTGGATATCGATTTTAGCCGTGAAATTCTATCAATAACACAATATTTTTTGAGTATGACTTGAGACTTATAGATGCTTTATTATGGATGGCATCTACCTATTGCCAGAGTATAATTTCATCTGTACAGTTCTTGTGGCGTGATTTTACAGTGTTATTAATCATACTAATATTATAAATGCGAAAGTTTAGATGGATGAAGATGGATATGGATGTTTGTTAGTGTCTGTAGCCTAAACGGCTGAACGGATTTCGATGAAATTTGGTATAGATATAGAGGATAGTCTAGAAGAATACATAGGCTACTAACCTTTAAATTTTTTAATTCCACGCGGACGGAGTCGCGGGCGAAAGCTAGTTTAAATATTAATAAAAAGTAAGATTAGATAATGCTTACATAGACTAATATTTAATCTAATTGTATGAACTGTATCACCACATATGGTCGATAAAATAGTAAATCTCAACTTATAAATCTATATCTATACTAATATAATAAAGCGTAAACACACACTTCTTTGTTGCCTAAGATGTCAGCAATTACAGCATATTTTTAAATAATTACTTTTTTAATAAAAAGCCCTACACCTACGTCACGCTTTAGGCTATATATTTTCACGCCATTAAACTTAGGGCGTAAATATTTTGGATAAAAACCCTAATGTGGGAAAGATACCATAAGTTGCTGCCAACATCAAGGAAGCAAGATTACCATAGTAAGGTAATTGGTATTTTGACATTTGCAATTGAGAATTTGACAAATGTAAATAATAAAATAAAGTTTTTATAATTTCACGCGGATGAAGCCGCAAGGGAACAGCTAGTAATGTCATAAAGTTCAGATAAAAAGTATTTTTAGTTCAATATTTCAACAAGGTAATTAATGTATTTTAATATTTAATATCTAAAGGAATTATAAACATAAAAGGATAGAGATAGGGAAACTATTATCATCGTACCATTGACCGCGTGAAAATTGTAACAAATCATGCGATAGACATGATCTGTGATGTACGAAGTTATCAATACGAAAGGCTACATATATATCTATCGGCTAAAGTCAATATTGGATCCCGAAACATGACTGCTTATCCGCGTTATTCTTAACTAGCTTTCGCCCGCGACTCCGTCTGCGTGGAATTAAAAAAAAACAAAAGTAAGTAGCCTATGTGTTCTTCCAAACGATTCTCTACGTCTATGCCAAATTTCAACGAGATCCGTTCAGCCGTTTAGGCTACAAACTCTAACAAACATCCATCCATCTAAACTTTCGCATTTATAATATTAGTAAGATTAGTAAGATAAATGTTTATAATCGATTTCATTCAAATTTAACCGATTTAAATATCGCAATAACCATCGAAAAACATTATCTTGCTTAGAGAACGAATTTTATTCTCCGTTTCATTATAAATGAAATAATTTTCAGATCGATCTCAAAGATTATAGATATCGGTCAATATATCCACATCATGAACAATTTAATTTTTTTCGAAATTTCATTTGCAACCATCCATGTTTATTATAATTACTTTCTTAATTAAAGACCGTCCATGTCTGTTTTGTACATTATTTTATTCCCATTATATTAGCTTTGAATAAATCTTTATTAAACAGGAATGTATTTCCAGACAGCGCGTATTGGGCCGCGGCGACGCAACTTGGGAAAGCTGGGGCACGATTCAGTGGCATCTTGTCGGATGTCTTGCCCTTGCCTGGTTTATCGCATTCCTTTGTGTTATAAAAGTAAGCTATTCAAAAATAGACCTATTGATATACAATATCATTTTTGTTCAATTAAATGTTTCATGTCCATTTACTCATATTTTCGGGTAAATTACGAAGTCACCAATTTTAAAACATGACCACAACATATATGAGAAATGGTAATTTTAATGAAAAAAAAAGTAACAAATAATTTCATCAACGATAGCCTTAACTTTTTGAGTAATTTCCCAAAACTTTGTCAAAAAGATTGGTTTCGCAAAAAAATTATACTACCGAGAATTTTAGGTCGATACGGAATTTGATATATAATAAATTGTTTAAAATAAAAATACATATTTTATACAGGGTGTACAGTCAGCGGGTAAAGTGGTTTACTTCACTGCGTTGTTCCCATACGTGATGTTAACTGCCCTTCTTGTTAGAGGAGTTACATTGGATGGAGCACTAGAGGGCATTTTATTCTATTTGACACCAGACTGGAGCACACTTCTAGACGCCAGAGTGTGGGGAGATGCTGCCTCACAGGTCTGTTTATCCTGAAATAATATCGACCATGTATTTTTAAGTCATTCGTGTGATAGAACTTGACAATTAAACATTTACTTTACAAAAAATTGATTATCAATGTCTTTTTTTTAATTAAAATTGTGTTACATTAAATTAAGTCGGCTGATTTGATCTAATATTAATCTAATTCAATCGCTTGTGCAATTCTAATGACTTCGAAACTTTCGAGAAATCATAAATCTTTGGAATAGGTGAATTAAGAATAAATTAACTCAATTTTGACGATAATGGTTTTGTAAAACAACTTGTATATATTTCATTTTCTACCAATTAATCTTTGATGAAGTTTGATCACTTATAAATAGTTAAGAATGTTTTTAAATTGAGAAGTTATTAAAAAAAGCTCTTTACTTTGGTAACTTTCACTTAAAGATTTTGATAGTGCTTTTTTTTTACTGATTTGCCACTGTTTGCCTTTAAGGGGCATTTTGATAGTACTGTGATACTTTTATTTTTTATACTCTTCTTTTGTACAGATTTTTTATTCCTTTGGCGTGGCTTGTGGATCTTTAATCACGTTGGCGTCGTACAATGGCTTTTACAATAATTGCCATTTCGATACGGTCTTCGTATCTTTTGCAAATTTCTTGACTTCTGTGTACGCGGGTTTCGCTATATTTTCTGTACTCGGATTTCAAGCCGAATTGATGGGAGTCCAAATTGATGGTAAGTTTTTTGATACAATACATTTTCTTTCAAACACAGTAAACCCTAATATGAAATAGCTTTACTTTAGTAATTCCATATAATCGCATTTTTGCTCCCCTGATGTGTGGTCGGGGCCTTTATTTATCTTTTTTTATTAAAACTTCTAATCACAATGTCTTCATTATCCAAAATCCCTTTCGATATCTTAAAAAACGAAGGTTGTATAGTTGTAACTTACGTAATACTTGGATTTTTTTCGATGAATGTTCTACTTCCATAAGCTTTCGTTTGGTATGTTTCATTCGAGTAAACATTACCGGTACGGCGTTGATTTGATCAAGTTAATTAATCCAAGTAAATTGCATACAAACGTGAGCTAAAGCGAACATGTTGTGAGTATCTGTTGAACTAAACAAAGCGTGTTCCTTCTTCCTATTTTTCTTTAATACCGTAATTAGAGATTGTTCTCATTTCTATTTTAATTCACGACAGTCTCTTGATATTAAATTCTCTCCATTTTCATTTGATACCTTACATTGATTCCAAGATATTTAATTAATTTAAAGTAAGAATAGATGCTTGTTATCATGAGAAGTACGATAGTGGTTCTATTTAACAATATCTTGTGTCTGTCTTGCTTCTTCAATATTCATATTTATTCTAATATCCGTGGACTATGAATCTCTTAATAACAGTATTGATTTGATGTATAAATCAGCCTCCCTAGACAAAGTAACTTTCGATTAGCGATATCGCTAGTAGAATCGACAAAATATCTCAAAATATATATAGGAGTAAATACGTGACCAGCACAAGACTTATTTAAAGTTGTCAGTTGCATATATTTTCGACTTTTCGATCAGTAATAGTGATAATAGAAAGTTACTTTGTCTAAGGGGGCAGGTCAACAAGCATTTAGAATGTTCTTTATTTAACCTGAATCATAAATATGCGAGATTTCTTCGCCAATTTTTAACCTACTCCCAAAAAGGAGGAGGTTCTCAATTGGTCTGTACGTTTTTTTATTGAATACGTACAACTTGTATTCTTCACATCGCAGACTTTTTTTGTAAAAGGACTGAAAACGAAATTCTTATATCGATGTTTTTTGAAAACATGTACTCGTATTATAATTGGAAATGACGCAAAGTATCGGAACATACTGTATATTGAGATGGACGTATTGTTTTGCACACAATCGTCGATTGATCCGCGATCGCAGTATCCTTTGTTGATTTAATTCCGGAGCACAACAGAACAGTTTTGAATTTCAGACAAGAGATAATTAATTGGATTAAAGGTACACAAAAGCCGGCTTTATTGGTACAAAAGAAATGAATTGTTAGTATACGAAATTGTGGATAACTTCTTTATTTAGTACCTATCAAAAATAAAAAAAAAACGAAACTAATGTATCCGCCACACTCATGTTCGCACAGTTTACACAGAAACGTAACTTAGGAAGTCTCTGAGTGGTGATTTAGTATGAGATTTTTACACTAAGGGACGACTTTGAGTTTGGCAGTACGTAATCAAAAAAAGAATAACTAAATGTTTACCTCACATCATTCCCGGTATCCTGTTATTCCAATAAAGTTTATCTAGTTATTGGTCACTACGCGCATGATATTGCTATTGACGAACTTGGCTTTAATACGTTGTCATAATACAGAGTTATCATCTGATAAAATACGATATTGATGGTGCCCTTAATCTCTACACTATACTATAAATAATACTAATAATGAGAATAGCACATGTATTACTCATAACTTTTAAATATCCCCCTTTTCCGCTTTTTACGCTGATACTAACTTGACTTCATCACCATCTCGCTGTATTGTCCCAGTCCTGAAGGATCGTACCAATGTTGACCTTTTGTCCATCATTTCAGTCGCCACCTTCTTAATCATGTCACCATTCGCTTACCTTCCTTATAAATCTACATTCATATATTTATACCAGTATTTTTACAAAGAGTAAAAATTTGGATTTTGTATTTTGTTTGTGACGTATAAATTTGAATATTAATGGACCAATTTAAAATTACTCTACCATTAGAAAGCTACATTATCACCGAGTAACCTAAACTACATTTTTACTAAACATCTAGTAAATTAAATTAAAGTAGACTAGATTAAAGCTAGTATTAGGTAAAATGGTAATCCATGTATTTATTATTGGTGTAAAGTTTAAAATGTTAATATATCTATAGATTGTTCCATACAAAACCCAAATTTCTTACATCATTTCAATTTCAAATCAATTGTTTAGATGTAGCAGAGCAAGGACCTGGCCTGGCATTCGTTGCGTATCCCGAAGCGTTGCTGCAAATGCCCATACCACAGTTTTGGTCGATATTATTCTTTCTCATGCTGTTCATACTCGGCCTTGGAAGTCAGTTTGCTGGTATAGAGGCTATTAACACTGCGATCGTCGATCAGTGGCCACAGTTCAGAAAGAGATATTGGATGGTAAGTTATTTGTGATGGTTTCTGTTGGACCTATCGGTCCACAGATCGATCGACCCATTGGGAAAAATTGTTCCGATTAGGTCGATTGAATCGATCCACCAAAAAGCTTAACGGAAAACAACCTTGTAAATTATATTTTTGCTTCTGCGCGCATGCTTTATGCGTCAGCTTATAGCGTGAGATTCGGTAGGCGTATGCGTGAGATAATATAAAGATAATGAGTATGATAAAGATCTCCCACGTTTCTCAACACAGCAGTTTATAAGATAGAAATCGATTTATGATTGCCACTAAGCTAATTACGAGTGTGTACCAACGATGATAGCAGATAAGGCTATCATAAACAAATTTCACCGAGTGCTCTTTCATGTAAACATGTATGTTACTAATACCCATCTTATCAACATATTGCGATTTGTATATTCAAAAAACAAATGCGTCAAGTATGACTATCATACTGCCACCTGAAAAATGAATAAATCACATATCGGAATAATAAATACCTCTCTTGGAATTAATGACTTATGTAAAAAAGAAACAATAAATTATATGACTAACACTAATTCATTAAAAAAAACAATGATGTTTTAAGGTGACAGCAACGACTTGCTTTTGTTGCTTCATCCTCGGCATCCCGATGTGCTTCAGCGGAGGTGTCTATCTGTTCACACTGCTGGAGTGGAACACTGCGTCCTGGGCTATTCTGTTCATAGGCTTGGCAGAGGTAAGGGATTTTAATAAAAATCTAGTTTTAGGGTCGACAACAATATGCTTTTGTGTCGACCTAACAGAAGACATCTATTACAAGTATTTTTCTTTACAATTGATGAGTTCCATATTTCCAGTCTTCTAATTCGTATGGAAACAATGGTAAGAGGATACGATAACAACCTTTTTTGTTCGTCGTCTCCTTTATTATAAAAGGTAGAGCAGTTGCATACTTGTAAGGCATCATTACAAAAGACAAGCAAATTGCTGGAGGAATTTAAGTATGCTTATTAATTTTCTAGAGTGCAGCGGTAGCCTGGAGTTACGGTATCAATCGAGCGATGGATGATTTGGCAGCAATGAATATGAAACTTAACGTAGTCCTGAGATTCTATTGGAAAGCCGCCTGGGCCGCTGTCTTGCCAATAGCTAGTGTTGTAAGTAAACTTTATAATTTAATCAAATGTTAATATCACTGGCCGTTTCTCTTTTTAACAATATTATAAAAACCGCCCGTTTGTGATAAGGTAAAAAAGCTAAAATGCTACGAAATAGAGTATTGATTTCGGCAGTAAAGCGACTAAACATTCATTCGTTATATCGATCGTACAAAATATGTAAGCAAACATGTAATGCCCCTTATATCTGTACCGATAACGCTTAATCTATATAAAATTCAATGTAATTGTCTCTCACAAAGATGGAACTTTTCGATTAAATTATTTCCAACGATAATTCAATTGCCACACACTACGCAATTGAATTAAAATTGCTAGCTGCCAAATAATACAAGTTCATTTCCATGTTTCTGTTCTTGGCAGCGCTTTTAAGACGCGTCGCTTTTTTATCGCGCAGTGTTGTATTTTGAGCACTGGGTGAAGAAAATAAGAGTGACTTTAAAGCATTTATCGTGAGATCCGCCAACGCCGGACCCGGTGGTTAACACATTAACGCGGCATTAAAAAAGCGTCGTGCGAATGCACTCTTACTTGGTGCCTTTTCTAATAAATAGTAAACTCAAAGTGTTCGGTACAGATCATATGGGTTCGCCACATTCGGTGGCGAACATAATTTAAATTTCGCGGCCCGGGTTAATGAGGGTAACCGGGCCTATTTTTATTTTTCCCGCACGGGCGGGTATATGGAAAATCCCTCTCCGGTACGGACGGGCGCGGGGCCTGCGGAGAGGTGCGCAAAAAAGGGTCGTCAGCAAGCAGCCAAACGAGTCGGTCGGGAACACACGTGCGAATTGGTTATCTAAGGTGGTTGCTTGTACGACAACGCGAGAACACAACCGGCGTGTCAATTTCTAGTAGCAAACGGGGTCGCTCGAAATTTGGTTTCGCGTTCGAAACAATTACGGTGCATACGGGTGCATCCTCAGGCAGCATCGCTGGCGCCTATAGACTGGGCAGAAACAGACTTGACTCGATTAACACTGACAGAGACCAGGGACCTGCAGGAGGTGAGGCGATCATCGAGCTGGTGAGTACCACTTACCCCTGGTTTTACAATATTATGCCCTCCGGTGCATTCGTAGTACAAGGGTAGGTTGTGCCGCGGGACCCGAACCCGTTTGTACGGCACACAAAGTTTATACAAACCTCGGTTAATTAAACTAAAATTGTTTAAACCTTTACTAAATTGATATGAGTTTACGCATTTTTAATGTCTACTGTGTAAATAAATAGCATTGGACTGGTCAATTGTAAAAGAAAATATGTTATTTTAGATTACAATATGACATTTTAATAAAATTCCAATGTAAAGCATTTATGAGGAACTACGTGTTCGTCAAAGAGCGGATGAAAAGTAGTAATAACATAATTTGACTGGTGTTTGAATTTTGCAGGCGGTGGTCGCTTTTATATTCTCCGATTGGAAGCCACCAAGCTACGCGGATTACGTGTTCCCATTGTTCGCCGATATTCTCGGCTGGTTAACTGCTATATCGACGATAATATTATTCCCTGTGGGTGTGGGATGGGCATTTTATAAAGGATACGTAAGTTATTTGGTGTTTTACTTATTTTTCAGTACAGGTAATATGGAAACATGTAATATAATCAACGGAATTTGAACTGCTTTTCGGATTTAACGATTATTTTAATGGACTGGGTAATTTCAACTAAACCGTCTCTGGCATTTATTTATTGGTTAACTTATGATGCAGCAAATAATTATTCTTTAACCAACTTGGAATTCATCATCACCAGCTCACTACTCGTCCCCACCGAGGGGCTCGGAGCCTACCCTAAGTTAGGGTGACTAGGCCTTAGTCAACCACGCTGGCCCACTGCGGGTTGGTTGACTTCACACATATCTTTGAATTTCTTCTCCGATATGTGCAGGTTGCATCACGACGTTTTCCTTCACCGTAAGAACGTCGGGTAAATTATGTACATATGAAATTAGAAAAATCACATTGGTACATGGCGGGATTCGAACTCAAGACCTGTAGATGTACAAGTCAAGTGCTTAAAGCCCTGAGCCACCGACGCTCTCTTGGAATTATAAAGTGTAATATTTTTAATCCGTGTTAGTCACAAGTATGTAAGATAATCATAAATTATCAATGTATACATTAATGTTATTAATCATAGTTATCATAAGATATGTCCAGAAGGTGTGGCTTATGACATATTTTTATGAAACTTCTTTCTAAGAATTGCGTAACACGGTTCGATTTAAATAAACTAGAAATCTTACTAATCTTACTTCTTACTAATATCATGAATGCGAAAGTTTAGATGGATGGATGGATAGATGGATGTTTGTTAGAGTTTGTAGCCTAAACGGCTGAAGGGATCTCGACGAAATTTGGCATAGATGTAGAGGATAGTCTGGAAGAACATATAGGCTACTTGCTTTTGTCTTTTTTATATTCCGCGCGGACGGAGTCGCGGGCGAAAGCTAGTTATTTTATATTTTACTGAGTTGTTTTTGTTACAGCGAGGCAAGGAGTTATTTACTCCAACAGAAGATTGGAAGCCATCTGCAAGGTCTCTCATCAACCCCCCAACTGACACAACGAATGACATCAATCATACGGCTCACGACAATGTGGCATACATTTAACTGTCAGGAATTTAAACTCATGATTGCTGTTATATATAATGCGACTAACTTATTTGACCCGGGGAGTAGCGCCCTCCTGTTAATGGCAAGTGCTACAAGATAATTGACTGTAGATATTTTAACAATAATTTGTCATCTTCTACGCCTAAGTAGTTTTATTTGATTTATGACAAAACTAATAGAGACAGCACTTTTATCCCAGGACCAGATAAATTGTCGCCACATAAAAAGATGTATTTACATGATAGTACGGCTTATTATGGCTGAAATATAATAGATAGAATAGAAAAATGATGTTTATATAAGTTCCTTAAACATGATAAGTAATAACTATAAATAACAATGGATGACTATTTATTTTATGCTTTGCCACCTTGACACCGCATATTCACTTTATAGATTTTTTTTATATCGTAAGGTGGCAAACGCGCAAGCGGCAACCTAAATCCAGCAAAATGGCGAAGCGACCGCTGCCCATAGACATTTTCAATAGCCGATGCGTTGCCTACCCTTAATCGAAGAAGGAGGAGACGCACATAAAGATGATATTTCCCCTTCCTATGCGTCTCCTACACCGTCTAATCCACGTTCCCTTTCCATCCTATTCTAATGAGAGAAAAAGTTAAGTTCTGAAGTTCCTGTAATATGCAAAAAGTAAAAAAAACGGAGTTTCAATATTATGATGGACGTTATGTTTTTACGTATTAAAACAGTTAAAAATGATTAATACTTTGCAGTATAAAACTAATTCATATATATTATTTTCAATCGATCTGTTTCTGTACAAATAATTGTGATCTTTTAAAAAATCAATCAAATGGATGGATGATAATAATAATGTTATTATATCTGTATTTATTAAAAAACTAAATAAACTGTAGTCTTGTTTAATTTTTTTGTCTTCAATCACACCCTAAGTTATTCTTTTTTATATATAATTAGCTTTAGCCCGCGACTCCGTCCGCGTAGAATTAAAAAAAAAACAAAAGTGCCTATGCCTAAGCCTATGTGTTCTTCCAGACTATACTCTACGTCTAGTATGCCAAATATCATCGAGATCAGTTCAGCCGTTTAGGCTACAAACTCTAACAAACATCCCTCCATCTAATCTTTAAAAATCCATCCATCTAAACTTTCGCATTTATAATATTAGTATGATAAGGTGGCAAACGATCCAGCGGTCGAATGCTGCTCATAGATATTCGCGATTGCAGATGCGTTACCTGCCCATAATCAACAGAGGTGGAGACGCACATAAAGAGGATATTTCCCCTTCCTATGCGCCTCCTCCACCGTCAAATCCACTTACCCTTTCCATGCTTTCCTTATAAGAAAAAGGTGGTGAGGGAGATGGACTAAAATTAGACCTCCGATACGCACACTCATCAGACTGTACGCGGAATTGCTCCCACTTCACGCCTGTCTTCTGAGTGGTCGTGATATAGTATTGGCCCTACAGTGCGAAGATGTTAAAGCGGGCTCTACCACTGTTAAAATGTACTTCCGCAACATCTGTATACAAGAACATATTATAGTCTCTTTTTTTTGAAGAATAATGATAACAATTTTGTAAACATGTTTGTTCAGTGGAAACACTCGGTGTACTAGTTTTCTTTATACTTAAGCAGTATATGTTATAAGTGATAATAGGAGCCTTCATAAATAACTCGAGCTAGGAGTCAGAAAATAGCGGTAGTCATTTATCAGAGGGGAGGTCAGGCCATCGCTAGTTAATACTGAGTGACATGCGACGGGCTTCCTCCAGCTTTTGTTAGCTTCTGTTGATATGTTGCATTGTTGTTTCTGAAATCTTCGCCTTAACACCATAACTACTTAACAAATCAATTAACCCTTAAATGCATCTTGTTGCCAAATATATACATACCACGTTTTACGTTATTTTATTGAAGTCGTGTGGTATGTGTTTCCGAACGCACATTGACGACCATAGATAATAAATGATAGATAATAGATAATAAATATTGAGTGTTTTTTTATAATGGATACCTTTTTTTATACCAGATTTTTTTCTTTATTTTTTTTTAAGTTATATGTACCTAAATACTTTCCAGGGCGCAATAAAAAAACATGCATTTAAGGGTTAAAATTACTGATAAACCCAGTTCCTGTTTGAAAATAAATAATTTGGCATGGCCATCAAGTTAAGAACTATAATAAAAACAATAACATAAATTTGAAACACACTACGCAGTATATTTTAGGCCAGCAGTGTGCAAGTTTTCTCCGGGCATAATGATACGTCACGTGGCGTCCTTTGATTAATGATAGCGGTTAACATAAAGTCACATCTCACCTCTCAGTACTTCAGCAAAGTCATACAGCTAAATGACTGAGAACATACTAGATTAAAACATGAACTTACCTACACTACTTTAATTGGTTTTTGTCCACGCATGTACATTAGCGAGTTCGATAAGGTTTAATGTAAAAGAAACAAAATAACCTTTACTACCAAATACTAAGAATAATATAAAAAAGCCTAGCAAATAACAAAGTGTGACAAACGTTATGACCGCAACGCGAAGCTCGCGTGCCATGTAACGTATTGATTAGAGACCGCTGTATGTGTTAAAGTCACGAAAGCGATTAAAGATAATTAATAATCTTACTATGTTTACCTAAATAACATAATCCGGTAAACAATGGATTAAGAACTATTCACCACAAGTTCTATAATCAAATCAGCTTATTACGGCAACAACAGAACTTACGCCCGTAATCCTGAGAGGTAGGCACACCACTCGGGTATCTCTAATACTACTTCAACATTTTGGTCGATATAGGTCTATCTAGGACGACACCTAACAACACACCACTCACTATTCACTTTCGCGACATAAACTTTTGTTAATCTTCTTACATTCATCCTTCTTATATGTCCTAACCACCGAAGGATACCTTTCTTGGTTTTAGTTTTTTTTTTTACAGCAAGCCCTTTGTAAATAAATATTAGTAATATTATAAATGCGAAAGTTTTCCCGACTAAACGGCTGAACGGTTCTTGATGAAATTTAATATAGAATAGAGTAGATCAAAGTCTGGAAGAAAACATAGGCTACTTACTTTTTCTAGCCTAGTCTGTAATATGTGTGCTGCATACTGTGTTTAGTAGTATGGAATATATTTCTAATTCTCATTTACTGTTAAACACCATAATAAAGGCCCATTTGACAATGTTTACTTGAAATCAGGTTGAATTACATCAAAATATATCAAGAAGAAAGGTCATTAAAGATATTTGATATCTATCGCAACATTTGTTGATATCTGAACTGTCAAAGTAAGCCTCGATAAAAGTTGTTTTTAATTGAATTCCTCAGGAAGTGATCCCTGCCAAGGCGGAATGATACTGTCATAATATCGCTTAAAATTAAAATGGATCAAATCGCAGTAACTTAAGTCAAATTGTTATTGGAGTGAAAGATTTTCATTATTATAAAAGTCGGTCAGCAGAATGGTTAATTGAGTCTTAATTCCTTTTTGATTTATTATTTTTATATGGAATACTTGAATTGAGCTTAAAAGACGTTTAAGTGGTATTTTTATAATTTAATTATTATATAGTTATGTTATTGATAAGTTATTTTAATGTACGAGAGGAGATGAATTAAACAGCAGTGACGTATCGACTCATTTAATAATAATCTACCTACTTTATACAATATTTTTATAAACCTAAATATTTATTTCTAGATACCTGACAGTTATAACGCCTTTTAAAATATTTTTGCAATATACCACAGATCAAAAAAAACTTCGCTAAAATGTGATAGTCAATTTATTACCAACAATATATATAGAATATTATATGTAAAACATCGGGTAATTAAAGAAGTAACTTTGTCAGAAAGTCAGGAAAACACAAACGATAAAAAAACTTAAATCGTTAAAAAGAAACGTTGACACATTATAGTTTTGATTCGCGATTGTTTTTTAGTTCGTTAGCGTGTTAAGTTCTATTAACAGATAAAGTATTTTTATAGCCTGTTCCTTTTTATTAATTCCGTGTCCCACTCTGAATTTCCTGAAAATTCCGTGAATAATCATTTATGCTACATATATAATAATTGCAAATAAAATCAAAGTTTTGTGTGAAGTTAAGTGAGCCGCACTGGGCCAGCGTGGTTGACTAAGTCCTAGTCACCTCTAACTAAGTGTAGGCTCCTCCTAGCTCCTATCTAAGTGTAGTGTAGTAGGCTCCTAATCGAGGAGAAGAGAACAGACCTACAGAAGAGAACATTTATGAGCTGATGTCACATAGTTATAATACAATTACATACAATAGAATATAAACTGAAGCCTCCTATAATGAACTAAGTTTGAGGAGTCATTAGTAATTTAAATATTTTCCAGTACCTACAGAGAACAATAAAGTAAATTTCTTCGAAGTTGGTAAGAAGCCAAGTTGAATGTTATATAATTAATATACGGCATTAATGCCGCTTGGCACTAACTGTTGTGCTTTTTGTGAAAATGCATCTTAAATTTACATAATTGTATGAACTTATTTATAATTAGTGCTTTTAACATTTTATTATTTGTACAGCCAGCTGTATAACGTACACATATAAAAAACTTGTATAGGTCTTTGGTTTAAAAAAAAAATATACACGTATTCCTCAATAGCTTGAATTGGTATTTGAAGACACATAGAGGGATTGACCCTTTCACATTTTTGAAGCCGAAGTCGTATACATGTTTGTAAAGTTATACATATTTTCAGCTGACTGTACATGAAATCTGTTTATGTTAACTGTTTTTCAAATGTGACAATTATTCGATTAATATTACAGTGGTAGAGCCCGCTTTAACATCTAAGCATGAATGGGTCGGCTCGCCCGGTGCAATACCACGACCACGCAGAAGACAGGCGTTGAAGTGGAAGCAATTCCGCGTTTCGTCTGATGAGTGTGGTGCCGGAGGCCCAATTTTGGTCCCTTTCCCGTTCCATCCTTTTCTCATAAGGAACGGATTGGATGGGAAAGCGGATTTGACGGTGGAGGAAATGCATAGAAAGGGGAAATATCCTCTTTATGTGCGTCTCCTCCTCCGTCAATTTAGGGTAGGCAACGCATCTGCATTTGTAGATGTCTATGGGTAGCGGTCGCTTCGCCATTTCGGCGGATTTAGGTGGCCGCTTGCTCGTTTGCCACCTTATTGAATAAAAAAAAAAATAAATAAATAAAGAAATATAAATGTTGAATGTAACAATTCGTGATTTGAATAAATAAAAGTGGAATACTTATTTTGGCTTTTGTTACATTGTTCTTTTGTTGTGAGACAAAAGGGAAGACAGCTGTACAAAAATCCTGGCTTATCTTTGTTAACTAACGAGAATTATTTCTAAACGTCTAAAAATATAAATGATAAAAGCCTTCGCTGTGCTAGAAACATGCGTAAATTTTATTATAATGTTATTATAAAATAATTGCTGACACAAATGTTTTTTTTCATTATCGCAGTTTATTTCTTGAAGTTGAAGAATTTAACCTCTTTGGTTACTAAAGATATAAACTTGCCATTTTTAAATAAACAATACAAAAAAAATACTGAAAAACGGGGGAGAAGCGCATGGAAAACAGAATGTATTGCAATGTGAAGCAAAAATAGTCTGACTTTAAAATGCTGTAAATAGATTTATCAAGAATGGTCGCAACCGCGCTTGTTTTATTTAAAACGAGCTGTCGCCCGCAAACTTTCCCGTGTGCAGCTACCTTTTAACAGCTACCTTCCTGTCAAAGTCCCGTTCAAATCGGTCCACCCGTTCCAGAGATAGTGGTCCGGTCGCCATTTTGACAGCGCGGAAAAGTCGTGCAATTAACTATTTACTCTATGTAAATATCAAAACTTTTAAAACGCGATAGAAAACACAATATTCTACAATTGTAGAATAAATAAAACTAACTATTTACACATAAAAAATGCAAGTTTTAAATTAAATAAACAGTTAATTTCACTACGGGTAGCTTGATATTTAACTTCAACACGCAATAGTCAGAACTTTTATAGTCAGAAAAAACACCATCATGCAGTGAAATTTAAATGCAATCTGAATGTTTTAATACTTAAAAATATTAAAAAAAACTACTATGACTTTCATAAAGGTGAAAATAGTTTGCGTATGTACTTTTGCTTACGCTACGGTCTGTGTTTACTTCATCACCAGCTCACTATACGTCCCCACCGAGGGGCTCGGAGCCTACCCTAAAGTTAGGGTGACTAGGCCATAGTCAACCACGCTGGCCAAGTGCGGGTTGGTTGACTTCACACATATCTTTGAATTTCTTCTCCGATATGTGCTGGTTGCATCACGATGTTTTTCCTTCACCGTAAGACCGTCGGGTAAATTATGTACATATGAAAATTAGAAAAATCGAAAATCATATTGGTACATAGCGGGATTCGAACCCAAGACCTGTAGATTACAAGTCAGGTGCTTAAACCACTGAGCCACCGACGCTCTCCACTGAGCCACAGACGCTCTGTATTTACTTAGGTCGTATGATACATTTGTTTCAAAATCTAATATGGAATTGTTATCAATAAATACCAGAAAAATTTCGAATGAATTAATGCATTACATTATTAGTTACTTCTCCAGTAAAGGAAATGAAAGATTGGTCCTAAAATGTAAGCTTAATAATAAACAAACTAGTTTGCGTCCGCGACTCCGACGCGAGGAATTAATAAAACAAGTAGCCTATGCGTTCTTCCAGACTATCCTCTACATTTCTACATCTATGCCAAATTGCATCGGAATAAGATCACCAGTTTAGGATACAAACTCTAACAACTATCCATCCATTTAAACTATCGCATTTATAACATTAATATACTTTTATATACTTTTATATCAACGTTAAAATTAGGAAATTAAATTGTTACACATCATTGGACTTCCAATTAATAAAAACCACTTTCAAAAAGTCGGATCTGAAATTATATTTCCATTCAAAAAGTCACGCACAATGGCTATCATTCCCAACAGCTACTATCCTAGTAGCATTGAGCATCCGTCGAAGATCACAAATCAAAGTTTTATCGCTTGAGTCCGGCGCAGGAATCCATGTATCATAAGTGGGGCATCGATCGCGCGCCGGCTGCGATTTATTACCTCCAACCCTCCAATAAACCAATGAACAACAACCCCTGGAAGTGCCTTTGAAGTATCTTATTTTATAAAAAGTTGTACGCTTCAGTCGCTTCGAAGTATCAGCAAAATATAGAACGTAGTGGATAGAAAGGGTAACGCATTCAGAATTGTTCATTAAGGAACGCCCTTAGTGTAGGTTTGTCATAAAGCTACACAGAGGGAGAATACTTTATGACTCTGATTGCAATTGTAAGTTCACATGAAATATTTTTCCAATTATGAATAAATCAATAGTTTTTTTTTTTTAATTTTATAAGTTATCTAGAAATATAACTCCTTTACAGAATCATCGGCAACGATACCCTGTCTTATAAAGGCAGTATAATACATAAAGCGTACTTATCGCTCCACCAAAATAGATGGAGGATTGATAACCCTTTGCAAAACTGGAAGAAAAAAAAACTTCTTGAATAATTCTCATCGAAAAAATACAAGTAGAAATGTAACGGAATGAATACGATAACAAAACTGTTCAGAAACCCAACTAATTCGTCACTAATAACTAATTTTCGAATTCATTTCAATTAATTTGATACTAAATTTAGACTAAATTAGCTACAACAACAAAATAATTTAATTCACATGTATTTGATACATTTGTTAATTAAATTATTTTGTTGTTCTAGCTAACTGGACTAAAATCACAATTGTTTCGAGTAATTTTAGTTAGGTATATTCGTATATTAATTTCTCTAAAATCCTTACTAAATTTAGCAATGATCTTGTTAACAACTCCTTATGTTCGTATTACCGCTAGCTAAGTGCCTATCAAATTTAACACCCATATCGTAACAAGGTAATAGCGATGATTGCCCCGACCATTCCATCGATGGCTTAGCTTGCTAGATGCATGCATACTATCAATACCATAATTTTATCTTATGAATAAACTAGCTGTTGCTTGCGACTTCGCCCGCGTGATAATAAAAAAATAATAAAAATATAGCCGATGTTACTCACTGATAACGTGGCTTTTTAATGGTGAAAGAATTTTTAACATCAGCATAGCAGTTTCAATATATACAAAAATACAAATCTTTTCTTTTTATTATATTAGTATAGATGAAATGTATAATAGTAAGTACTATCACGACATTATAACTTCTTCTGTCCTGGATATTATTTTGGACCTGGGCATTTTTTTTTTAGTACGATCTTAGCATCGCTTGGTTTTAAATGAGCATTGTTACTATTTTCCTCCAATAGTTTTAACTTCGCTTCGTGTTTGCAGACGCTAGTAAAGCGCACGTGAGCTAACAAAAAGATTTTTTTTCCATTGTCAACAGTGGAAAGTAAACAATAAGCAGCGAAAGTGCGGCGCGCTGTTCCGAATGCGGGATATGCTTAATTAAGTTTACGGAATAATGAAGCTCTGACGTCACTCAGGTAAATATATATTGACGCATTTCAGATGAAGAAATTTCGTCATAATACTAGTCGTCGCACACGACTTTGTTAAAAAACGAACGTAATGAAATTTTCAAAACCTGTAACAATATTTTAAAAATTCTTATGTTGAAATGAATTCCTTATTTCAAAATAAGATTTTTTTAATTAAACGTACGAGGCTAATACGTATGATATTTTCGCGCGAAAATGTTAATCTTCAAAATATGTTTTGTCGGAATTTATTGGCCTGTCGAATTTCATTAAACGGATAACATGTTCAAACCCATGTCATAAAGTTTCACATAATTTTGTTGCGTTTCGTCCCTTATCCATACATCAAGAATATGAGAAAGTAGAATCCACACTGATTACTTTAGAATAAAAAAATGCTGGATTTAACATTGTTCGTATTTTGTGATGTAACATGGAGCCTGTTTTAAATGTTTGCTATATTTTGGGTATTTACAATTGTACAATAATGAACATAACTTCAAGTCATATCTTCATTAATAATTTTACAAATTGCATATACTTCAAGAATAAGATGAGTCAATGAATTGAAAGCTATTCGAAAAAAAATAATTATGAAAATACTGAAGTAAAACTATGAAGAATTTTAATTAGTACTGTAGGGCGTAGTTTATAAAGGCAACCGCAGCGTGGTAGTCGTAATTAATGAAGTTAGGAAAACATCCAATACAAAAAAGCAGATGACAGATCATAAACTTGGAGCGAATTGCAAAAAATAGGTTAACAACATTGAAGTGAAGATTCGAATGCAATACAACAGAAGTTTTCGAAGTCTCTCGACATCCTTTGTGTCTTGTTGTAACTCCACACTTAGAATAATTAAGCAGATAATGTTATTGTTAACTTACTACCAAAGTCAATAATTGATACTTAAAATCAATCTGATGATTATTGTACATATGTACCTTAATAGGGATGGCACACACTGCATAGATCTCTATGACAGATGAGGCTTTTTGTTTCCTATTGACATCCTTAGATCGGATGAGGTGAACGATAGACAATGGCTGGGATTAAAATGTAATAATGTTGAAAAATGTAAATTTCAGATTCTAAAACCTTTATGCATTCCACACAACAGTGTAAATTAATTATGCATTGGATGTTTCGAGCCGCAAAAAAGTGACTGAAAAAAAAAACGATCTCCGTACAATAGTATTGCTGTTGCAAGTGGATCGGGAATCAAAAGGGGCCAATGACAATAGACGTCTGATGAATCTTTCCTCTTTGCTATTTTGTCCGCCATATTTCGGCGTTCGAACGTTGAACAATGCAAGTTTTCATTGTTAAATACAATTTATTATTACTCACTTCACTTTTTCGTTATCGAATGCTTCGCGCGAATATTCGAGCGCTTGATTGCTATGAAAATATCAATTGACAATAATCATTTTTCATTCCTATCTGTTTGAATTAAATACGATAATTACTTTTTGTTATCGATCTCGTTAATATTATCGAAGTTTTGATGAGTAAGCTTTCACATTTATTGATAGACTAGCTGTTGCTCGCGACTTCGTCCGCGTGGAGTTTAAAAGTTCAAAACTTACGTTCGCCCCTTTTTTCGACCTATTACCTACCTAAAGTATTATTTTAGTAGTAATTACAGAAATCTACTGATGCCAGATTCCAAATTTCTAAGCCCGGTAGTTTGTGAGTTGATTTTTCGGTTACCCTTATTGTTTGTGTTCGCGATATCTTCTAAAGGATTTGTCCAATTTAAATACTGTAAAGGACAATTTTATTCTATATTAAATTCTCCTGTCAACAAACGAATTTATTTGGATAAGGATACATATTGAAACCAAATAAACAACGACGCAAACAGCATGCGCTTTTTAATTCATTTTGAAAACAAAAAAGTGGTTAGTGTAAGAAAACCGTTAAAGATAGATATGTGCTATCGCGGACTTTTCTGTAGAACTTTTTGAGATCTACGAGTACAATTCTTTAATACATCATTTTTATATACCTCTAACTGTTTAAGCAGCGTAGGCCGAGAAAAGTTAAAATTTAGTGATTTTGTAACGCCGGGGTCCAGAAATACGCTGTTTATTAATAGTTCCTCAATGTAAGTAATAATAAAATATAGCCTATGTTACTCACAGATAAATTACCTTTCTAATGGTGAAAAATTTTTTAAAATCGACCCAGTAGTTTTTGCGTGAATCAAATACATACAAAAATACAAAGTTTTCATCTTTATAATATTAGTATAGATATAGATATAGATGAACTTTCACGCTGTATAATTTCACATTTTATCGCAGCATAAAATATTTTTATAATAACAAACATGTTAAATATACGATAAAAGTAATAGGTACAATAAGAATTAAGTATAATTTACCTAATCTATGTCTCGTTTCCCAGTAACTTCAAGGTCGAAATACCTTTGCAAGACTATAAACATCTCCTTTATTCTCTTTAAAAGAACAGAGATCACAATGTTGTTGTACATCATCACCAGCTCACTATACGTCCCCACCGAGGGGCTCGGAGCCTACCCTAAGTTAGGGTGACTAGGCCATAGTCAACCACGCTGGCCAAGTGCGGGTTGGTTGGCTTCACACATATCTTTGAATTTCTTCGCCGATATGTGCAGGTTGCATCACGTTTTCCTTCACCGTAAGCACGTCGGGTAAATTATGTACATATGAAAATTCGAAAATCATATTGGTATATGGCGGCGGAATTCGAACCCAAGACCTGTAGATTACAAGTCAAGTGCCTAAACCACTGAGCCACCGACGCTATGTTGTTGTACAGGTTGTTTAATAATGGAAACTCACAGTTGCATAATACCCTAGCTTGCAGTTCTAACTTCTCGTAAATTAAAACATACTGTAATCTGCTTGCACATTTCTTTTCGCGTCCTATTTCACAAATTATTCTGTACGACCACAACTTTCAACAACAGAACGTATTGTGGGCGAGGCGGGAACGGAAAAACTTGGACGCGTTTTATTGTGTTAGATAACAAAATTATGCAGAATTTAATTAGTTGAGTAGGGTAGTTTGTAAAGTCAACCGACGTCAGGGAGTAGTAATTAATGAAGTTAATGAAAAAAACTCATTATTACTATGGAAGCTTCTTAGTCTGGATTTAATATTTGCACTACCGCTAAAGTAACAGTTACAAGATTCCGAGCAGATAGACAATTTAATAAAACACAGTACAAACTATTCGAACAAACATCTTATACTTCAAATAAAAACAACAAAAGCCAATATGTCTCAATAGTATGTCAATATCACTGTACGCAATTGTACTCGAGTGAGACATGAATGCAATTAGGAACCGATAACTAAATAGAAAGAAAGATCGATGTAATTAAATCCTCTTTTGTTTCTTAAAAACCCTAAAACATTTTAAAATCCACAAGATTTAAACCCTTTTTACACAAAAGTGAAAAAGTTATTTAAACCTTAGAGAGTCACCTCGTTACATAAATACAAGTAACGCTAAATAAAATAGCAAAAAAAGTCACCTTGATGTTTAAATTTCTTAGAATAAGTGAAGTTAACAATAAAAACACGGCTAAAAAATTTATTGTGACCCGTTACCTCAATAATGTTTTATAATGACATCATTCAACAATCTTTTATTTTATTTTAAGCAAATTTACTTGCGATTTTTTGAAACTTATAAGGAAAATGTGATTTTTTATTACTTCAAGTTGCATGTTCGATTTTTTTTTATTCCACTTTAATTAAATTTTATTGCTACCTAATATAATTTAATGCTATTTGATTAACGTGTCCAAGGACAAAGGTGGAATTTGTAATATTTTCTTTTTAATTCAAATTAAATATGTTCATTAAATTTTCCCTACTTACTTTTTAAATTTCTTCTATGTTTATGTACAGTCAATAAAAAGTATCAATTATTATACATAACTATGCACTGGTATATAAAGTAAGTCATATGTATAGTGGGATGCGAGACGTGTCTGCGACGTATCGTTTGACCTTTGCTATTTGATACGTTAAATACAATATGTAGAAATATATAGAACATTAATCAAAAAGTTTATTTATTTTTTAAACTCGGATACGCGAAAATTTTTCAATTTGAGAACTGTGACGTCACAGTTTATCGTAGTTTTTGTAATGTAGGTACCTAGGACTAATTATAACACGACTTGTAACATTATACCTGTTAATATTGGAGTAAACACATTCCTTTTTAAAACTTATTGTAAAAGAGTCGTTGGCTAAAAATGGCCGTATTTATTAAAGACTATAACACACGTTCGATCTTAACAACGATGAAGATGTGTACAAACATCGGATTGTTGTAACGAAGGAAATTTTATACGATTGCGAATACAAGGCGCTCAGTACGACTTTATCCGACTCGAAGCGTTCAATAAGATCACAGGAAAGTTCCTTAGCAGGGATAAGAAACAACGAGACTGCAAGAATCGAAAATGACACGTATTTAACATGCATTTAGTTCATGCAAAATGGTAAACGACAGGTTCATTTACACGTCAAAAAAAAAAACAAAAAAAAAACTTAAAATTATATAGCCACTTTACTGTACTTTGCACAATAATAAAAAATGTGATGAATTAATATTACACACCGAATTCGTCTCATAACAAACTTCTCACAACGATCTATTAACAAGTGATGTAAAATTCTTCTATCATAAATTATTATTACGAATTAACTATATAATAAAGAAAAGATAAAATCAAAACATACTTAATTATATATCATAGAAACTTCTAATGTAAAATTCTGATAGAGGAGACACGCGTTCTAGTCCACTTTGCACCAGAATACAGAATCCGCTTTGAACCAGTTTGCTATAAACTTCGCCATAAACTGTAACCTACGGCTGATTGTCAGTCCGCTAGAGAGTGATTGGTTGTGATATTATGTAATTAATATTGAAATCTATTCCTCGCAGTTATTCACAGGTCATGCAAACATTTGTATTAATTGGTTAAACAATTTTCTACTCTTTGAACTTAGAAAAATTAACAAAGATGTTTTAATATCGTGTCAAATGGAATCACTGCCTACACCTCTGAGTAAGTGTCTAACGCTTGCTTATATCTCTTCATTTCTGTTTAGCTGAATTACATTCTCTTAAGTGGTTATTTTTACACAATTGTCTAAACATGGCTGCTTGGATAATGGAAATTTTAATTTAACATAATGCAAAACTTCCATTATGCTTGCGATAGTGCATTAATTACAATAGCCTGCACTTATAACAACAAACCTTCTTTGAGCTCACGGAGAGGTCGTAAACTTGACGGGGGGTATTCCTTTCACTGATTACAAACAATAAAATGTTGATTCAATATTACATTTTGAGTGTTAAATATTAAGAATCTAGTATTTTTAGTTGACTGAGACCAATTCTGGGACTGATGGACTTTCGAAATAATTGACAAATAGTTCTTAACAATTCCAAAATAAGGTTGAAGATGGCAAAATCAAACCAATGAACTCTTGTTCAAATTGCGCTAGAATTTATCTGGAATGACACACAATTACTGCGTTATTACGGTTTCCAATGTTTCTTTTGGTGGCCACTTAACCTTTTTAAACGAATGAAATTGAATTAAGCGATATTAAAGCGTTTCACTAAAAATACGCGCAAGTCGCGGAGTTGCAACCTGGTTGCGAATTAACTAAAATTTCGCCGAATAAAAGATTCGACTCTTTAAAAATCTAGGCAAATGAGCAATCTAAAAATACAGAGTAGTTAGATTCAAGGTTTGTGTTCTATTTCAGTTCCGAGGACAAATTTATTACGCTTAGCAAAAACTAAATAACATTTTATTCGAATAGACTGTTCTTACTTTTTTGCCGTTTACCAATCGCTGTTATATGCATTTCAGACGTTCAGTTTTGTAAACGTTAAAAATAAATCACTCCGAAAAAATTATATGTAATGTAAGTGAGTAAAAGAATGCCAGAAACCTAGCCTATATTCTGTTAGGTCATGGTATTTCACCGGTTGAGTTGGACAGTTCGGCTACAGATTTTTCTGACTTTACCACTTGTACCCTATGAAAATCTGTAATCGAATCGCAAACTAAGAAGCATTGGGAAACTTACCAACTTACGTTAGTCATTCAGGTATTATTTCTTGGACTTCCTATCTCTACAAAAAACATAAATGTGAATGGTGCTATTCTAAGGCAGAATACATTTTTATTTTACTAACAGATATACTGAAATAGATTGAATAAAAACTGTTGATAATTGACCAGAACAGTAGTTCGAAGTGACAGGAAAATTTGCGGTGTCATTAGATTGTTAACAGAAGTGCTACTGAATTGAACTCTATACTTTATTGTTATCAGTTTTCTTACGAATTGTATATAAACGGTTGTCGGGATAATTATATTCAGTTGACGAGCGTCGGTGCATTTAGTGATATATTGTGCTGATATTATTGCAGTTTAAAATAATAATTTATTAAAAATGTTTGAACGTATAAAACCTGGTTTTGTTGAATTAAGTGAACTTGCTAGTGCTGGTGTAAGTATTATTATGATTCTTTGTTTTTGGCTAAAATGATATATTTAAAGTTATTTCTAATGTGCCTTAAGGTATATTAGATTAAAATTTTCCGTAAGCTGCTATAGCGTTATTAAAATAATGTTTATTGAAGTTTATAAAAAGTAAAGGGTATCGCCCTTCATTTGTGTGCGATTAAGATTGTTACTTAGAGTCTTACATACAAACAAATAAATAAATAAAATGTACTAAGTAGGGCATAAATAATGGTATCTCATATTACAGGCGGGTGGGAAAGTCGCCTTTTCTACGGATGACTTTTTCGCTACTTGCGAGAACATGATATCAGATAGTGAGCCTGTTTTCATAGAGGACAAGTACACGGAGTTCGGCAAATGGATGGATGGATGGGAGACTAGGCGAAAGCGCGTGGCTGGTCATGACTGGTGCATAATCAAACTTGCTACCAAGTGTGTTATCAAAGGTATTGAATTTTATTCTTATTATTACATTTATACTATTCTTTTATTCTATGTGATACTACTTAATTATTCCTCTTGTTGAATAGGTAGATGTAATATATTTTTGTTCTTATATTATAAGTAACGTGGGGTTTTAACGTTTTAAAGACATAATGGTTAGTATCATTTGCTTTAGATTTCCAGCTACTTTTGTCTATTAAATACCTTTTATATATTCTCGGTCATTTTGATTTAAAGTGTTTTGTTTTTTAGGTTTTCTCGTAGACACGGCATTCTTTACTGGCAATTACGCCCCCAAGTATTCGATTCAAGCAGCCTGTTTAACACCAGACGGTTGGTATTTTATTAAAAAAAATTGAGGTCACAATTTCTTCAAATAAATGTATGAATTTCATATATAGTGTCTGCAACTTATAACATTAATTATTTTGTCATGGTGTTCTATTACAGAGGAATCTCTAATACCACGAAGAGTAGAATCAATCGGAACAGCCTCAAGTGAAGATGATTTAGAAAAAATTAAAACACTAGAATCAGAGAAATGGGAGGAAATAGTACCGATTACCGCATTGCAGCCAGGCTATGAAGAAACAAGACATAATTACCAAAAGGTACATTCATGAAATTTATGTGTAGTCGGGAGGGAAGTTCTGAAACACGCACCATTTGATATTATTGTCTATTGAACATTATACAGATAACTTATACGTCCTTACTAAAACTAATATCATTAGAAATAGTCTAGAACCTTCACTATTAGATTCAAAACATTTTCGTAATATAAATTGACCAGAAAATGTTTGTAATTTATTTCTGTAACTATCTTTTACTTTCACTTAAATTATATTTGCAATATAATTTAGACTAGTCACTATTTATCAGGAACAGGCATTTACTGTTCCACTGGCCTTTATATGTGGCGGAGACCAGAAGACGCTTATCCAAACTCCTTAGACTCCCGAAAAGTGCTTTACTTCAATTTAGACTTCACACTATATGCTTTAGACACAAGAAGACATATTATAATACGTGTAATATTCCAGGTGCTAAGTGATGAGGCATGGACCCACATTCGTGTGAACATGTTCCCCGATGGAGGGATAGCTCGGCTGCGCGTGTTCGGCGAGCCACGCCCGGAACGACCTGCTCTAATTGATGTCGTAGACTTGGTGTCTGTTGTTAACGGAGGCTGTTGCGTCGGTTAGTCTGATTTATTTCGAAACTTCTTACAACGTCGATCTTATTTCACTTGTATTAAATAATAACATATTTCCAGGGTTCTCTAACGCTCACTTCGGTCACCCTAAGAACATAATAAAGCCCGGCAAGGGCCGGTCGATGTCTGATGGCTGGGAGACAGCGCGCAGGCTGGATAGGCCTAACATAATTGAGGCTAACGCAGACGGAACTCTCAAATTACAAGGTAATATTTTGTTTTTTTTTTTCAAAAGACTTTGAAAACCAGTTTTAGCAATGGATTATTTTGTCATTCTATTTAGATAAAAAAATTCTTAAAATGTTGATCAGAAGGTGATAGTATGTTCTGAAAACGGCTGCGAAAGTGTAAAAAATCTCTTTATATCGAGAAATGTTTATATGTCGATGCGATTGTTTAGTTTTTTACTTCTTTAGGGTACGAGTAGATCAGTTTTAAAAATATGTTAACATTAATTTGAATTATTCATAATTGCAATTAAAAAAATATAAGCAAGAACAATACCAAGACTTAAAAAACATCTATTAAAAACAACATGAACTTTTTAAAAAAAATTAGAAAGAAAATTATTTATTAATATACTTTTGCACTTCTCCAGGAAACGAATGGGCCGTATTTAAATTGGGATTCTCGGGTACAATAAAGAAGATTTGCGTGGACACAACACATTTCAAAGGAAATTTTCCTGATTCAGTGAAATTCGAAGGCGTTTATTTAGATAATTGTAATTGGATTGAATCAAAGGAGACTCCATGGCAAACAATATTGCATTCAAGCAAGGTGAGATATTTCTTTCATTTTAATTCTTTGGGAGCTAATTCCTAATTATGGTTGATAAAAAGTAACTACCAATTAATTCTATTCCAATTAATGATAAAGTTCATTTTCAAAACTCCTGTGTTTACCTTTCAGATAACTTTATTAACTTAGAAATAGCCAAGTGAGCATGCTTGATATCTTGTGGTTACTTATCCAGACAAAATATTCACTAGGAATATTTCAAACAATTCCTAAACTTTGTTGTTCAGGAGTACAGTTTTCTGTAAAGTATTGCTTTTTTTCCAGCTGTCGGCAAACAAGGAGCATTGGTACAAAGTGGATTCAGAAACAATCACACATTTAAAAGTAACGATCGCTCCAGATGGAGGTTTGAGTAGAATTAAAGTTTTCGGTTTGATAGAAAATGAATGATTGATATTTATTCATCTAGTTTAAGTATTACTACCATAATCAATGTAGCCTTATTACTTAGGGAGTCCCTTAGTGTGGAAGTGATTTTAAACTTAAAATCTGCACTAAGGGGTCTATTACGGCCAAATATTGAAACGACATTTAAATAACTTAACTGATTAAGCTGCTTAAACTACAAATTCCAGTGAACGATTGACATCTGGCAGATTGTAAGCGGTGCTAATGAAGCGTAATATTTGAGATTCGCTTCAGAATTTAGCCGTTAGTCCATCAGACAACTGTGAGTGGTGTCTAAAGTAAAATTAAATAATTGTAAATATTGTAACAATTAGTAAATGTATCGTTACGGATAATGGAATGTTTTTCTTACAATGCTATTGTTTAATTTGAAATTAAATACTCTTGTATTATTTACATGATTATATGTGTTATGTTACTAGTTCGTAATTTTAAAAGTATTATTACCAATAAATTATATTCGTTCAAAATTAAATATGTGTATTATTAAAATGCCTTAACTTTTACTTGTGAAAAATCTTTATAAAATAAAGAACACAATATACAGAAATAAAATGCTATCATTAATAATTTTATAATCAGACTAGCTGTTGCTCGCGACTTCGCCCGCGTGGAATTAAAAAATATAGCCTATGTTACTCACGGATAAATTACCTTTCTAACGGTGAAAGAATTTTTAAAATCGGCCCAGTAGCTTTTACGTGAATCGAATACATACAAAAATACAAATCTTTCCTCTTTATAACATTAGTATAGATTAAAAGTGTTGTTTGAAGCTACGATAACATAATGAGTTTGACAATTGAAAGATTTCTATGTTCGTGTAAGCAAACTCAAAAACTTCTCTGATGACTAAAACAACAATATCCAGAACGTTGTATTCGTATTTTTTTATAAAAGAAGGGGGCAAATGAACAGATGGAAACACCGAGGTGATCATCGAAGCCCTCGGACATCCGTTATACCAAAGGAACTGCAGATGCGTTACCGGCTTGTTTGTTTTCTTTTAAAAGCGAGTAAAATTATTAGCACAAGCAATATGTCCTTTAATTTAATACATTTCTTTATTTTCTTGTTAATTAATTAAGTTAAAGTTATTTATATTAGGTTAAGTAAACTCGTCATTTCTTCAGAGTGGAATCCAAAAATAGACTAAGTTACTCCCACTCACGTCAGTGTGCCGTCAATATTACTCCAATCAAACAGAAATAAAACAAATAGTTTTTCGTTAATAACGCAAATACATCATGTTAACTAAATATTTTTATAATACACTCAAATCTTATTAATTGTACCTATAAATATTGATAAAACTTTTGTAATGGTCTGATGACCTAATTAAATGGTTCGAACATCCGTATTTCCAAATCCACGCTGTTTATACACACAGTTATCAGTTATCAGACATATAACATATTCAGTTCCACTAACCAGTTTATACCAGTTCTCAACCGAGAGAATCGTCTCTCAGCAAACTTAGTTCAAAGATTATCGGGAAAGACTCGGGGAATGACACCATCCTTAACACGAGCATATAATTGCTAAGATTAATTATTATTTTAGATATTTAATTATGTTATGATTAAGCGTAACCAACACATAATATAAGTCAAACAAAGTTTTTCTGGAAAGCACTGATATTTAAACTTACATTCATCGGCGTTTCTCATCCGATCGGCTGGTCGGACCCAAATGGAAACACCCCATATATCCATCAATACAATAATAAAACATGGCAAATGCTTTCATTTAACTTCTAATCACTTTAAACAATAATCCAAGTTTTAAAAACGTTATATAGGTTATTAAAAATGTTTAATTTATAGGAAATCAAACTAAAAACTATATCTTATAGGATTGTGACAATTGTATTGTATTTGCACACCATTCAAACATTGCGCAAGATAAACAATAATAAATCATTCTTGTCTCTATTTTACATCGGACTAGCGAGCAATCAAAATCGGATATTCAAAACAAATGATATTGCTTTTACAGATTCATTTCAAAAGGATAGAGCACTGGAGCCCGCTTTAAATTTGAAAGTAAAAACATCTTGAGACGCTCAGGCATTCGAAAGCGTTTAGTTAAGGAAATATATTTGTACTTATTTTGCAAAATAATCATTTTAGTATTCCAAATGCAATCGGTAAGGTACCGATTGCTTTCATATTTTCCTTTACATTCGATACTTTATAGGATCTTAATTCATTTTTACCTTAAAATTAACATTTTCAATACTTTCCCCTATATTTAGTCTATCTAAGGATCTAATTGCAACATTCGATCCATATAATTTAGTACTCTATCACATCTAAAGTAATTGAGAAAAAAAAACTAGTGGTCAATGTTAACGATTTGTTTAACTGTTAATCTCTAGTTTAGGGTAGAATTTATACCGAAATCAGAAGTATGTTACGACTTGTACGGTCTAATTTATTTTGGCAATCTACCAAATTCTTTGGTCGTTAGCTGAACATCGCGTTTGTTGTAGTTTAGGTAAGCGTCAATGCAGCTCCTATTGAATAAAAAAATGCAGTTGACAAAGTTAAACATCGCTTCCGTCCTTTTAAGAAACTGCCGCGCTTAGTTGTTTAATGATTATTCATCAGATAAAATAAATCTTCACTAAAGATGGCAGAATAATACATGAGTGTGTGACAATGATTTTTGTGTTACAATATAATTTTTGTACTCTTTGTTCCTTTGTAACTGAGAAGTTAGTTTAATACTGAAATAGATATTCAAATGAAATAATATTATGATAGGACAGAATATTAAATCTCTAAACGTCACGATTGACTTCTAAAAGGATATTTATGATGATATATTTTGTGAGGTAATAACGTCGTCGCCGTGACGAGGGTGTGACGCGGGCACGACTGTCTCGCTCACAATTATACTCAGATCTGTTATCTATTCCATCAAATTGACTACAAATATACATGCTAAATAATTATCACGATCTTAAAATAAAAAATAAAATAAACGACAATCTATGTACACAACCAGCGACGATGGTTTTGAAAAGTTATACTCTCTTTGGCTTATTTGACTTGACGTAAACTTTTTGTGCGTTGTACGCTAACTGCCATGACGTCATTGCACTCAACTATTGTTAACTCCTTTAATTAAACTCACGTTCTGTGCCTTGTGTTTGTTAACATTTACCTGTTGTCGTTAGCGAACTTCCTGGTGTTGTGGGTCGAAATGCTGCAGGGAAATGTCTAGCCTAAAATAATTTCAGAAGCACGTGTAATCCTTTCATCCGCTCCGTTGCCACGTGAGTGTTTTGTTCGAAATCCCATCTTTATGTGAGACTACGTAGGCGTAAGCTTGGTATAATGATCTATATGTACGCGTGTTTTCGATCACGATATATTTTTTTAAAGTTTTAAATTTAAATAACTGTACCGGGCCCGTTTTACAATTAACCAGTCCTTTGATAATTTACAGTATGGAAAATCTATTTTTTTATTCGTCAATAAAATATAATAGAAGTACGTCTTAAAATGTTCGTGTAGATTTCATAAAATTAGCGAGAAAAGGGACGCCTGCTACTCAAATATTATCATGAATCATCTTCGCAAAGAATTTCTTTCCTAAATCAAAATTGTGAATGTTAAGCTATTTGACAGCTTTCGAAGAAATTTACCCTTGATCAACATTTATTATACGAAATTGAATAAAACATTATATTGCATGCAGTATAATTTCCAAATGTTAACCTTGTACAAGTGTACGTTAAAATCAGAATTAAAGAAAACAAAATCTATTCCAAAGCTATCAGTCGATATTCTTACCAAATTATTAATGCACGTGAGATTCATGGTCAAGGCTGCGGTTAGGACAACAGATAAAATATTGGTTTTAAGTTGAATATTTTAACTGTATGAGTTAAAAGCTGTGAATCTTTACTAAAGCTATCTGGACGTAGTTAATTCAATACAAACATTAGTTCTTTGATTTAAACAAGAGTATACATACTATCTATAAATATTTGTTAAAAGATCTCCGTCTAAATCTAAATGTAAAGCTTCTTAACACCCGCGATTCCGACTGCTATTTGAGTTGTCCCTGTGATCAAGATTAATGAGATCGTCTTGAATAAAACGTCTCCCTTCGCAGGAACATCTCTCCCTTCTCGAATCATGCTGTGATTTTCAAATAGAAAAGAATTTACTTCAAATGCATTGTCTTGTTCCAAATATTTGTAGTAGGATAGAATAAAAATTAATCTATTGACTCTCTCGTACTTTTGTTATTACATAATACTAATACTATAAAGAGGAAAGATTTGTTATTTGTATGTATTGAAATAACTCAAAAACTACTGAGCCGATTTCAAAAATTCTTTCACCATTAAAAAGCAACGTTATCATAGTAACACGCGGGCGCAGTCGCTAGCAACAGCTAGTTACAATATGTTTTTGTACATTTGTACCGGTTGAGGCAAACCACAGTAAAACAAACAACACGGATAAAAAATTATTTAAAGATAGCAGTGATGTATATCAAAACAACTTTTACAACAAAATAAATAAGAAAACATTAAAATAAAACAGCAACGCATGTTGAAAGGTTAAAGTAAAGACATTATTCTTATTCACAACTTCTATCAAACCATTTTTTCTTCGCAAAACCGGTGTTGAAATTACGGTCTGAAAATTTCCATTATTATGATGAAGGTTAAAAATAAGAAAGGGATGCTTATTTCGTCGTTAATCTTGATAATGGCAGAAGCTTAATAGAACCATCTTTACTTTGAGATCCAACACATTAATAAAAGGAATTCTAAAAACATGTTTACTAGGACGAGACAACATTATAAAACAAACCCTCCCGTATCAGTGGATGAAAAATCCCTCTTGTTTAAAAAAAATAAACGGAAGAAGCTTATAATGTGACAATTATGATGAGCTTTTTTGTTTTTTTGTACTTAAAATATTTATTTCAAACATACTTCCAAAGTTAATCAATCTACACTTCTATACCAATATAATAAACCCTAAACACACACTACTTCGTGACGTATGATGACAGCAATCACAGCATGTTTTTGAATAACACTTTCTTCAATAAAAAGCCCTACACTTACGACACCCTATAGGCTACATATTTTCACGCTATTAAACTTAGGGGTAAATAAATTGAAAAAAAAAACCTTAATGTGGGAAAGAGACCACAAACTACAAGCTGCCAACATTAAAGAAGCAAGATTGCCATGGTAGCGGTAATTGCGATGTCATTTGTGCATTAGAATTTTGACAATTGCAATTGAGAAGTTGACAAATGTAAACAATAAAATAAAGTTTTTATAATTACGTGCGGATGAAGCTGCCGGGAACAGCTAGTCAATTATAAATTATTTATTTCGTTGTTTCAAATCTTATTACACAACACATGTTTCGCAACATGTTGAGTTTAGAAGCTTTCAATACGGATGTATTCTCTTACCGGGTAACCGCATATCGAAGCGTCGCTTTGCATACATTTGCATGACAAGATGCTGTGTCCTTACTTATTCAGAACATGACACCGCCCTTAGGACATTACGTTACATCTCGTAAAATTTATAAGACATTTTCTTACAAAGTATCAAGAATTAATGTCGCTTATACTTAAGTGGGTAGATGCAAGTCAGCGTTTTGTGGAAAACTTTACTATGGGTTTTCAATATCTTGGTTTATATTTAAACATAAAAGTATTTGTATTTCTACTGTCTTTACTATTATAATATTATAAATGCGAAAGTTTGGATGGATGGATGTTACTACGTATCTCTTAAACGACTAAATGGATCTCTATGAAAATACTAACTATTATACTACTACTAAGTGTTTTTTAAAGTCCGCGTAAAGGAAGCAGCGGGCAAGAGCTAGTTAAGCGATATAATATTTAATATGTTGTTACAATCATAGAGTAAAATTTAAGAAAGCATGTTTGGATTTGAACGGAGTAAATTCATATCTAACACAAGAGATATATCGAAGTACATAACTATTGTAAGAATAAGGGTAGTCGCAATTTCTATAACATAATAGCTTTCGCCTCGGCTCCGTCTGCGTGGAATAAAAAAAAAACAAAAGTAACTAGCACATGTGTTCTTCCAGACAATCCTCTACATCTATGCCAAATTTCATCAAGATCCGTTCAGCCGTTTAGGCTACAAAGTCTAACAGACATCCATCCATCCATCATAAACTTTTGCATTTATAATATTAGTATGATTGTACGCAAAATACGCGCTAGCCGTGGAGTTGCGGAAACCGTAACCCCTACTACTACTACTAGTATGATTGTACAATTCAAAGTAAATAACAGTTAAACAAATATTACTCCTCTGCGTATATTTAGACTATGTGGTTTGTTATTAAATGTGTGGGATTAAATAAAGTTTACACAAACACTGATATGGTTTTGTTACCGATAAAATCATAAGGGTTGTTGGTTATTTTGAATTTAATGTCTTCGTACAGAGTGTTTCATTGCTGCCGAACATGATCCAGACTATGACGTCATCAACTTGATTTGATCTTGTCATATAAAAACTGTATGTGTGTTAGTTACTGTTGTAACTCTCAATTATACGGAATTGGTAACGTTACGTCGAACTAAGCCTTAGAAATTTGGGTGTGTCACGTACAACGATACACCCTGTATTAGCAAACGTGACTTTCTGAAATGTCTATGTATCTACTTCTACATATGTTAGTATGTGATATTTTGTTTTGCTTTTAAAATTTAACTAATAAAAAATACTTACAATAAATAATTATAGATACTGGAGTTAGTCTCTTTTATCTTTTCAGCAATGGATTTGGAGAGCCAAGTGTGAACAGATAAATGTGTTTATTTATGTAAATCCAACGTTAAAACTTTTTGGCTCACAAGCCTAACGTTTTGCATTCTTATCAAAGACCGGCAACGCATCTGTAGTTCTTCTGGTATTGGTGATGAGCATTTCCCCCCCTTATCTTATAAAAGAGGCATGTGATGTGAGATTTCATGTTCTTCTTTAGAACATTATAGCACTCCAGCTTAATTTATCCTTGAAAAAATATTAAGTAATTTCCAAACATTTATAACGATTGAAGATACTAGTCATTTCGTGTACCGAATTCATTGTCTACATGGTAGATACAACGCGGTCAGTTAAACAATAACTTACATGACAAGCTCAAGTTTGTCCAAAGTAAATGACCCTTGAAAACTACATAAAGCGTAGCCCGCACAGACTAATCTTACGAAGGTTCATTAATTACTCTGTCGGAGAGACAAGTGGACAGAAACAATATATTTTGGCACGACAACTATATCTAGACAATGACTTAGATGAACCAGCTGTTTCAAATAATTGTGAAATGTTAGTAATAATATCGAAAAATATCTATAAATTCAAATAATTATTTTACGGCTATTACTCGCGCCTACTTTTTTCGGTGACGACACCGACCAGTTTCAGACCCTACGGGGGTCCTTCTTCACTCATGACACTCGCCCTGAAGAAGGAGGGTCTGAAACTGGTCGGTGCCGTCACCGAAAAAAGTAGAAGTGAGTAATAGTCGTAAAATAATTAGTTATAAAGTGTCTCACGAAAGTTTAAAATTTCATTATTTAGCCCTATACTTTCAAGTAAGAATAAAAATAACTTATTTGAACTAATAAGAGTTCAAATAAGTTCCCCCTTTTAGGATACAGCAGGTCCTAAAACTGACATACATGTTATAAAAACATAATCTAGAAATAAAAACCTCTCTGAGTCAGGTTAATACATTATTACCCTCATTGTCTACGTATACCTTTTACCCGTGACTTCGTCTGCATTCAGTGGTAATATAGCTTACTAATGGCAAAAGAATTTTTGAAATTGGTCCAGTACTTTTTGAGTTTATCCGTTACAAAAAAACTTTTTCTCTTTATAGTAAGTACATATATGCATGTATACATGTGTTATGTACACATGAGAAGAAAGGAGGCAAAGAAATGTTCTATTGTATATCGATTTATCATAACCGATGTAACACAGGGATGTTATTACTGCATTAGGGATACTGAAGCGATTTATGGTTTTCTTTTCCTTGCATTAGCATACAAAACGTATTCCAATAAAATTATTCTTTTAAATACATTTTTAATGAAATAATTTTATATGTTACTAGCTTTTGTCCGCGACTCCGAACGCGTGGAATTTAAAAAAAGCAAAAGAGAGTAGCCTATGTGTTCTTCCAGACTATTCTCCTTATCTGTCCCAAATTTCATCGAGATCCGTTCAGCCGTTTAAGCTACAAAGTCTAAAAAACATCCATCCATCCACCCATCTTAACTTTCGCATTTATAATATCAGAGAGACAGTCATTTAAATAATATATTTCTAAAAGTTTTTGAATTAATTCCTTAGTAATGCTTTAAAGAAAAATATTTCATTATTTGTAAATTGTAAACCTAGAAACTAAATCTTAAAATTGTATACTTTAAGCGTATGTTGACAATTAATCTATCCAAACGAAGACAGTGTAAGTTGTTAGTACATTAAAATGGGTGATTTTTATACTTTTGTATATAAAATACCCATTTTCGTGATATTGAAATTGTTCATAATAATGAGTCTATCGACTCGAAAACAGTTCAATTACAAGGCGTATTTGAATAACAAGCACCACTCGTGTTTACTTCCGGCAGAATAAGGCCGTCAAATAAATAGGAATTGTGAAAGCGTACCAAAGGAAATGTTCAAGTATTTTATGAAAATTATTTTTGTGAGCAATGACTTGTCTCCTGGATTGAATACAACAGTCACGTTATCATTAACCGCTTTGTTAATATTTTGTTGAATAAAATTGTAACATCATGGTATTTTTTTTTTAGGAGCGTTGCTGGCTCAGGGGTATAAGCACTTGATTTGTAATCTACAGGACTTGGGTTCGAATCCCGCTATGTACCAATGTGATTTTCGATACCAGCTAATTTTCTGATAAGTTGTCTGGTCACATTTAGATCTGTTAGAATAAGGTATAACTTGTTTTTCTTTAAAAATCCCTCCACGGCATTCCCAAGGGTTCTTCTCCAATTTGTTGACACGACAGAAACAAAATGAAGACTGATTTACAACAAAAATAAGACAACGAAAATTATTTTCCAACAATAAAACGTCAGGAAAAGTGAAATGTGGAGCGCCGCCATCTCAGGAGACTTCCACGATGCTTCTCACAAAACATTTTAAAATAAGCAATAAGTCATGATGCCGTCGTATTCAGCAAAAATATCATCGCGCTATAAATTATTAAACGCAATTTATTCTTAGGTATTGTTTGAAAATAAAAAAAAAACATAATGTTGTCTCTATTCATCTTTTAGTTCAAATTGGCGATAATCTAGGAATCGAATCGGCTAATATCATTCTACATCTATATACAAAGAGTAATTTAGGTCTATTTTGGTCAGAGTTTATTGTCCTTATTAGTCAAATATACTTTATATAATTTAACATTCTTCGAGTCTTTAAAAACCAACTCAGAACTACGTATACAGTATCACCAAAAGTGTATTTTTTATATATTTTGTGTACCAAATGCTCTACTAATCGGTTGGCAATTACGCAACCAAAGCGATGTAGAGTCGCTCGTATTTATTCGTTCCAACAATTCCTCCTTCACCGTGGTTCACAAGAAAATTGATTTCTTTTCATTTCAACATTATTGTCGTGTATTTGAATTGAAAATATTCTATTGTGTTTACGTTAATGCAACTGCCGTTTAATATAAATTCATAACTAAGATCTTTATGCGTTTTATCATGTTTCCACTGCCGTAATACCTGTATAAAAACATGTTGCCAACTCTCCTACTCATTGAAACCGAGGTAACGATATGTCTTGTACAGATGTTTACGAAAAACGTTAAGGGAAACATCGTGATACAACCTGCACATATCGGCGAAGAAATTCAAAGATATGTGTGAAGTCAATCAACCCACACAGGGCCAGCGTGGTTTACTGAGAGCTAGTCACCCTAAACTTAGGGTAGGCTCCTAGCCCCTCAGTGGGGATTACAGTATACTTTTTGATGACGGACAAAAACAATTCAACGACTAAAAATTGTTTACCTTTCATATTTTTAAAATCATCATAATTTTAATATTACTGGGTTATACGTCTAATTATAACACTGACTGAGTTTAAGTTCTTACATATTTTGCATTAAAGGTGAACAAAGGTTACCAAGGCTTTATTTACCTTTCCGGACACGTGATCGCTTCCAGTAATCAGTTTAATGTGAACGTGTCATTGCTCTCACTATGGGCTTCTTTTTGGATATAGAACAACTTAACAATGTTCATTTATCCAAGGAATGTTAACAAAGTCAATGTCATCATTGATTTACTAAATAGACCTTAGTACCTTCAACAGTATATGATTCATTTCGTGCAATCTTCATAAATATCTCGATAAATTAATGATGACTGAAATGACTGATGATAGAGAAGAATTATTTGGAGGACGAAAACACTGTGCGCCTACTCCACGGGAGTAGGATAAGATAGGGGAGATGATGATGAAATTAATAATGAATGTTTCTACCTTTTTGTCTTATATTCCAACAATTTTCAATTCCTCTAACTTTCCCATCTTTTTCAATTTTTCTGGCTGACATTCAGACGCGATCAGCCCACTATAATCTATTTCAATTTCTACGGTATTTTCATATCCTACATTATAATGACACTCGAAATTTTTAATTACCACGTCATTCTGCTTCAACTTGATATTTTTGGACTCAACTATAAATTAGTATTCACAAAGCCTCCATAATTAAATTTTTTGTATAGGCGAATAAATGAATATTATTTTCGCACATAATTGAAGGATTAACCAGCAACGTTGAGTCGGCGTTCAAATTACACAGATTACTGTAACATGGTCGCGTGTCGGGCGAGCATCAGGAAGCCTCGTAGTCCGGGTAATTTAATAAAATGTCGCTAAAACCTTTCAATACAACACAAATGATGATAGTAATAGATACGAGTATAGATTTAAAATTAATTTCCGCGTTTTAATTACATCATCGTGTAAAAGATTAACTTAGTTTTTATCTCTTATCCCTACCCCTTCTCTCTCGCCGTTATTTATTTTTTCTTCACTAAGAGCGCGCGCACACCTTTGACTAAACTACCGCACAATTGTTTAGTCGCGCTTGGATTCTTATGAGCTTATATGGAATGCGCACACTACTCGATTTTTAGTTGAGCAACTTAACAGTAGAATTTGCTGCGAAACAATCGACAATCGCACAACAGTTGTGCGATAGTTTAGTCAAAGGTGTGCGCTCTAAATATTCTCTTCACTTTCACCATATATTAAGTTAGCAGTACATTCGCTTACTTGGCTAACTTTTGCAACTATTCTGTGTTCTTTCAGGCTTTCATTTCAACAAATAAACTAATATCGTATACAAATTAAGCTCAAATTTCTGGAAACGAGAATATGCAATTATGTCAAATGATTGTCCTGGCGACGATAATACATATTAAATTATACAGATAGGAATTAGATAATGTCAAATCGAAATAAAAGCTCGGAATAGTAAATTAAGATATACTTTATGAAGTTATTCATTATATACACATTTAGCAAGCAGTTGTATAATAAATTTGTTTAAATGGTTGTAAATTCCTTTAAATTGAATTGTGTTTTATACGAATAGGGGGCAAACGACTAGTAAGATAAAAAGAGAAGAGACAGACTCTTAATAAAAAAAATGGTGAACGCCCATAGATATCCTCAACACCAGAAAAACCGCTGATGCGTTGCCGGTTTTTGAAGAAGATGTACGGTCGATTCTTTGACCCTAAGTCACAGCAGTTTTGAAATACAGCCGAGGAAACACCGTTTCACAATGCGGCTGTGCAAGACAGGAAGTTCAAAATTGCTGGTATAACATAACATTAATCCTGTAACATAGTGGGATAGGCAGAAATTACACTCTATTAAGCGCAATCTTCGCATATGTTTCTTAAAAGAAAATTAAATAAATCCTTTTAAACGTCATGTTTTTTGTGAAGTAATGTATTTATTTTATGACGCAATCACATCTTTATATTAAATTGTAGTAAAACAGCAATTGACTTTCGGCCTCACAGTAACAGCTGTTCGCTACAACCCCGTAAATTGCTTCGCAACGACCTCTACCGTTATCGCGTTCTCACTGTACGCTTACACGATATATTCTTATACATACCCTTCATTTTAGTGTTTGAAATTGTAACATTATTAGAAATCGAACATATCTAAGCGAAATATTAGAAATAGAAATTAAAAAAAATCTCCATAGCTTTTACGTACCTCATTTTTATTTATTTATAAAAAAAATGGTTTCATAACTTCTTAACAAATTGCAACATGCGTGTGGAATCGTTTATTAATCAGATGAGGCTAAAAGGGGGTTATGGAAAAAATCTCAGAACATCGTGATGTTAAGTTAATTAAATTAATATTGCTGAGATTTAAAGATTTACAAAAATAACTAATTTAACAGACATAAATTTCTTTATCTAAGTAAATTCACCCACAGTCCGTAAGTCACTGTACAATAATTGTAACGAAAAGGATACTTAGGGTAACATGTTTTATAATTAGATAAGTTAATTAGATGAAACCACGGAGTCCCGCGCAGGCAATTGCCACTCGGGGACCGGCCGCTATATATCTCTTACGGTTTCACTTTAAAATTATCCTTTATTATACCTTTTACGTTTCGTATAATGAAATTAATTATCAAATTGGCCTTTAACGAATTATAGCTGGAGTTAATCATTCTTTGTTTATTATTTCACTAGCTGTTCCCGTGCGGCTTCATCCGGGTGAAATTATAAAAACTTTATTTCACTGTTTATCTACATTTGTCAAATTATCAATTGCAAATGTCAAAATAATATGACATGATGACCAACCATGGCAATCTTGCTTCCTTGATGTTGGCAGCAACTTATGGTCTCTTTTCCACATTAGGGTTTTTATCCAAAATATTTACCCCCTAAGTTTAATGGCGTGAAAATATATAGCCTAAAACGTGACGTAAGTGTAGGGATTTTATTGAAAAAATTATTATTCAAAAATATGCTGTAATTGCTGACATCTTAGGCAACAAAGAAGTGTGTGTTTACGCTTCATTATATTAGTATAGATTAATTAAATATAATAAGTTCCTTCCCTTTCACTCAGTTGCATAAATAACTTTAATTACTTAGACTAATTAATAATGTATATAAAAAATAAGGAATAAGGTATAAAGATATATGTGAAAATAATAATATTGCCCTTTTATTCTGAAATTATTCAAGAATTACAGAGTTAAGAATGCATAAAGTTCACAATATATTATATCTCTAATTTCAGTGTGCCTCTTGGCGTAGGCCTCCTCTAAACATTTCCATTGATTTCTGTCGTGGGCAACTCTCCTCCAATTTTGGCCGGCTGTCATCTTTATATCATCCTACCATCTTAGAAGCTACCGACCTCTCCTTCTTTTGCCTAATTAATTAATTTAATTAAATAAAAAAAAACATATTTTTGCCTCCAATATTCACACATACATCGTTCATCAATAAAGTCATGACTGGATTTTTTGAGGCTTTCTGTATCAGAAATATGAAGAACCATTTCATATTATGGCTAGTTTATAGGTTTTTGAGCTTCATATGGAAAAGTTTCTATAACTAGCCTTCGTTTGACTTTTTACAAGCTACGTCAGCAAATCCATTTTACGTCAAATTTTCACCTAACAGGCTCAGTCCATTTTAGAGTCCGAAAATATTCCTTAAAAGTGAGATACCGTCACTATACTCGCAAAAAATTCTAATGCAAACTAAAAATAGCCTTGCTTTTTTCCTATGCCATTATTTGACACTTATAGTAAACTAGCTTTCACCCGCCACTCCGTCCGCGTGGAATAAAAAAAAAACAAAAGTAGCCTACGTGTTCTTCTAGACTATCCTCTACATCTTTACCAAATTTCATCGAAATCCGTTCAGCCGTTTAGGCTACAAACTCTGACAAACATCCATCCAACCATCTAAACTTTCGCATTTATAATATTAGTATGATTATTATACTGTGCTAGTGCACATTTATTACACAATTACGAGTGTCCACTGCACGAACAAAACATATATTAGTATTTTCAAATACAACAAGAGTGGTTATCATCATCATCATCATCATCATCATCATCATCATACATGTATAACAACACAGCAAACTTCAAGTCGCGACTAGAGAGCTCAGTAATAACAGTTTTGGTTGTATCCATTGATTTCTATACACAATCAACTACACATCAATAGGGTAATAATACAATGATAGGGTGGTAGATAGTGACTTGCATTGTAACAATAATGTTTAATTCTTAATGTTACAAACAAAATGTTACTCAAAGTCAATTTAAACATGTACAAGAACCTAATTGAAGCGTGATTAAGTTATTCATATTTAAACTTTAACTATCTCTGCGTAGCTAAATGTAACAGAGATATAACCGTGTGGGTTAGAAGGCGTGTAACAAATGGAATGAAATTGACCCAATAAACCGTGTCCCTCGCTCCCCTGCTCCCCTGCCGACAATTATCCCCTGACCGCAGCCAGGGTAAACTTATTCTAGCATTAATTATTTAAACGGCCGTTATGTTATCATTTTCTTAGATTTTAACGTTTAACCTTAATTTATAAATTAATTACTAATACGCAAAATTGTAACCATTTTTAACATTGATTTATTCCAAGACAGATAATTAAAATAGACTCCATATTTATAGAATTGCAACATATAAAAGACAATTAATGACAGACGAAGTAACCTGTAACTGACGTTGGTAACATTATATATTTTGGTTATCAAGTATCAGGTTATCTTTTCTTCCGTCTTTTAGATATACAAATAGTTTATCTAATACTCTAATACTCTTTCATTGTTAAACGTTTTTGTAACGTAAGTTGAATAAAGTTTCCATCTTTGATAGCTTAATTAAATAATGTGCATTTCTAAAATGCTTGAGAAGTACTAGAAATATAGAAAAATAACATATAGACATCCCCTGGGAAATTGACAATAGCTCGGACAACACCTTCTGAAAAAAATACAAGACGGACGAAATGAAATTTCCTGAAGTGTTATTTCTTTTCGCTATTCTGCTGATTGTTTTTATTACGATAAGGTAATATTTATTTTTTGGAAAAGAAATGTAATTTCCTTTGTGGCGACATTATTTAAATTGGTTAAACAAAATAATTGTATTATTTTGTATTGAAATGCGAACGAGAGAGAGAACGAGAAATACGATAGATTATTTAGACATTTGTGTCTGGCCTAAAGTTGAACACATAAAGTAATGCCACAGTTAAAACAATACTATACTACATTATACTATACTAATACGATAATTGGCGGTAATTCAATCTTAGGACATAGCTCTTTCTAATGCTTGTTTAACACAAGGGCAGTACAGTGAGGCAGTACTGAACTCTGCCAAACAGTCCTACAGGTATACCTCGCTATCCTCGTGTAAAACTAGCATTATAAAAAAGGTTAGACATTCTAAACCATAAACTAAAATGTTTTATGATTATAATCTGTATGCTAACAGGCATTACATATAACGAATTTAGATGTCTAACATAAAAAATACGTGAACGAAAACGTTCACAGTTGAAACTGTTAATGGCCGTATGGAAGTGCTCTTACGTGGAAAAATATAGGCGGCATTTGTTTTCGTTTCATTGTAAATCCTCGCGGACCAAAGTTTTGTGAGGAACCGTGATAAAGCGAAAGCATGTCTCTCAGGTCCGAAAGTTACGTGATTTCGTTAAAATAACAATGCTTGAGGCCAACCACATTGCACATTTACTGAATGTTAAACCTTGTAATATTGAATATTACGTAGAAACGAAAGTATTTAAATTTTTAAAACTAGGCAATGCGAAATGCAAAAGCACAGGGCGTAAAAGTACTCATTATAAATGTGATTTTATTTGTTAAATATTAAAATGATATTGAGAATCAATGTAGAGCCAGCTTCAACATCTTCACACAAATGGGCCGGCTCGTCCTGTGCAATACGACCACACAGAAGACAGACGTGAAGTGGAAGCAATTTCGTGTTTCGGCTGATGAGTGCGCGTGCCGAAGGTTTAATTTTAATCCTCTTCCCCTTCCCACCCTTTTTGTACAAGAAAAGGAAGGGAATTCGACGGAGAATGGGACACATAAGTAGAGGTAATTTTCTCTTTCTTTGCGTCCTTTTGATTAAAGGTAAGCAACGCATCTGTAAATGATGTCTATGGACAGCGGTGACTTCGGTATTTTGGCGAATAACAGTGGAAGCTTACTCGTCTGTCACCTTATACTATTATATAAAAACGCACAAACTACACGCTCTACAAAAAACAACACGAAAACAGTAAATAATTACGTTTGCCGTACTGTTTTATCATTCCAACGGTGTGAAGGGATTTGGCGGGCGGGGCGTGAAAAACAGATAAATGTGGAATTCCTGTAAATCCCACGATCAAAACTTTTGGCTCGAAATAGCGTTTCGCATATCACGCCGACGTTATGGCTTTTTTACGATTTTTATATAAATTTCAAGTTTTCAATAAGAAGTGATCAATTAAAACAAAAAACATTTTAATAAAAAAACAAAACCGACTTCCAAACAAAATACATTAAAAACAAAACATTCTCGAA
>LD700006.1:617398-640953 GCA_003118335.3 Papilio memnon | reverse complement strand
CATATATATATATATATATATATTTTATATATATATATTGTTTATATATATATATATATATATATATATACATTAATATAAGGTATTCGTGTACTCGTACAATATAGTTTAACCATCCATTTCCACAGAAACATAGGAAAGTATGGAAAGAATTTTTCACCGCGAACCTTTGCTCGTCGACACTTGTAAATACAAGAGATGGTATCTGAAGATACTGCAGCTATTTAACCGAATTTCAAGCCTCGGAAATGCAGAACATTCCGTATCCCGCTAAAAACTTTTTAACATGGGATTTAGTTGCATTTTTCAGTGTCTCTTTCGTCTTTGCGCTTGCTAAGGAAATTTGTCCCAAACAACAGATAAAATTTTCTAAGGTAAGCCATTGCATTTTTCCTTTGCACGATAATGTCCTGCATTGAATAATACAAGGTACTTTTTTTAAAGATTTTTACATTCGAATTATTTACGTCCCTACTCCACGGAGCATTTAATTGTTTGCGCTCGCAGAACATTTTCTTGTAACATCTGCAAGAACTAGCAGCATTAAGGCAAGCACTTTGAGTATCTCTTGACTCTCTAAGCAATGTACAACTTAAATTTAAATTAAATTTGACTTAGTGTTTAGAATTTAAGAGTTTAAGAAATTAAAACTAACTAAATTAACAAATGGTGTATTGGATGGATGTTTGTTAGAGTTTGTAGACTAAACTTCTGAACAGATCTCAATGACATTTTGCATAAATGTAGAGGATAGCATGGAAGAACACATAGGCTACTTTCTTTGTTTTTTATTGAATTCCACGCGTACGGAGTCGCAGCAAAAGCTAGTGTTGTTATAAATTTCAATGAACTCAGTTTGTCCGCTATAAATCTGTGCTTTACTTAGAGATGTTTCTGCTCAGCGGCGTTGAAACACTGCGAGAATGTCTTTTGTTTCTGCTGGAGATTCTCAGAACACGAATATTACCTGAATAAAGAATGTGAGATAAAGTGGGGAATATTAATGCTTATTTTAGTTTTATTATTATATGATGAATAGGACAACGTAAAAAACCATTGTTTATTTTAAATTAAAGAAAAAATTTAATACGAAATTGGTAATTCCCCTTAAAATGAAGGGGAAAGTTTACAAGACCGTCGTAAGACCTGTCATGATGTATGGATCTGAATGTTGGGCAGTAAAAGGGACGGATGAAAGGAAAATACATGTGGCAGAAATGCGAATGTTAAGATGGATGTGTGGGGTAACACGATTGGATAAGATACGAAATGAGTATATTAGAGGAAGTTTGAGAATAGCACCAGTGGTTGAGAAAATAAGGAGTAAAAGGTTAGCGTGGTATGGGCATGTTATGAGAAGGGATGAATCGCATGTAACAAGAAGGACGTTAGTTATGAATGTAGAGGGGTACATCGGTAGAGGTAGACCTAGAAAGACATGGATGGATTGCGTGAAAGGTGACATGATCAAGAAGGGTGTGATGACTGAGATGACGGATGACAGAGTTATTTGGAGGACGAAAACCCGGTACGCCGACCCTAAAGGAGGAGGAGATGACAAAATTGGTAGCCGAGATTAAAATTTTTAGTTTTAAGCAAATGCTTCGTTTTTTTAGTCATTTATAGATAGCTTTCTTTTGTTGTACACTTTTAAATTGCATTAATGTCGCATAGTGCAATAGTTTATTAAAAAAAATATTCTAACCGTACCCCTATCATATTATGTACACAATCGTTCAAGTCTTTTAGATCTGGATTTCAGACCTAGACCTAAAACTCATATTTTATAAAAATATATAATATGTATATACGATCTACCATGTATACATATCGTATATACTATACTCTAGTACATATATATATATATGTACTAGAGTATATATATATATATATATATATACTATAGAGATATATATATATAAATATATAAAAAAAAATCTCTCTCAGAAAAAATCTCTTCGTAAAAAGGACGCTAGAGTCTTTTAAACTAATTCTAAAGATAAGACAATTTCATCTCTCCCGACGTCGTTCGCGCACGTTTCATTAACAGTATTATTGATTTTATTGAATCAAGGAATCTATCAATAAATTGTTTTCAAAAATATTATATCGAATAGTATTGTATTGAAATATTTTGACCTCAGACTGTATTTTGACTAAAAATCCTTCAACTTCCCCATTTGGATATCTTTTACTGTTTTAGAACTAGGTCAATAATCTATACTTCTATACTAATATAATAAAGCGTAAACACACACTTCTTTGTTGCCTAAGATGTCAGCAATTACAGCATATATTTGAATAATTCTTTTTTTTTAATAAAAAGCCCTACACTTACGTCAGGCTTTAGGCTATATATTTTCACGCTATTAAACTTAGGGGGTAAATAAATTGGATAAAAACCCTAATGTGGGAAAGAGACCATAAGTTGCTGCCAATATCAAGGAAGCAAGATTGCCATGGTTTGTCATCATGTCATGTCATTTTGACATTTGCAATTGAGAATGTCACAAATGTAAGTAATAAAATAAAGCTTTTATAATTCCACGCGGATGAAGCCGCACAGGAACAACTAGTAGTAAATGTTTATCTAAAACATATAAAGCGCATAGATATCGTACTGTATGATCGATTAGTACAATGGTACACTTCTTGTTTTATAATGGCTTAAAACCATGCTTATGATTGTTTTTCTATTATATCTAGAGTTGAGCGTGAAACGGGAAGCGGGTAGCGTGCCTCGCAGACATTAATCGAGTCAGTGAAATTGCATAGTCGTGACACTCACGAACAACTATTTAATCTCGCTCCAAAATTCCAGCAAATAAAAGGATAACGAGCAACGACACTGAGAGCACTTGTCTAAAAGTATTATAAGAACTTTATTTAATTAAGTTAAGTTTATTTATACAAAACCAGATATACCCATCAACTTACAGCTTCCAATATCAAATTACTACGACTAATTTAGTCGTTTACTGGACCACCAAAGGACGATTATTTTATGTCAACTTTTGACTTGAAATAAAATTCATTCCAAACTTACCTAGTTGATTTTATGTTCAACCGAACACAGATAATTTATTTTAGTCCTGATTGTGCATGTTTTCTAAGAAATATTTATTTTCTTTTCCATCCTAGCTTGTTTGTTGATAGGCTGAACCGGTGAGCCTTGTCATTTTATCTGTATTTAATTTTGTAAGGTTCACCTGCTTAGCTTATGACTAGACTTGTTACTGTCCATAGCACATCCACATTGGACATTTAATATCCGCTAACGTCACAAGCACTGGAAATAGAAATCCCAAGTCTAAACGACAAAGTGGTTAAAGTGGAACTTATAGTTTGCTTTTGAATAGAATCGTATGAATTGAAATTATTTGTGTTTATACAAGTTCAGATTTCACATAAAGCAAAATGAGCATAGCATAAATTATATTTTTCACTTTAAAATTCTCTACAATAAATTACCACCGGGTAAAGATGCTGTCTTTTAAAAACTTAAAAAAAAATAAGCAGTACATTTCTAATTCAAGTGTATCAACTAGCTACTTTAAACAAGGAAAATTAATATTATATCATTCGTCTTAGATTGCGTCACTTTGATAGCTATTTCCCCTTATATTACGATAGTACCACACCTCAATCAACTGAAAGGGATATAGACGTCAAAGGATATCATCCTTTAATATGAAGGCTTTGTTTACTGGGTTAATATTAAAATATAGATGATAAATAGATAGATGGTAAACCATCACATTGCCAAAAGATCAATAAGCAACTGAAGCTCCGAAAATATCCGTAAAAACGTTTTTCAAATTAACCGTATACTGCCATTTCCGAAAATATAAACGGAGAAAAGGTCGCTTTATTGACAAGTTAACTGATCTGGAAACAGCTAATTCACTTCGGGGTTAATCTACTATTTATTATGGTGTTTTTGTGTCTTTTATGTCCGTTCCCTGGCTTGCCCAAATAAGATTTGTGTTAGTGGAAAGCATCTATTTTAACAGTGTTTTGTTTTAAAAATATTGCATTTCAGAAAATTTATTTGTGAAACTATTAAAACTAAACTATCGCACAACTGTTTAGTCTCGCTATGATTCCTATGAGCTTATATGGAGGTGCGCACATTACTCGGTTTTTAGTTGTGCAACTAAACAGTTGAATTGGCTGCGAAATAATCGACAATCGCTCGACATACTCGTATGTGCGATAGTTTGGTCAAAGGTGTGCGCCCGCTTTTAGACAAGAGTGATGATTATCGATCGTACTAAAATAATTAAGATTCTGTATAATTTTTTTAATGGGCTAAATAATTTTATCACACAAAACAAATTTGCGAATGATGAAAAACAAATTAATGAAATGAAAAAATAAATTAGACTAGGCCCTTTTACAGACATTAAAGTTGCTCACTTCGTGTAGAAAAACTTTATGCTAATGTTATCTAGACGGCCTTTTAGAAAAAGTTGCAGTAATTAAAATTATTATAAATATGACCAACAAAGTGAAACCAATTCTATTACTATATGTTTAAAGTTTATTTCAGCTTGATAAGTAGAGTTCACTGCAGCAAAACCTATGAGACTCGACGGCATAAATAATTCTGTGCGGACATTTTATTTTCCCTTTAGTAAAACAACTGCACTTTATTAACATAAAACGGTATTTATCAAATTTAAATTGAAACAAAGAATACCCCTGCGTTAAGTGGAATCCAATACTTTATACCTACATAGCATATCGTCGTTGAAGTTCTAACACCACGGATGTAAAAAATAGAAACTTTTTAGGAGAGAAAAAACTGCAAAATTTTGTAAAGATACTATACTAATGCACTGTTTGTGAATACTTAATATATACTTATATTCAATTAATAATAATAATGCAAATGGGCTAATCCCAGTCAGCCTATCCGTGTAACTGAGGCGACTGGGACTCCGCGACGGTGTGCTCTCAACTCAGATGCAGAAAGCGGTGCTTCTGGACACCGCCCGAATTGTCCGCCGGTTTCTCTCCTTTTCACCCTAACCCTCGGCCGTCTGGTCGCCCCTGCCGAGGGAATGCCGTCTGGCTGGTATTATTTATGTATTTTATTATTATATAAGTATTTTATATATTATTAGCATGTTTATAAAAATATGTTTATTTTATTTATATATAAAAGCCAGCCAGACGGAGACAAATTAATTTAAAAAAAAATAAAAAAATATATTTTAATTAATTATATTTAATGTTGAATACTTTTCTGTTAGGCTGAAAAGATGCTTCTTCCGATTTTCTAGCGAATGCCATCAAAATGTCAAAATAGCCAAAAAGTGACTTACGTGGTGTTAGAACTTCAACGACGACATTTTTCTTTAACTAATTTTTACTTAATATCTTATAGGTGTGATAACTGCTTGGAATTCATAATCATCATCATCATCATCACCAGCTCACTACATGTTCCCACTGAGGGGCTCGGAGCCTACCCAAAGTAAGGATTATCCATAGTCAACCACGCTGGCCCAGTGCAGGTTGACTTCACACATATCTTTGAATTTCTTCACCGATATGTACAGGTTTCATCACGATGTTTTCCTTCACCGTAAGAACGTCGGGTAAATTACCTATGTACATCTGAATTTCGAAAATCACATTGGTACATGGCGGGATTCGAACCCAGGACCTGTAGATTACAAGTCAAGAGCTCAAACCCCTGGGCCACCGACGCTCTTAATTTCACCGGAATTCACAATATTATTTCAATTGATGATGTATCTGATTATCCAATAACCTGACTGCAATTTAGCACAATCAATTGAAAGGGCAAACAACTCCAATTCCGTTTAATCAATTCGCGTGGTCTCTAAGGAAATTATAAACAATATATTTCCCAATATACCGCCTTCCATTGAATTTGTAAAGCGATCCAGTAATGAGAAACTGCGTACTGTTTATCAGAAAACAGGAAAACAAATCAAACCAATAATATTGTTGAAAATTAATATCGAATAAGGAATTAAAAATATATACAGAACAATGTTTATTTTCACTATACTACTACATCTCATCTTATAAATAGAAGAGAAAAAACGTTTCAACAATCACATAGATATCCCTTTCATTCTCTATACTTAGTAATAATCAAAAGACTTTCCCAAATTACCACGACATTGGTTATATTCTCTCTATATCTATTCTATTATTATTGCTACGAGCGTGGGGATAGGGTTAAATTACCTTGGAAATTCTTGCGTTAATTTATTCGCGACTTATAAATACACGGATTCACTGTACTCACGCAATAATCCGTTCGCACTACACGACACACGGAAACAGAGTTACTAACACGGAGCACTTTACTGACACTATACACCTTGCACTTCCACTTCGCGGTCATTTAATCTTCTTCGTAATTCGCTTTAGACTTCCTCTTCACAGTTCACTTTCCACCGTAAGACTCCCCGAGTCACGACTGACTCCCCTTATATACCCCGAATTTCGATTTTCTTTTCGTTATTAATTTGTCACTTTATTCCAGAACTTTCTCGATAGTCCGAATTACATAAATTTCATAATGGAATATTCTCGATGCCGTTTCGAATATTCTAGACATCTTTTCGCGAACGTCATTTTCGCTACTCGCTGGGATCGAACATTCTGGAAACAGCTCGATTATTCTTCGGATATGAATTTTGCTACTCATCAATAGATGACGTCGTGACATTATAAAGAGAAAAGATTTGTATGTAATTGTGTGATTATTTTCAATTAAAATTCTAGACCGATTTCAAAAATTCTTTCGTCGTTAGAAAGCTACATTATCACTTAGTAACATAAGTTATGTTTATTTAAGACAAACGCCTTTTCAAGGCAAACAATGACAACTCAGTCACAAAAAGAAGTCGATCAAATGTTCATTTGTTTAAAATTCCAATTTTTTAATCTATACTAATATACTAATAATATTATAAAGAGGAAAGATTTGTATTTTTGTGTTTTTGTATGTATTGAAATAACTCAAAAACTACTGGATCGATTTTAAAAATTCTTTCACCATTAGAAAGGTAATTTATCTGTGAGTAACATAGGCTATATTTTTTAATTTCACGCGAGCGAAGTCGCGAGCAACAGCTAGTATACTAATATAATAGTAAAATGTCAAATAAAAGCCATTAATTCAATTAAATTAAAGTTCAATGCTCGGAAACCGCTAATCTAACTTGATTGTCGCATCAGAATCCAGTTCCATTACACTTTGCACTCCCAACTTTGCAGAATGAAACAAGTTAACTCAAGGATTAAATATTCAAAGTTAATGTGATAAGTTCTGCACTAACTTGACGTATTTCAATGGAAAATGCCTTTGAATTTTTTTTTTATGTTATTAGGTGGCAAACCTATCGCTTCGCTTTCTCGGCGAATTCAGGTGGTCGCGCGCTCGGTTGCCACCATGGAATATAAAAGAAAAACATCGAGAATAGGATGAAAGTCTAGTCTAGATTAGTCGCTTCGTTATTCACCAAAATATTAGTAAACGCAGTGATTCCCCCCGAATGGTGTCCCGGCATTAAATTCCTCGCGGATCTCGAATTTCCATTTCACAATTGAAATTACGAACACCTGCGGCGCGTTGCATTTAAAATATCTAACGTCAAAAGTCTTTAGTATTTCCAGCGATGCCTTATCAAGTGCTCTTTCTTCGCAAACTAAAGTTCTCCACTTAAATTTTAAGACGGACAAAGAAACTTTCGAAATAAGTTCTCGCTGAGTGATTTTAAATCCCCAAAGTTTCATGATAGAGTATTTGTTTTCGTACTATAGACAAATCAAAAAACGCAAGGCACGCAATTTAACCTATTTCAATATTAACTAGCTAACTGCCCTGACTTTGAACGACTTCGGTTCCTTCTAGTATGTACCATGCGACAAAAAAACCCCTTAATCCCATAAGTTATGTAACGGTTTTCGGTACTATTACAATGATTTTCTATGGAATTCAAATACAATATTTAATTATTAACTGGTGATAAGAGTTTAATGGAACGACATTAAAAAAATATTTATCGTAAAGCTGTTGTTTTATACATGCAATTATAACTTTGATCTTTTGCGTGTTAAATTCATGTCCTGCAATTTATAGCAAAGTTGGAGCAATTGAGTTAAATCGCCCTTTATAATTTGCTTTCCGGTTACCTCGGAACTTTGCATTACGCTTCATTGTATCATGGTTTTAAGTCATGTTACCAAAATATAATTAAATTAAACAATTTCATTAAAACGAAGCCACGAAACGACCAAGGCCCAAGGTAGAAGTTTAGCTCTCTTTTTTCATTACGTCATCATAACATCATATACTACGCAAAATACGTTAAAAACTTTAACACACGAGGGTAAACGTCCTTTTTGTTAAGCAAACATATCCATTTTTAAAGCTGGAATAGATTTTAAAATATTGTAACTCTATTCCATGACGAAATATCAAAAAAAGTATAACGGCTTCCACGTTTCTAACGCAATAACCGTCTGGCTTATATTTTTTATCGCGTTTGATAAATTGATATTCTATAGCGATCCGATCGGACTTTGTTTTCCGCTTTTGTCCCGACTCTGATATACGACGGGATCAAATGTTACGATCCGATTGTTATATCTTAAAAAGTTTACGCTCGAAATTATAGCTTGTTTTACATTTGTACAAGCTTATAGCATAACCTTTTTTTTATATATAATAAGGAGGCAAACGATCAAGCGACCACCTGAATCCGCCAGAATGGCGAAGCGACCGCTGCCCCTAGACATCAGCAATTACAGATGCGTTGCCTACCCTAAATCGACGGAGGAGGAGACGCACATAAAGAGGATGTTTCCCCTTCCTATGCGTCTCCTCCACCGTCAAATCCACTTTTCCATCCAATCCTTTCCTTACAAGAAAATGGTGGAACAGGAAAGGGACTAAAATTGGGCCTCCGGCACCGCACTCATCAGAAGAAACGCGGAATTGCTTCCACTTCACGCCTGTCTTCTGTGTGGTCGTGGTATTGCACCGGGCAAGTTCATCCATTCGTGCGATGTTAAAGCGGGCTCTACCACTGTTAAACCTATTCGATGTTCTAAAAGAGCAACGGAACACGACGTGATACTATGAAAAAATATCTGTACTTAAATAAATTATGACATTATCACTAGCTGATAATATTTTTCACCATTAGTCCACCAATATACCCATGACTATTCTGAGGGCTAATCACGAATATTCGTGAGAACGTTTCGTAACGTTATTGACGTGATTTGTATTGGTTTTTGTGTAGCTAACAAATCTTATACAAATGTTATCGAAACTTTACGAGTCATTTCTCGTAACTGTCATGCAATTATTTGTGATAGCCTCAGGCAAAAAAAATATAACACGAAGCGAAATTATCACATAGTCGTTTTCATTTGTTTTTTCTCTTCGTTATTTTTTTTTCTTTATATCTCATACAGGAGCGATTACCACTTTTTAAAATTACTCTTCTGTTTGTAATTTTATAAAGACAAACAATTACGAAGTATTTCAAAATAAAATGGACTTAATTATGAGGTAGGTTTGGAGTTAAAATACCTTGAAATGTTCAGTTTAAACATTTGGTAACCTGTTTAAGTCCAGCGGAGCGCAGTTGCGTCGCGACGATATAAATACATTTAGCAAGGCATTGTTTAAACAGCTCTCTCTGCGTTTATTAACCTATTTCAACTAAATTTAGGCCCCTTTATTATGTACTCTAAACTTGTGTCTTGTTTTCTAATCGATTTTAAATATTCTTCTCTAACAAATAACGGTTCGAAATGGCTACACTTAAAACTTAATTAGTTCTATAGGATCATACTTTAATTAACTTTAAGAGCCAGCGCACACCTGAAACTAATCTATCACACAACTGTTTAGTCTCGCTTAGTTTCCTATGAGCTTATATGGTGGCGCACACTAATCGATTTTTAAATATACAAAACAGTTGAATTGGCTGCGAAACAATCGACAATCACACACGAATTGTGCGATAGTTTAGTCAAAGGTCTGCGCCCGCTCTAAGTATCCAACCTTCTAACATGCGTAAAAAGATTTTTTGAAGTAAGAAACCAACTTCAAGATTTTCTTCACCAATGTAGTTAATTTAACATATTCTAAAAGTAGATTACAATTTAATGGAACACAATAAAAATTCTAACGTCGTTTTCTTGTAATGACTATAATTAGAAACAGAAAATAGATGCGAAACGAATTTTAAAAGGAAACTATCCCCTTGAGCACGTTCTGATATGAAATTCTGTTACATAATGCATCTCGTGTAATGCAAGTTAAACACGAGGGCGGAACTATGAGTAAGTATACATTATAGTAATGCTATTGGTTGAACTCACAACGCCTAGACCATCTTTGACTGTAAGCAAAGGAATTTCACATAATTCAATTATTTCGTACAAAAAATCTACTAATAGTAGAGTTTTGGTTGTCTATTTAACATTTGTCACACATGGTGTTTCTGATGATTATCTGCAATTATGCCTTAATTATTTAAAGGAAAGCGCCTGTTTTGTCCTCTTTACATACATACTAACTTTCACCCGCGACTCCGTCCGCGTTGAATCAAAAAAAAAGTAAGTAGCCTATGTGTCCTTCCAGACTATCCTCTACATCTATGCGAATTTTCATCAAGATCCGTTCAGCAGTTTAGGCTATAAACCCTAACAAACATCTATCCATCCATCAAATATACATATGTGAATCTCTTTGAGAGTTGGTGTTCAAACAGTAATAGTATTGCTATCTACTGCTCTGAATCGTAATTCTGTCCTCGTGGAAAACTATCATAATAGCGTAGCTAAATAAACATGTTTTTCAGTCCGCACATTTGTTCAGCTGCGTCTCGCTGGAATTATGTCAAGCTTAATTTATCTTACGTTTTTCTTTATTTGGTCTATAATAAATTTCCATTGTAACGTCTTATCTTACATTACTTGTACAAAACAAAAACAATGTTTTATGATCAATTACTGAGGATAAAGAAACTGAAAAGAGTTAAGAAATAACCTCATTAACGTCAACATAAACTATTCCATTGTTGAGCAGAATGAATAGATTCTAAAGAATTATTATAAAATAAAGATATTGAACGGTAAATAAAAAATTCGTTGTCTGTAAAATCGGTTGACGGAAAATAATAACGCCACAAGCTGGACATTTAGACCGATCGTGCCTCTCTATCGCTTGTTCCGCACTCTCGCTTGCACGCTCGGCTAAGGCAGAACGTAACAATGAGTCATGCTTTTACGTGCGTGGAGTCGGCGTCCAACAATTTATAAGACGTTATCGCATACTCATACAAATTTTAATTAACTTTATTTCACTATTTTCTTTCTAACTTTCCTCGTTTTATTTATCTTTAGACGATAAAAATTGCTGCATTAGTCTCGTAAACACCAACCATTACTTGTTTTCTTATGTTAAGAGAAACGCAGTTGAATTACTAAAGAGAAATAAATACGTCCACAGCGTTATTTACTCAGACCCCATCTCTCTTCGTCTGTCCACAAACCTGTACTATCTAGTTAGAATTAGTTTAACGAAAAAGCTAAAACTAAATGTATAACAAGGTCGGTTTGATTACCAAAATAAACTTGTCTAGGTGTTTTATGATCTACAATAGATTGTCGTTTAGAACTTAGAATGTCAAAATTAAGCTTAAGTACAGCCGGGGAAAACTCACAGTGTTAAAACACCTTAAAAGCTAGTCTTTCGAACTTTTGAACACATTGAGACGACGAGGGGCAATAACCAAGAGGACGCAGCTTTTAAATGTGTCTACAAAAATAGGTCCATCAGTGGTATACGGGTAATTGCTTTATCTTCTTATCCCGTCGCTTGCGCAACTTACTGGTACCATATTAAATATTTGTAAAAAGAGGCGGAGTTTGTCTTGTTGCAAGGAATAAAGCATTTTTTCTGTAAGATGAACACCGCGGATTTCCCCGACTGTAAATTTACGTAGACATTCCTATTTATCGGGCTAAAATATATAAATTATCTCGTCAAAAAAATTGTCGTAGCATTGAACGTATTATGGTAGAGTTGCGGAAGCTTTAGGCCTTCTATTAATATACTTTTAAATGCGTTTGTTTAATTTCATATTTACAAAAACTTTAATGTGTAAATGAAAAAGTAAACCCGTCGCGGCGTCTTCTATCTCTATTTATTCAGCTGCACCCGACCGCCGACCGAGCTGTGTCAAGATCATTTTTCTCTTGTTTCTTCATATTAATTGTCTAATTTATTTTTTATTTTGTTGCTGCATTTTAACAAACTGATGTTGTGGTATTCATGAAAAATATTATGATGCATAATTTCTATTACCTTATGCAAGTTCTTTTTAATTTTACTTTATAATACAGAGTTTACCGAATTCATTCGTCAATTAATGTTTTTTCCATTCAAGTTTGACATTAAATTCATTTTGCAAATCGCAAAGTTAAGCCAAGTAAGAATGATATCTCCAACATATTAATTTATCACGGTCCGCGTTAATTTCCACTTTGATTTATGACCCTAAACCTCTTAGCGGCCATCTCAGATTTAGGGTAAAATGTAGCTTTATCTTATTACTGACTATAAATGTTGGAATGGAATTGAATTACATTTATGTTAACTCTGAGCTAATGTCATTTGATGGTGGTTGGTGTTTGTTGTATCACAATATCTGTAACGTAAAGTTTTAATTAAAAATACATATTTCAGAGTCAATAAAGCAACGGAAATGTTGTAAATATGATATATAATAATAATAACACATTCTGGTTACGTGTCTCGGTAACTTACCAAAGCACATCGTCACGAAAGCACGCTTCCTCCATAGCTACGTAGATGTATGAATCATCTTTTTTCAACATAAGGTGGCAAACGAGCAAGCGACCACCTGATTCGCCGTAATACCGGTACGCAAACTCATCAGACGAAACGCGGAGTGACTTCCACTTCCTGTTTTCTGTGTCGTCATGATAATTGTGAATCTTTAATTTCTTTGGCTATTGTAATAACATCACGCATTTACTATTTGTGAATGTTTCGAAGAAAGTTACATATCACATGTAAATATTCGAAATATTTATCGTTGTCGATAACAAGTTGGTAACTTTACAATAGTTTTGTATCATATAGTTGCAGGTTAGAGTTCACGAGGAATATAATGAAACAAGTTTGATCTCAGTTCAGTCCATTACATGAGAGATACATATCTAGGGAGAAATGCTTATTTGTTTTAAACATGAATACTTAATATAAATAGGTTATAACAACACGATCATATTTTGTTTGGAATGTTGTTTCTGTTAAAATGCGTTCTACGCGACTCACAAAATACCATTCTCTTTCATGTATATTTTGATAATTGGTGTTTCGAGAAAAACGATACATCGCGAGAGCGGAAGTTACACAAAGAGATATAATTCCAACTTGTTTGCGCTGACAAGTCACAAGCAACTGTAATGGATGAAATTGGCTTCATTTTATTTCCACTAATAATACGTAAGTGCTTTCCCAGACAAGCTAAAGCGAAAACAAACGAAACAAATTAAACTCAATTATAATGTTTTGTATTGTACGTTTTTTATTCGATTCAATACTAAGTTGCCACGATCACAAGCAATAAGTTAATTATTAATTATTTTTGGTATTCCAGTCTCTTTTGATAACATCAGGATTTTGATCAATAACACTAATTTAATTATATCTGAGCAAAATTATTTTGTTTAAAAAATGTACCGTGAGTCTTTCCATTTTCGTAGCCCTGCTACGCCGCTTTTGCTACATACCTACGCATATGCTACACGGGTTACGGGTAATTTAAATGTCGCCCTCACCCGGTATGTCATCAATCTGATCGATAAAGTCCCCTAACAACTTTTCTAGTCTCGTTTGAATTTTTTTCTTAATTAACATAAACAAGACTACTACTTTCTAGTTAATGATAAAAGTCGATTTTGATCACGATACCTCTTTATAATGTTATGATAGAAAATAAAGTACTTAAACATAAGGTTTGAAGTTTTCAATCAAATGGTTTTAAAAGGTTTTTGTCGACTGCCACTAAGCGTCAAGTAACTAGATCGATCGCCACTTTTAATTTTATTTTTTTTGGTCGTTCACTCGGATGACACGGGTTACTTTTACATACTTAGAAGGTTTAGTCCTAAAAAAAGGTTAAGTTATCTAAATAAATCATTTGTTTAAGATGAGAGTCTATTTCGTTCTCAAAGGCCGGCAACGTATCTGAAGTTGCAGGTATTGTGGATGTCCATGAGCGTCGATAATCACCTCGGTGTTCCCGCCGTTCGTTTGCATCCTACTTTTATAAAAAGATATTATTATTCTGACTTTTTGTATACGATGTAAACATGCATTATATTGAAATAAATGTCGGATGTGGGCGTACATTCAATATCCGAAATTGGCACTCCCTCGGTGTAAAATACCTTGCATATAGGACATATTGGCAACTGAAAGCGTGACACGTTCAAACATCGTTCTTTTTAATTGTTTACTCGCCGGACTGCTGCAAACGCGAATACTATAAATTGTTATAAAGTTACTTAGATTGTTATAAACACGTTTTAGTGTCAACACCATTTCATTGAGAAGAATTCTAGTTCTGTATGAAGACTTAGAATTTGGGATTCTTTACCAACCTTTAATTTAGAGAAAATGTGATTGTTTGAAATTAAAAAAAATGAACTTTGTCCATTAAAAGATGTAACCATTATCTACGAACCACGACAATCTAATAAGATTTACGATGTCCTAAAAAGTTTCACGCCGAAATGTTGTCTTCCAAACAAGAAGTCAATAAACTATGTAATCTATGATAGTAACCTCACTTCTTGGGGTCAAGTTTTTTTCTAGAAAATTCCACAACTCTTGAAACTTCAATAATTACAACTTTGTTATTGTTTCAGCTTCAAATATTAAATTCTAATATTCTAGTCAAGAAGTAAGTTCTATTATTATATTCTAGTAATCAAGTAAATAGTTATTCATATTTTTTATTTGTTTGTTTGTTTGTGGCTTGTAACATGCGATTACTTTAGGTCTTGGCTGTCGCTTCTGTATTTTAGATTCAAATGTTTTGTCAGTCTTTTAAAGCATATTAAAGAATTATCTATTATTATAACCGGACTGCACTCATACTCACAAAAGAAATTATTCGTAACGAATATTTATTTTTAGTCTACAAGGATTATTTTTTTCCGCATTGAAAAGCTGATAGGCAGTTTCGTAGCTTTTACACATGTCGCGAATATTTCTGTTTCAAATTTGTAACATACACTTGTCAACCGAACCGTGTCGTCGTGTCGTGTTAAGGCAAAGTGCTTTTGTTCTGAAATATTTATTTAACTTGTACAAATATGTAACTTGTTTTTGTAAGTACTCAAAATATTAATTAAGAAAGATTTGTATAATATTAATTAATTAAGGTCTGACAGTGTTAAAGCCCGCTTTAACATCTTAGCACGAATGGGTCGACTCGCCCGGTGTAATACCACGACCACACAGAAGACAGGCGTGGAGCGGAAGCAATTCCGCGTTTCGTCTGATGAGTGTGGTGCCGGAAGCCCAATTTTAGTCTCTTTCCTGTTCCACCCTTTTCATATAAGTAAAGGATTGGATGGGAAAGTGGATTTGACGGCGCAGGAGACGCATAGGAAGGGGAAATATCCTCTTTATGTGCGTCTCCTCCTCCGTCGATTTAGGGTAGGTAACGCATCTGCAATTGCGGATGTCTATGAGCAGCGATCTCTTTGCTTTCTCGACAAATTCAGGTGGCCGCTCGCTAGTTTTCCACCTTATAGTATAAAAAAGTAATATATTGCAATCTATGAACCTGCTATATTGGGAGCTTTCTCTGACGTCATTCGAGATGGGAACACGCAGCGAGAAGTGTACACCGTTTAACGTGTCGCCTCAAACAAAGCGTGAAAGCTCGCGTGCCTTCCTGCCTTGAAGCTACAGTTTACGTTGAGTCCACAGTGCTAATAGTTTTACTAAAACTGGACAGACAGGTGACAAGCAACATCAAGGGACTTCGTCTGATTTTTATTTTAGTGCCGATTTAAAGCGTAAAAAATATTTTTTTCAAACGAATTTCGGATATCTTAATTTCTAACGATATTCAAAAGGATAACGTGTGCTAAAGGCTTCAAATTATTAAAAAAAAAAGTTTTATCAATGAACTATTATTGAATTGAGAAATTTTATTGGATTGTAACAGAAAATAAAGACATAAAAGTTAAACTAAATAGCAAACATAAAATAAACATTTCCCTTGAGCAATCGGTTTGCTCATTGATGTATGTAATTTGATGCAATTTGTATTGCTTAACAAGGTGAAAAAAATGAATATATATTTTTACCAAACAAAAAAGTAAAGAGAAAAGTGAACATCCATTTTATTCTGCAAGCTTATGAAGTTAATTTAAAGAGTTGTTGAACAGTATAACTATTTTAAATGCTAATGAAAGTTATGTTTTGTTTTTCATAAGTATTTAGCTCTGATACTTCCATTCAAGAACATAAATTCGATACCACGTAATCTATACTTTCTATATCTATACTAATATTATAAAGAGGAAAGATTTGTATTTTTGTATGCATTGAAATAACTCAAAAACTACTGGGCTGATTTAAAAAATTCTTTCACCTTTAGAAAGGTAATTTATCCGTGAGTAATATAGGCTATATTTTATATTTCACGCGGGCGAAGTCGCGAGCAACAGCTAGTATTAAGTAAAGATACCGAATATGTGTTTTATTTAAACGAATTTCATTACAGTCTTCCACAAAGAAAATTCTCAGTTACAAAATGGGAACAGTAATTTAAATTCTATTAACGCAAACTGCCTACAATTCCTTCAAGTTACTACAACTTGCTGCAGGTGTTATACATATATTGTTTAAAACACAAACTAAAAATAAATAAAAATTGGCAAAAATACCTAAACATTTCTTTCACAATCGCATTCTACAATTATATGCAGCAGATTGAAGACTATTAATAATAATTATTTAAAACATTACCCTTAATAATCTAGAAAACATTTTCGGAATCTTCCAAAAATGGTATAAAAACGTCGCTTCTGACAATTAAGAACTGTGTACATCATACATGTATTTTTCGTTGCCGTTCCTCTCCATAGTAACGAACCGAAAGGCAAACTCAATGTCTGATTGAATACAGGAAACTTTATTTTACTTTGTTGGACTACATGGCAGTTTAACTTTTTTGAGACTGTTTGACAGCGATGCGCTTATAGTGTAACTGGAAGACATCAGACCCTATTGCCCGGTTAAGAGTAATTCAGCTCGATAACTTCGTTGAGAAGAAAAAAAAAACTACGTATTACTTTCCTTTTTAAACTTTATAATAACTGCACCAAAAAGAGTTAATATGTTTTAAATTTATATTGCAACATTATGAAAATCGATAAAAATTAAACATATGAATACGAATAATAAAACTAAAAGTATTCAAAAACACGGTGTTATTTAAAATATGAAATTTGTGAAAGAGATCACACCATTTTCATTTTAAAAAATTATTACATGAGAATCGTTTCATTGTACAATTATGAGTACCATTGAGAAACGAGTGCCGCTTACTCGATGACAAACCGAGTTTCGGATCGAGGAGCATGGAGGATTACTCAGAAAAACATCTAAAGAATGCCTTTATAATAAAAAGTTACATGTAAATTTGAATTAATCTACTCGTATACTACAATAAATAAAGAAGAACTGATTGTCAGTTCTTTTTTTGAACTAATCAAGTCTTCGAATTTTTTTCCCCTTTTTTGTGTAAGTATTCTTGTTTTGACATACAAAATTCGTTGCGAGATTAAATACTCATTCGTGAGTGTCACGAATGCAAAAGTTTGCGAACTCGATTAATGTGCTGCCGGCACGCGAACACTTTCACGTCTCAAAACAAACAAACAACAACAAGTTAAAGAAATTTAATTACGAAATAAACACTGTTCAGTGTAATTTATTTTAATATTTAATGACACATTATAAATTTCTAACAGGAGATTCTTTAATATAAAATACTAGCTTCTGCCCGCGACGTCGTTCGCGCGGAATAAAAAAATACTTGCTTTGTAGCATATGCGTTTTTCCGGACTATGTTTTACATGTATGCCAAATTCGTCAAGCCGTTTCAGAGATATGTAATAACAAACATCCATCCAAACTTTAGTATTTATAATGTGATTAATATGATGGATATAATAAAGGAGTTTGTGTACACGTTTGTTCGGCGCTGTTGGTCACATACGAATGAATAATTGATATTCAATTATTGCGACAATGGCGCCGCCTAAAATTCTCGTCGGTTTAATTTAAACTGGCGTATTTCTGAGAGGACCAGTACCCATTTAGAAATACTTTGATAACATCCTTTAATCATAACCACAAGTTATTTTAGTTCAGGTAAATTATTAGCTCGGATTTTAAACAGTTCTTCGATAAACATATATTGTCGCTTTGGTGGAATTGTATCAAGTCTAGATAGAAATTAGGTCTACTATGCATGTCATTGAAACCTCGCATATTGGTTCTCTAAGCCCACCTGAATGAATCCTAACAGTTATGGACATCGTCCCTTTCGGACCTTTGATTGCTCACGTTTTCAATGCGACCTAAGCCTAAGTAAACTGAACAAATGAAATATAAATTTAAAATAAATTTGAACTAAAAATAATGTTGATATTATGTGTAATTAGAAATTTTTTAAAATTAATTTTCCAAAATACGATTGGGAACTTAGATGTCCAAATTACATATATAAACCCAATAATACTTTAATTGAGAAAAAAATATAAGTTTTAATCTTACTAAAATTATGAATGCGAAAGTTTAGATTGATGGGTGGATGTTTGTAAGAAGGTAACTTCGGAATGACAATGAAAAATCCCGATGAAATTGTCATAGATGTAGAACATAGTCTGGAAGAACACATTTTTTTTTATTCCACGAGGGCGGAGTCGCAGCAAAAGGTAGTAGTAAATAAATTAGATTAGATTTTCCAATTTATTGGCCTTAAATGTATGAAACAATATACAATAATAGTATACCAATTAAGATTATCTTAAGGCAATACAAACATGTCAGTGCAGTTTGTCGGCCAGCAATTTGGGGGACATGTTGAGACGTCGATGGTTGCCAACTTAATTGATCTCGAATCTTGTTACCAGCGAACAATAACGCAACAAACACAACTTAACCTATGGACCACTACAATGTGATTTAATATTGTATTATGGTATAATATGTTAAATGTGTTTTATATTTCCTCGTACGTTTCGTGTTTTTGTTTGTTCTTCTTTGGTAATATGACAGTGAAAGTCTACTGTGATATAAAATCAAAATAAATAATAGTTTGTTTCACATATCCTAGTACAGTTAAAGCTCAGCATTCTACATCCTATCTGTTAATTTTTAGATTATTCTAGAGAAACAGGTTTTAGGATTACTTAATTTCGTTTTATTATTAACAAAACTCATAATTAATGATGGGATTTGCAACGTATTAAATTCAGCTAAAATAATTCATGCGTTTCAATTACCGCAAATGTTGACGTCACATGTTGCCATTTATATTCGTGGTGAACCGCATTACTCCGTACTCGCATAGCTCCGCTGGGGCTTTTCATTTAATGCTCGTTTTCATACATATCGTTCATAATAAATTGATAAACTTTGAGTGTAATACTCATTTTCAATCTACCAATACGTCATTATAAAATAACCATAATATATTATTTCACATTCAATCGGTTCAAGGATTTAAAACCATGATATCATAATAGCATATTTATCTTAAACTAGCTATCGCCCGCGACTTCGTGCATAAGATAGCTTCCTGTTAAAACCGGTCCAGCCGTTCCGGAGATTACCCGGATCTAACGCGGCCTTGCGGACAGACTGACTGACAAAAAACTTTAAAAAATGGTATTTCGTTATCAGCAACGCAAAATACATTATGTTCACGATATATGTATTATTTTTCAATGTTACATACAGACAGTCCAATGTTATTAAATGTTAGTAACACAATGGTAAATCAGTCATAAGAAATGAATTCAGATATTACTTCTGACAGAGATATATGAAAAAGTACGTAGTGTGCTAATTGCCAACCCTACATAGGGAAAAGTGCAAGAAGATGTGTTATGTACCCGCAACCTAGAATTATAACTCGCGCCTGTAGCCGCCAACTGCGGTACATTATACGTAAAATAAACCAGTCGCATTCAAACCGTCCTTTCATTTACACCCCTATCTAACAACAACAACAAAATTTAACAGCTAGTTACACAAAAACGATTCATATACTGTTCTATACAAAAATTTGAAGCAAATGTTAACAATATACGTTTAACTTTTTATGCTACGAGTAGTATATGAATTTCTTAAAAATAAAAGACCTTTTGACTGGAACTTTATGAGAAACGAGCATCTTTTGCTAGTTACGAACCGTGAAGGGCGCTAGAGATTTCGTCACGTTCTTTATTACATCGCGCAATATACACCATTATTTCGCTTCTATTTTGTTCAAAACAGTTTTTTCTTATGGCCGGTTTCCCAGCTACATTTAACTTCATGAAATGCGTTTCCGAAAATTAACTTGACTTTTACTCCGTTGAAGCTTAGGTCAACCTAACACTAATAAATCACTAGGTAATGATAAACTAAATGAATACTTCAGAAACCCAGTATAAGTTGTTTGATTTAGTTAGAATGAAAGAATATAGAGAAATAATACTATTATTATCAAGTTTAATAAAATACTATGTACTTTTTGATAATCTGTAAACGAATAATGAAAAGTAATTAATTAAGAGTTCCATAGTCTGATTTTGGGACCCCACAGGAATATCAACATCGAACTTACTAGAACTAAATGCTCTTAGTACAGCAATAGTCGAATTTGAATTAAAAAGGCGACAATGTTATTAAAAATACTTCGCAATATAATAATTTCTGATTTCTTAGTTATTCAAAAATGTCAATTATATAAATGGAATATTTTAAAATAGAATATCCTTAAAAGAAACGCGCAGAGAACGTCCGCAAACGTAATTAAATGGCATTTCTCTTAGGAAATCGACGTCAGCTTTGGAATTTCGAGTATAACAAAAAATGCTATTACTTTCTCGTCCTCTTGACATTCTTAATTACTAATATAAAATATAATTGTTTATTTTTTTTATAGATGCAACAATATCTATACTTAAAACCATAAAGACGAACTATTTGTATTTTCGTATGAAACGACCATACTCAAAAACTACAGGAACGATTTAAAAAATCTTTAGGCAGAGAGCTACATAATCACTAAGTAAAAAGGGCTATATTGATTTTTAGAAATTCCAATAGTCGCGTGCAAAGGCTAGTGTTTTTATTATTTTTTTATGAAATTATAATATCATCTCTACAAGTTTAAACTAGACTTTTTGAAATATTATAATTACATTTATTTTTAAAATGTAAGTGAGCACTTTTTTGGTATTATAACTAAAACAGCAGCGTGTTTTGCTGTCAGCAGCTGAGTATAATTCTTGTTGATTATAAAAAGTGCGCTGCATTTTGATAAAGTGGGCCATTCGTTGCACAAGCGCAAGGCATTTGTCTGCGTCGGCGAGCTCTCCTGCACTTCCTTTCACTGACCTACACGTCATATAAATCGTAATTACATTTTAATTTTTTAACACAAGTAGTTAAATAAAAAAACCATTAAACTCTATGTATTGTGCCGGAGAAGACTACAGAGGAGACTTCGGAGAATGTAACCGTATGTTATATCAACGTACAAATCAGTTACCTAAGCCGTTAAGGCTAGAGAAAGTCACAACTGATTGTCGAACTAAGCATTTTTTTCGTATACACTTTAAGCCTATAAATTGAGCAAAAGGGGTACTATTTTTTAAATTTAAGTAAATTAGTTTAGCATAAAAAAATTGTATTAAAAACCTTAATACTAAAGTATTATCCGTGATCAGTACACGAAGACACCTTAATCAAAAGCTCTTTATTCATTCTACGTCTAGCCGGAGCTGTATTCGGCCGCAGCGAAGTTTGCGTTCACTGTTCCAAAACCGCTAATCCAAGTTGAAGCGACACTAACATCACTTCGCAATTTACAGCTTTATTAAGCATGGCAATTTAACTACTAAAACCAGAGAATTAAAAAACAAAAACTAAACCCAATTAAAAAGTCACAATAAGCATCGTATCACATGAGTTAAATGTTATTCAAAAAACAAGTAGACTAGAAGAATAAATAATAATCGAAACAGATGTATTTCTCAAAAATATATATAGAAAATCACATATTTTCAAACCAGAAAATACAATCAACGTCTACATATCTATTTAACTTTAGTTAATTTTACAAACTTAACGAAATTAAACATACATATATTATTTAAAATGTTAGCAGGATATCAGAAATATATCTTTTCACCGTTCAAACTAAACTTAAAGCTTGTAAGTTGTTGTTCACGATAGTAGTCAAAAAGGTAACCAAATCGAACCCAAAAGCACATGTTAGTTCGTACCACCAGACTATTGGCGCTAACGTAAACATAACAATCTCCTTATCATTACATTTCACAATGTATTCGTCAAATAAAGCAAATAACGTTGTGAAAAGGCGTTGGTACAATGCGAGTTTATTGCACCGAATGCATCGCTAGATAGCGTGTGGAGCGCCCGCAACCATCGCCTTATCTACACTGTGGATGCACAATACAGCTTAAATATATTGAATATAACACAACTTGCTAGTAATAAATCATTTACAATATAGTCTCATTTATTAAAAAATTGGGTCACTAACACATTCTAATTCAACGAGGTGATCATTTTAAAAAATCAACACACAAACCTGTACTTATCTCTACAACTTAACTACAAAACCACTATGAATTGTAGAGAACATTAAGAATCGAAAAACACCTTTCCCTTCAAATCTGTTAAGCAGTTTATTCTACACTAGCTTTCGCCCGCGACTCCGCCCGCGTGGTATTAAAAAAAAAACAAAAGTAAGTAGCCTATCTGTTCTAGACTTTGCTCCACATCTATTCGCCTTTCATCCCACGCCTTTCATCGATATCCGTTCAGCCGTTTAGGCGGCCAACTCTAACAAATATCCATTCATCTATCTAAACTTTCACAGATATGATAAGATGTCACAATGGAATGAGCACACATTCATAATTACATAATCAGAATAAATACTCCATTAAATCTGGCTTTGACTGTAATGAAAATCTACACTACAAACCAAAGCTAAAATATGCAACGTAGTTGTATAAACATGTATGTAAGAAACAAAACAGCAACATAAAAATAATAGATCATCATCATCATCCTCCTTATCCAACTCCCGTCGGGTCGGCGTAACAGGTTTTTGTCCTCCACATAACTTTATCATACGTCATCTCAGTCATCACTCCCTTTTTGATCATGTCACCTTTCA
>LD700006.1:592036-616679 GCA_003118335.3 Papilio memnon | reverse complement strand
ATAACCAGGAGGAACAGATAAGGGCTTAAAGCCGATCCCTGGTGCAGGCCCACAGCCACACTGAACTTGTCAGTTACGCCGACTTCGGACCTGACGTGAGTGTTCGCTCTTTCATACATAGCACTCACGAGTCGTACGTACTTCCCAGGCACTTGTCTTTCTTTCATCGCCCACCACAGAACCTTACGGGGAACTCGGTCGTACGCCTTTTCGAGGTCAACGAACACCATATGCAAGTTCTTATGGACTCTGTACTTTTCACAAAGCTGGCGCAACGCAAATATGGCATCCGTTGTTCCTCGACCTGGCATAAACCCGAATTGGTTCTGTGATACCTCACTCTCTTCTCTTATCCGTTTGTCTATCACCTTCTTCCAAATTTTCATAGTATGTGACATGAGTTTTATTCCACGATAGTTGTTGCAATTCTGGATATCACATTTGTTCTTGAAAATAATAGATATAGTGAATATTAAAACCACTATAAATGTTTTAATTTACCGTGAATTATCGTTTGGTGGAGCCATTGTAAGCGATACCATGTTTAACAGTGCGTCGTAAAGTAAGCAAAAAGCCAGTTTAGCTGTTTATGATAACTATCAAACTCGCTCAAAACACGTCAACATAAACGATCGCAGACCGACCACGATTATTACATAGACTTAAGCTTTGAAACAGATAAATATAATATATAATATTAGGCCTTATTATAAAAAAAATTGACAGTGTTTCAGATCAATTTTAACTTAAACATACGTCAACCCTTTTATATGGTAACTAGCGCACGCATAAATTTGACAAGTCATAGTTATTGAGACATTATTACGCGTAAGTTTGCGAAATGTGATATAGACTGAGATATACTAATATAATAAAGCGTAAACACACACTTCTTTGTTGCCTAAGATGTCAGCTATTACAGCATATTTTGGAATAATTATTTTTTTAATATAAAGCCCTACACATACGTCAAGCTTTAGGCTATATTTTTCACGCCATTACACTTAGGTGGTAAATATTTTGGATAAAAACCCTAATGTGGGAAAGAGACCATAAGTTGCTGCCAACATCAAGGAAGCCAGATTGCCATGGTGTGTCATCATGTCATGTCATTTTGACATTTGCAATTGATAATTTTGGTAAACAATGAAATAAAATGTTTACTCGTATAATTTCACGCGGATGAAGCCGCAAGGGAACAGTTAGTATTATATAAAGAGGAAAGATTTGTATTTTTGCATGTATTGAAGTAACTCAAAAACTGCTGGGCTGATTTAAAAACTTCTTTCACCATTAAAAGCTAACTTATCATTGAGTAACATAGGCTATATTTTTTACTATTTTTTTAATTCCACGTGAACGAAGTCGCCAGCAACAGCTAGTAAATAATAAAGTTCAGATTCCGAAAGTAGTTTGGTGGCACATATTTATGGTGAACCATATAACAAATAACTAATACATGAATGTATAATATTATATTATAATATAACTAATGTTACTTTTTACTAATATTATAAATGCGAAAGTTTAGATGGATGGATGTTTGTTAGAGTTTGTAGCCTAAATTGCTAAACGGATCTCGATGAAATTTGGCATAGATGTAGAACATAGTCTGGAAGAACACATAGGCTACTTACTTTTTTTTTAATTCCACGCGGACGGAGTCGCGGGCGAAAGCTAGTCCATCAATATACTCAAAAACATCGAAAAAAATCTTTAGAATTCAAGAAGTAATGGCGAGTAAAATTTGGACTGGGTTGTTTCATAGTTTTTTTAGATCTTTTTCTAACGTCCACTGTAGGTGTTTTGTGCCAATGTAATATACACTATGACACTCCAGGGACGAAGATGAATCGAATGACTAACACCTAATTCGTCAAAATCGGTTAAGTCCTTTAGGCATCAGACTGTCACAATGAAATTTACATAAATAAAAACTTACATACGCGTTAAAAACATTACCCTCGTCAGTCAGGTAACATAATATATGTTTTCCAAAAAAACATAAATTATAAAACTTTATACCTGCGATTGCGTATATCTAAGCAATATACGGCAATGAAAGCCTGGCTTAAGTGATACAAAAGCATATGTGCTGTTGACATGAGTATTCAAATTTAAGTACGGTCCTAAGAAAACATGTGGCCTGTACCAGCGGCATTCATTCAAAGAGGCTTATCCGAAAATCGTCCTCTGAGAGACTGGAAATTGGACACATATTTTGATTGTACACTTTTTTTTAAATATATTTATTTGCTATTTCACTGGTCATACCTACAGTGTACTTTTTTTTCTTGGGGATCGGGTGTATTCTTCAAAATAGATAGAACTTAAATTTACATTGAAGTCTTATATCTAAATCATAGTACATATCACATCTTATATATCGCAAATTTCTAAGCCTAATTAAAAACTAATAATTTTGACTACAATTAATTTAAACGGTTAAAATGCAATACCTCAAATTACAATAAAGTTATAAATACGGTTTACTTGGTTACTTTATTTTTTATACTTTATGTTTTCTAGATTTACCGGGTTTACAAGGCACCTACTCTCATTCATTTAAACCAGCAACTTCTCAAATAAACAAAGCAACAATTTATTTTAAATACTGTTAACCTAAAAAATCACGCGACTGACATATGAAGTCACATTTTTAACATACGGATCTAACCAAAAAGCCGTTCATTTCGACACTCTCCGCCATATATATCTACATGCATATTGAGCCCCAATATAAATAAAAGCATCGTTTTCTTTTTTATTTCAAACTGTTTGCACTTTCAGTTATCAAATAAAAAAAAATAAAAAGTTGATAATAAATGTTGAATTTTTTTTTTTCAAAACATACTACTCGATTTAAAAAAATATGTACTCCTTTCTTTGCGTACTTTAATTGGATACATTGTTCATAACACTTGATTTACATTTGTCAACTCCTTTATCTAAATAATACAAATATTATAAGGAAGAAATAAAAGCTGAAGTAGAATGTTTTATTACGTCGTAAATCTACAACAATGGGACATAAATGGAAAACTAAGCCCGATCTAGACTCACAATTACTTATCCTGCGTTTGTGTAAGCCTTTCTAAAGATATTTAATGAATTATTATTTTATATCAGTTTAATTAATTTGTTCATTTATTTAAATTTATATGAAACGCCTTAAACATTGTTGTAAAATAAATATTTATTCACATTTTATGAGGCTACTAACGCCATCTGTTATTCGTCATTGGTGTTGTGAACTCACAACAATCATACTTCATACCTATTATATTATTAACTAGCTGTTCCCTTGCGGCTTTATCCGCGTGAAATTTTAAAAACTTTATTTTATTGTTTACATTTATCAAACTCTCAATTGCAAATGTCAAAATACCAATTACCTTACTATGGCAATCTTGCTTCCTTGATGTTGGCAGCAACTTATGGTCTCTTTCCCACATTAGGGTTTTTATTCAAAATATTTACCCCCTATGTTTAACGGCTTGAAAATATATAGCCTAAAGCGTGACGTAAGTGTAGGACTTTTTATTAAAAAAAGAATTGTTCAAAAATATGCTGTAATTGCTGACATCTTAGGCAACAAAGAAATGTGTGTTTACGCTTTATTATATATGTATAGATTATCAATCAATTATTATAATATTATAAATGCGAAAGTTTAGATGGATGGATGGATGTTTGTTAGAGTTTGTAGCCTAAAAGGCTGAACGGATTTCGATGAAATTTGGTATAGACGTAGAGGATAGTCTGGAAGAACACATAGACTACTCACTTTTGTTTTTTTAATTCTACGCGGACGGAGGCGCAGGCGAAAGCTAATATAATATACAAAATAACCAGCTATACGAGTAGGTATACAACAATTACAATGGTAATTAAAAACTACATTTGAACAGTCGAAGTGCGAATACAACTTTAAAACCGATACTAAGTTACGGCTATTATCCCTGTTTCTCATAAGGGTAGAAAAAGTGTGCAGTACTGCTAGTTTTAACGCACCTCCGAAGCAGAACAGCACTTTTTGACTTTGGCTTCCGACAATCGGTAGTACTATACTTTCTCCTGCTCTGCGTCACTGGTCTGCCCTCGTATGAAACAGCGATTAATGTCAATTACAAAAAGCGCTGCACGCGAGCACTAACCACTATTATTATATTTCTTTGTACACTTCCGAATAATTACAAACATGTTCCTGTCTATTTTGTTTTTAAATTATACGTTTAAAAAGTTAAAACTAACCGACTATAATTTTTGGGAATTATAATAATATCTTTGCACGCGACTTAGGCCGCGCTGAAAAAAACATGTAAATACGTAGCACAATAAGTAACACTGTGTTCTTTCAGACTGTGTTCTAGATCTGTGCGACATCGAGATTTGTTAAGCCGTATAGGAGGTACGTAGTAACAAATATTTATAATATTAGAATTATTTGTCTTAATTTTTATCACAAACAAATAATATAATTCGGTACAGAAATTAATACAGAAGCGATTTCTTTTTTAATTAATAATATTGTAATTGTTCTCGTGATTTCCATAGAATTAATCAACGGGAGCAAAATATGATTTGTGCAATTTTAAAAGATTGAATTTCAAGAGAAATGTATCAAATAACTAAAGTAATGAATGAAAGCCTTACTACTTGAAGGATAACAATATCAAATTTTATTTTTAATTGAAATTAAAGAGCAGGGACTTCCCAAAAAACATCTTTAGTTACATTTTCCTCAAACTTTAACGAAACATTTAGTTAAACAACTCTGATAAATTATTTATTCTAAATTAAATTCATTAGCATTATATTGAGAAGAGTAACTAAGAGAGGTCCTTAGTGTAGATGTAATACAATATATCTACAAAAAAAAATTGTGATCAATAATCATTAAGTTAAGTAGAAAATGGTCCTAAAAGAGGTTTATTAATAAATTAAAATTACGAGATTTATTCAGATAATTTCATGTATGGTGTTTCAAGTTCATCATCATCTCATAAGGTAAGGTACCTTATCTTACTCCCGTAGGGTCGGCGCACCGAGTTTACGTCCTCCATATGACTCTATCATCCGTCATCTCAGCCAACTAACGTCCTTCTTGTTACATGTCATCCCATCTCATAACATGCCCATACCACGCTAACCTTTTACTCCTTAATTTCTCAACCACTGGGGTACTCTCAAACTTCCTCTAATATACTCATTTCGGATCTTATCCATTCGTGTTACCCCACATATCCATCTTAACATTCGCATTTCTGCCACATGTAGTCTCCTTTCATCCGTCCCTTTTACTGCCCAACATTATTTTCAAGTTATATGATAAAAAAATCTGTTGATTGATCCTCCGTTTTACTTTTAGCTTATTTAAACTATTACCACATCGTTTTTCTGTCTTTTCGTAAATTACGATAACATTGTTATCTTATAAACATTAGTGTAAAATTCCTTACGTGTTCCTCAGTCGTTAATCGAGTCTGCAAAATTGTAAACTCACGACACTCACAAACTATTTAATATCAGTATGAAATTCCTTGACTATGAAACAATAAGGAGCACGTAAAATACAGGACAAAATTGCATTAAAGCGAACAAAGCTTTAATATTTTTCAAAAGAAGCGAACGCCTCAAATTCGTTGAACGAAATACTTGTTCGTAGACATGCTACGAACTCAAAATACTATAACTTGCATTTTAGGTGCAGGTTAATATCGCGACAGATTATCTTATATATTTACTACGAAGTTACCCACGTCTTCATTCCAATGTTTAAAAAATAACTAAATAAAAATGTTACTCAGTGACATCTTTCAGCTTTCTTTATTGTCATATCTAAAACAAAATGAAGATAAAGTCGGTTAAAAATAAAAATCTACAATGGTGCTTTTACTTACGTAACCTATACCTGTTTGTAATCATTGTGTTCAAGGAGTTTTTACATGTTTTGAGGTTTTAACAAGTTAGAAAAAAGGAAGAATTCAAATTATTGTAATTAGAACAGATTGTGAATGTCATCGTATTTTCTATGTCTTTTTCTGTACACATTTTACCAATACACATGTCTTTATAAATCCAAGTTTTATTTCTAAATCTTTTACGCTGTACACATTGAACAAAACAACGATAAAACGTTTCCATCAATTCGCTCGAAAACAATCCAATTACGAAGCTCCATTGAGCTCGAGTGCTGCTAATCCTCTGATAAAACACACCTTCAACGAAAGCGGGATTACCGCACGAAGTATTGGCTCATCGAAAACGTTACAAAATTCTAACGAAAAAATAACAAAGACAACAGAACTGGAAATTCGCATACAGATTTATAGAACAGTATGTTAGAGATTTATAGAACAAGCTGGTTTTAGAAAGGAATTCCGTACTATTGACCACATCCACACACTAGAGCTCCTCATAGAAAAGTACCAAGAAATGCAAAGACCACTCTACCTAGCATTTATTGATTACCAGAAGGCTTTTGACACCATTTCCCATGACAGCTTATGGAGCACTCTAAGATCTCAGGAAGTGGAAGAACCATATATTGAAGTATTCAAAAACATATACAAGAATAGCAAGAATAGAATCAAACTTGAGACAGCTGGCCCCTGGTTCCCAGTACAAAGAGGAGTAAAACTGTTTATAGCTACACTGGAATCAATAATTAGCACACTAGACTGGGGGAGATTTGGAATACCGATTCCAGGGGAGTACCTAAACCACCTACGTTTCGCAGACGACCTAGTACTGATATCGGAAAACAGCTCTCAAATACAAGTGATGATTGAGTCATTAAACAAAGTTAGCAAGAACGTAGATTTAGAAATGAATCTTTCCAAAACAATGTTAATGACTAACACAGACAACACCAGGGCGTTAATATCGGTCGAAGTAAATAAAGGTCGTTGACGTTGACGTAAGACCCTTGCAATATACAGAAATATACACATACCTTGGAAAACAAATAGGGTTCAACCGACAGTGCAACGATCAAGAAGTAAACCGAAGAATACAGTTGACATGGAATAAATACTGGAAATTGAAGGAAATATTCAAGAACAATCTACCAATAAACTTAAAAACAAAGACCATGAATTCTATAATGACCATGTCTAACATACGGTTGCCAAACAAGGAAATTCAACAATATAAAAAATAAGATAATCACATGTCAGAAAGCTATGGAACGTAGTATGTTAAAGATTAAGAAGATATTTAAAATCCGTCACACGAAAATCAGACAAGCTACTAAAGCTACCGGTGCATTAACACACGCACTTACTTCTAAATGGAAATGGGCCGGACATGTAGCTCGTCTCCAGGACCAGAGATGAACTAAAAGAATTACTATGTGGAAAGGCCCTCAAGGAAAACGAAAGAGAGGAAGACCTTATAACAGATGGGAAGATATAAAGAAAATAATAGGACCACTGGAAAGGTAATAGGACCAGTGGATTGAAATTGCAAAGTCAAGAGAAAACTGGCTGGCTTTGGAGGAGGCCTTTACTCGAGAGAGGTTCCCGCAAGCACCAAGACATAAAAAAACTGCCAGCTATTCTACTTATTTTTAATGATTTACATCCATGAATCTATAAGTCCAAAAATGTTTAAATGTGTAATTAAGTAATAAATAAATATAAAAATTGTAATGTAATCACTAAGTTGCTGGAAATAAAAGGCTTTTTTTTTATTTATCACGTTTTTCAATCTGTTGAATTGATTTCAACTATACGATACAGATATGTTGAAATTTAATTGTATGTGAAAAGTAAAAAATAAAGATAGTTATTGGTAATTATTTAGTAAAACTAAAACAACCCTACTTGTCAAGAATTTAATATCACATGGCTATACCTTCACCAGGTGACGCACATAGAGTCAGTTAATAAAAAACTTTGTAAGTACCCCGTGAAAGTTGATTATAAAATAAATAGACACTCGAAGATGTGAGAACAATAACGTATTATAATAATTTGTAATACTATTTACTCAAATATTATGTTGCCATCATCTCTATGTAAATACCGTTCAGTTTTTATCGGAGGAGCAATTTTCATTTCTTTCATACTACTTTTTAATTCACTTCCTGCTACGATATGATAGTTTATTTTACAGATGTATGGCATATTAAAATCCTGGCGTGGGGGCGCTTCCGTCGCCTTCTACATTACATCACTTTCTAATGCGCACAAATAAATTAGTTCTTTATTTTTCCGCGAGGGTTTTTATATTGCTGGTCAACGTATAGTATAGAATGTATATGGTTTAAGTTTTTAATAACTGTCATCATGTTAACCTGAAAGCTAACACACACAGGTTTAGCGACGACGTCGGCAATCTCGCGATTAAGTTGCTCAGATTTTAATCATCCCGCCGTCGGAGGGCGCTGGTAACGACAGAGTCGAAGCCTCATTATTCTTATCTCTACCGTCACTCTAAATAAACGAGAAATAGCCGGCGTGATTACAAGCATTTTTCATTTACAATGAAAATATTTACAACTTCGATTTTGTGAGAGTATTTTTATTATATTATTTTTTTTGTGTTATCTAACTATACCCTGTAAAAATTATTTTGAATCATACTCTAACTTAAATAAGTTTGCGAAAAATATCCTAACGATACTTTAAGTACTGATGATACATAAATAAAAAAATGTTAAGTCTTTTTTTTCCGCAAAGGATGTAAATAAAATAAATTTTACTTGGTCTTATTTCGACCATTCAGTCTGGCCGTATAGACGTATTCCAATAAAGCTACCTGAAAAAAGTCAAATAACATTAGGAACATCATCCCTCCCGGACCCTTATAACTTGAATTTGAATAAAAGATTTACCTTCAATACTAAATTTTACATGAAAACTAAATATGAAATTCATTTTATTAGAACCTAAGGTGTATTTGATTATTTGTTTTACTTTAAAATTCGAAATATTTATAAGAATAGAAATAATTTATCATCTTAAATAAAAAAATCCATTTCAACGATAAATCAATCTACACACTCTTTACACAATTGGACTTATATTTACTAACTAAGAATGTTAGCCTAGCCAAGCGTCGGTGGCTCAGTGGTTTAAGCACTTGACTTGTAATCTACAGGTCTTGGGTTTGAATCCCACCGCCATGTACCAATGTGATTTGACGATTTTTCGAATTTTCATATGTACATAATTTACCCGACGTTCTTACGATGAAGGAAAACATCGTGATTCAACCTGCACATATCGGTGAAGAAATTCAAAGATATGTGTGAAGTCAACCAACCCGCAGTGGGCCAGCGTGGTTGACTATGGCCTAGTCACCCCTTACACTAGGGTAGGCTCCGAGCCCATCGGTGGGGACGTATAGTGAGCTGGTGATGATGAAGAATGTTAGCATACACAACACATCTTTACTCATTACACAAAACCGCACGCAAGAATAAAACAAAAACAATCAAAACTGTTTTTATTCGCTAAGATAAAAACTAAAATTCGCTCCTCGTCGCACAAACATTCGTAATAAACGAAACAAGAGTCTGAAATGAATAGGCACAAACAAAAGTGATCCGAGACAATAATACGCTATGAAATGTAGAGCGAAAATCCCCCGAGGGACATACAGACACCAAACTAAAATTGTATTCTTATAACATTCAAATTGCGTAATCTTGTATGAAATTTGCCTTTTATTATTGTCTTAACAGGTATAAAAAAATATACAGACGAATTGAGTACCTCCTTGTTTTGGGAAGTCGGTCAAAAAACATACGAAAATTAATGGATAGTATTGACCAAAAAGTTTATCGTAGGCGATGTTGACGTCGATGATGTTAGGTTTATATAATGAATACCATATATCTTTATTTTCACACGAGACTATAAAAAAATATAAAACACATATAAAAAAAGTGCACCGCCGGTTGCGAAATCCGATTATTATAAATATATTTTTATTGTATTCACAGTTTTCTGACAATGGATTTATCAAAAAAAATAACTCCCCATATTGCCCAATAATTATCTTTACTTATAAAGTTTAATAAAACGAGTGTTTTATAAAATTCACGTAAACATTTACTTTTGTTTATAGACGCAGAAACAACGAGGCATAATTGATTGTTAGAAAAAATATCAAACTCGTTTAAGGTAATATAAAAGCTTATATAAATAAAAATTAAACTGTATACTTTTAAGCTTGTAATGTTTTTTTATACAATAAGGTGGTAAACAAGCAAGCGGCCACCTAAATCCGCCGAAATGGCGAAGCGACCGCTGCCCATGGACATCCGCAATTGCAGATGCGTTGCCTACCCTAAATCGACGGAGGAGGAGACGCACATAAAGAGGATATTTCCCCTTCCTATGCGTCTCTTCCACCGTAAAATCCACTTTCCCATCCAATCCTTTCCTTATAAGAAAAGGCTGGAACGCGAAAGAGACTAAAATTGAGCCTCCGGCACCACACTCATCAGACGAAACGCGGAATTGCTTCCACTTCACGTCTGTCTTCTGTGTGGTCGTGGTATTGCACCGGGCGAGCCGGCCTATTCGTGCTAAGATGTTAAAGCGGGCTCTACCACTGTTACAGTTCTCAGTTCAATTATGAGTACACGTAGGGTTTAATAAATGTGGAAATTGCGTTGCAATGTTTATGACGCAAAAGCTTGGATTAGAAGCTTTTGAGTAAGATAAACTTTGTAGTGGAGTAACGGGATTATTTGAGATTTATATTAAAAATAACGCATAAAAGAGGGAATAATAATCATGTTTATGTTTTTATTTAAAAAAAATAAACATTAGACATCGATTAAATATAAGAATTGATAAGCCTTTTTTAATCTGCACACGAACGAAAATTAAAAATATTATTATATATAAAAACAACCATCAAAAATACATTGTCATACTAGCCTATGATATTCATTGTCAAATCATATTACATGTAATTAGTGTGCAGCGCTGTTAGTACCCGCAAGAACCCTATTAATTAGTGTAGACATTAACGTCATGCCGACCTACGTCATCATCTGCATAATCTTAATCAGGAAGCGAATATTAGACAAACGTAATTACAATAAATCAATGTTGCAATAAAACCTTATTTATATATATGTTAATGTTAATTGTATATCTTGTAAAAATAGCTACAATTTCTCATTTAGATAATTTTTATCACGATGACGATGAGATTGCTAAATTGTAAAAATTGAGACTAATAAAAAAGTTAAAGCCATTATAAATACATGTTCTAATTTCAATTAGACTAAGTAGTCGTTTAAAATATATACATGATTTCGTTCCTTAGCTATATACAAGTTGGAGTGACGAGCGGCTTGCAGAAGTTAATTCCGACGGTGGATTATAGAGACGGTAACTTTTATTCTTCATTGCGGGCGTGCGTATGTCGGAGATAATGAAATAAATCGCGTAAAATCGGAAACACAGTTTTTCAATCTTTAGTGAAAACTGCACAACACTATCTAACCGGATTGCAGAGATTTACGGAGATTAACCAATATATTTTTTATACGTGCGCACAACCCAAGCGCATCATTGGACCGTCTAATGACAACTGCCGTCTGTCTTTGATCGTCGGGGTTCCCCGCTCAAAAACTTAAATTACAACACCAATTTAAAACGATTTCAAATATTACCAGCACTCAAAATTATTATTATATTTTATAGTAACTTTATTCATTCAAAAATTAACAATCATTTCGCGCCGTTATACACATCTATTTATGTGATTAAAAACACACAAAAGGAAGAAAACGTTGACTATATAAATCTTAGACATAAGCTAGTTATATACTCTTTTGAGCCTACGAGTGTCAATCAGGTACGTCACGTTTAACGAGCTTTGTGTAAATTCTGCGCGCATAGAATAATTTAATGTTGATTTTATGTGAGCGTGCGGCGAGAGTAAACAGCCGAGGAGCAAGACTTACCAACTTGCCGCTATATAAATATTATGTCAGTTAAGACATTTAACGGTACATATGTTATGTGTTGAAACGGGATAATATAATCATATGTGTATCATCTGCCAATGTATATAATATCCGACTCGAAGGACCAATCAATCCGTGCTATGAAAACACATTAGACACATTTGACATGTGTCTAAATATGCGAGACGTAATCAAATTATTATTTAAAGTGTCTCCTTGTAAAGGTCGAATAACTTCAGACATTCTTACTCAATCACTTTAATTGTAACATAAACTTTAATTATAACAAAGCATAATTTTAAATGGAAAACCGCAACCCTGAGTCCTTGTGGTTAATTGAAGATGAAACCCGACCTAATTAATTAACTCTTCTGATTCAGCAATATGCGCAGTCAGTTACCTTAGTCTATCTATTTTATATTATCTCTTGATTATTTCCAGCTAGCTTTTGTCCTCGACTTCATCTGCGCAGAATTAAAAAAAACGGTTGAGACTTTATCTCATGTGTTATTCGAGACTATGTTCTATATCTATGTCGTTCAATAAGATATGTTGAACCGTTGCGGATTTACCAAGTAAATACGAGAGTCAAAGGTATCCCATGGGAACCTTAGTCATTTCGGGATCGTAGGATCGTAGTTCTTCCCAACGATGTTCTACATCTATATCAAATTTCATTCAGATATGTGTCACCTTTCCGAATATACGAGTATCTAATAACAAAACATCCATTCATCCATCCATCTCAAAGAGATACAAGTAATTTTAATGTCTTTGATCATTTAATTAAGCAGAGAATGCAACTATCCAGTACAATAATTCCATTCGGTTATGACAATTAAATAGATTTACACTAGTTAACTAGTTTGCATCATTCGAGCATATTGTGGGATTGTGGTCCAGCGTTGAATTGTTTATTATAAACGTAAATCGTTAATAGTCAATTTATTTCCGCTTAATAATTAAAAACAGACCTAATTGACTATAAAAAGTACTTTAGCATATGAGAGCTGTTTCTGGCCGAAAAAAAATCTTTCGTATTAATGAAGTTACAGTTTTCGAAGCTGGAATGCTAAATGATACCAAAGCAGTGAACCATGTGAGATTTGGTGGGTAAAAAACCTTATTATGTTGTATCAGTAGCAATAAGGTTCGTGCCCTCGAGGCAGAAAGTTTGTTAACAGAGCTTTCAGAAGCTTATATTTCCGCTGCAACGGAATTAATGAAAGCACAAGTGTAGTTTAACTTGAGACTGCTGAATATCAGAAAATTATTCTTTAGAATACAAAATGTTTAAGCAAAAATAACATACTAACATAATCGCTTTTTCGCTAGATAATAATAAAAAGTGTTATAATGGTCACCCAATGACTTCAAAACATTTATTTGGTATTTTACGAAATAAATTAACACTGGGCCTGGCCTGGTGGCTAAAGCCTAATCGCTTAATTTAAGATGGCTTTCAGTCCGGAGAACTAGAAAACTCCAGCCCCTCGGATGATAGACTGATAACAAAATAAATTTGTCATAATTTTATTCACTATTGTGTCCTGTATTTGTTTTGTGTAGCCGTCGCGTTGTTTTGCCACACGGGGCGCATAATATCCTGTGACGTCAATTACCGTGGATATGGAAATGGATCTTTGAAAGGATTTTATATACATTTAAATGTAACCTTTCTTTATTCTAAAGAAAATATAGATTATTCAGTATCAATTGCTTGCAGCAAGTTGATAAGAGTGTAGAGTGTTGAATGAAACATCGGTTTGTTTTTTTACGAACTATGAAATCAACAACGCTGGCTTACATCATTTTGAGATACTGATTTTATTTCAATCGGCTTATGATACTTACAGCAGGTAACAAGTCATCATCAACTTGCCCTTATCCCTACGGAGGGTCGGCACAGTATGTGCTGCTCTTCCATACATTTCTATCAGCCGTCATATCTGAATCCACTCCCTTCTTAAGCATATCCTCTTTCAGACAATCCATCTATACTTCTTCGGTATTCCTCTACCTTTGTAGCCATCCATTCAGTCTTAACACTTTCTGGTTTATGTCCCCATCGTCTCGTCGCAAACAACAGGTAACAAGTATTATTTTATTATGTAATCACGACATAAACAGCAAAACAAATATCAAATAAATCAAATTCATTGGTTTTAACTGACAATCATTTTTGCGGTTATCGACTAACAGCAGTGTACAGCATTAGTGTATATACGCACGTGGTTCGTGTAATTTGCGAGGATTATTAACCTATAACTCTCGCGGTCTGCGGCGCGGCGGGGATAGCGAGTGCTGTGCGCACGGACGTACATTATGCACGCTGACATTTGAAATGTTTATCACAACATATTGCTTTGAAGATGTTACGCTACGGTTATTCGTTCTAAACAGTATTTAGTTTTAATGGAAATTCCACATAATCGGTAGCAGCATACACACCAATATTCAACAATACATCTATTAAGAAGCTTATTAAAACTTTAAGTCTCTACTCTTTTAAAATCAGGCTTATCAGTGTTGCGACGTCGCCCATGTGTCATCTATATTTAAGAGTGTGCGCACACCTGAAACTAAACTATCGCACAACTGTTTAGTCTGGTTTTGATTCTTATGAGTTTATATGAAGGTGTGCACACTACTCGATTTTTAGTTACACAACTAAACAGTTGAATTGGCTGCGAACAACCGACAATCGCACAACAGCTGTGTGATAGTTAAGTCAAAGGTGTGCGCCAGCTCTAAGACTCAACTACAAGTAATATCTGTGACAAATAAATAAATATCGATGTAGTATAAAGAGGTCCTATATTTTATGTCTTTTTGTATTTTGTGTTACCATAATTGAAACCTCGTTTCACCTTTCCCGATACGAAAACTTGTACATTCAAAGCACGAACGCTCCGAGTTACGCTGTGACGCAAACGCCAAAGCTGATTCAACAAAAAGCTCTTTTAAAACAACTTGCAGTGCAACTTTAATTACCTAATTTGAGAGTTACAATAAAACCTTTCTTGCAGTTTGATTTAAAATTTAGGTCTTTTTAATATAAAATTACATTTCTGTTCAGAAGTTTTAAATAATAACGTCTACGAAATAAGATACAAACCTTATAATAATCAAAAAGATGTATAAAGTCAACAGTTTAGTGTCAGGCGTGTTTATTACAATGCAATGTCGTCCATTGTGACGTGCGGATTACGCGTATTCAAAGCAATTTACATATAATTCGGTATGACGTTTATTTCATTTCAAGCTATAGTAACAAAATCATTTATTTAGATTAAAAAAACCTGATGCTGCCAACTATAAACAGGTATGTGGGTTAGGTTGTTAGAAAAAATATGTTTTTAAATATTTCAACCTCGATGATAAACCAAGAAATACTACCGCAATACTACAATAATTTACTAGGCAGATTTTGTTTTGTTTTATCTATACTAATATTATAAAGAGGAAAGAATTGTATTTTTGGATTTTTGTGTGTATTGAAATAACTTGAAACTACTAGGGCGATTTCCAAAATTTTTTCACCATTTAAAAGCCACGTTATCACTGATAACATAGGTTATATTTTAATTCCACGGACGAAGTCGCGTGCAACAGCTAGTAGATGATAAAATCAGGTGTAGTCATTTTAAAATGTTGGACATAATTTTTTAATAATATTGTTGTAATGATTCATTAAGGGCAACTTGAACTCATAATCGCCAGGATGCCTTCAGTACTCAGACGAAGTTGTAGACTACTACATGAAGTTACTGATCATTGAGTAGTCAAGTTTAATACTTCAAACTCATATGAATATTTTTAACATACGCGCATATTGCAACAACTTTGAGTCGAGTGCTGTCGACTCGTTAATATCTTCCTGATATATTCAAGTATTCATTAATATTATGTACCCATATGTAGACAGTATAAAATGTTGATCGTATTTTAAAGTTTTTTCTTTTATTTGTAAATTTACTTACGTTATAGACCATCCTTTACGAGTGATGTTTTTTTCACTACCATGGGCATCGTCAATAAAAATCATAATCGAAAAATATAAAATAGACATAAAAACTAGATACTTTGAATCTTAGTATTTATATTATAAATGCAAATGTTAGGATGGATGAGTGGATGTTTGTTAAAGTTTGTAGCCGAAACTACTGAACGGATCTCGATGAAATTTGGCATAGATGTAGAGGATAGTCTGGAAGAACTCAAAAGCTACTTTTGTATTTTTTAAATTCCATGCGGATGGAGTCATGGGTGAAAGCTAATAAGACCATATTCTGGTTGCTATAACGACTAGCCACGACTACATTCACTACCATAAGGATAAAATTGTTTAACTTATTTTTTGTGAAATACTGCATTTATTATTATAGTTTTCGATATAGCCAAATTAATAAAATAAAGAACCATAGTCAAAGCACTCGGTAATCCAGTAATCCCAGTAAAATATCTTTTGATACACGAACCAGAATAATATGATATCATTTGCTAAGAACAAGCGTGTATTATTGTGTTGGCATTATTCTGTTACGTACATATACGTAACAGAATTATCTTTTAATTAAGGACGAACAAACTTTATCAAAATTATTGCCGCATAAGTATTAACAGTTTGTTGTAATTAACTTGGTTGTTAGCAAGTTTGCAATTAAAAATTGAAAACAACAAAAGTTGCTTTTTGTTTAAATAGACTTAATAGGTAGGCATAATGAACACCGATTTTTTTTGCCACAAAGCTATAATATATGAAAGAAATATACTTGTATGTTTGTCCTCGCTGCGTAATTGAATCAGGGAACTGTCACTGGTGAGGAAACTTTTGTATGGTGTTCTGTAAATCTAAACAATTTGGTATATTTGTTAAATGAAATGTGTATTTCGTTTTGTACTATACTTTTTTCCATCCAGATTTACATTTTATTATATTAGGATTGAATAGCGGGTTCAACTATCATATAAAATTTTTAAAATACATCATTAAAGATATTTACATGGAAGTCAGACTCGTTAAAACTCCTGTTAGGAGTTAGAGGGCGCTTCAGACTTCAGTGTATCGCCTGACTGCATCGCATGTGGACTTCAAGAGTCTATTAATATTCATATATCCTATGTGTTATTCATTTTTTGCCAATACGGCAAATATTGAAGGACGTGTAAGCTGTTAAGAGCTTACACAGGGTCGAATTATAAACAAACTGTAATATACCTTTACAAATTACATGTATGACTTAGTTTTATTTATCTATCTATTGTCTTACTAAACGAGTTTAAACGAGCAAGCAGCCGGACAAAGAACTTGTATATTTTTTGTATGGGAGGTGGTTTTGTAATAAGATAGATAAGATTGATAAGATTGTTAAAATAAGTAAAATATAAAAAATAGAATTTTTGACACTACTGTTTTTTCTTTAATTGACACCCAAAGTTATTTAATCATGGTATCATCGTTTACTTGTGGGAAACATTGAAGAACTTGTTTTCATTATCATACGTTGGCTGTTGTATCTTTCAATCCGATATTTGCGCCTCTGTTCGACCAGCTAATGTCGTTGTTTGACAGACAGCTCTAAATGACAGCTTTTTAAAGAAAACTATATGGCAGCAGCAATTATAATATACAGCCAGAATTAAAATCATAATTTGCGATTTTTTTCATTATATCCATAAATAAATTATTACTAGCGATCCAAAGTTTTGTTTTGGCTTTAAAAACGGTATTTCTTTGTTATAACAAAATTTCCGCTGTCATTTATTAAGTAAATCCGCAAAATAAAAGTATTATACATTTTAAAAATCAATTTAAAACAAAATGGCGGTTTAGAAAAAAAATTAAAAATATGTTTCTTGTTTCTATTTTCGTTCTTCATCTTTTGTACATAAAAGTTTTCCTTATAATTGACTTTCGAAAACAGGCCCACTTTTGTACAAATGCTTTGCAAAATAACAAGGTGGCCACTGCCCAGAAACATTCGCAAGAGGTTAAAAGGTTACAAGACTTAAAATGTTATTGACATTCAGGAATCATTCCGTTTGTTTTTAAAGACAGAAGAAATAAATATGTTTAACTCCAGCCATTGTTTGTCTGTTCTCGCTCGACGTCCTAATGTTGTAAAAATGTAAATTGTCTACGTGTAACCTCTTAGAGGAACGTAAATCTAATCAATTTGCTGGGCACGGTCGGCCGGTCGCAGTCCCCCGGGGAACCGTCTGGGAATTTATTCATTTATCCAACAATTTCGAAACATTAAAAATCTGTCCATTATTGTTTTTGAGGGAGTTGTATCTTTCAAATTAACTGTGTACTTATAATAATAAAATAAAAATAAAATAAGCCTTTATTGCTGTTCTTAAAGTAATGTTTTTAATGTACAATTATATGCTATCTAATATTTAGGGAGAATCTATGCGACAATCATAATGATAAACTAAAGCTTAAGTTAAACAAAATTTAAATATTAAAAACCATAAGTAATATTCAACTTTCTAATGTAATATTCAACTCATCGGCAAGCGGATACTCCCGAGAAACAGCTTGTCTTTCAACAAAGGCCTCCTCTAACACTTTCCATTTCTCTCTGTCTTTAGCAATGCGGTACTGATAATAATAAATGTTAAATATACGGACAAAACCATGTATTCGTTTCACATTTCGATAACTTTATAAACTTAAGATGTTATTATAAAAACATTGTTGCGTTCGTAGTGATATTAAACTGTAAGTATCGCCGCCATTTTTTTACTATCTCTGTTCTTGAAGCTAAACAAGAAGGAATGAGTTTTACAGTAGGTAATATTAACCATTGCAACGTTTAATACCAAGCTCTGGTAGTTCATTGCTACGTCGACGACTTGAGATATAAAGTTAAATTGTTAATTGCGTGTACCAAATAGGACGAGATCATATTTCCGTGAGATGGGACCAAAAGGAAAATAAAATACATAGTTTATTCTTAGAGAAAATATAATATGTTAAAGAGGATTTTTTGCAAATTAGAATATGACCAAGTATAATAACAAGCCGCGTGAAAGTAAGAAATAATAAAATTGGATTAAATAATAAATAGTTTGCATTTTATTTAATACGAGCTGTCGCCCGCAAACTCCGTTAGCTTGGAATTTAAAAAAAAAATGGTCGTCTATAACGTTACCACGTGCATCTACTTTTTACCAGCTACCTTCCAGTCAAAGTCCCGTCGAAATCAGACCACCCCTTCTAGAGATAGCGGTCCGGTCGCCATTTTGACAGCGCGGAATTAAAAACAAATGTAGCCTATAATATGCTCGTCTATGTCGGCTATCCTTCAGTGAAAGTCCGGTCGAAATCGGCCCAGCCGTTTCGGACATTACCCGGAACAAACGCGGCTTGCGGACAGACAGACAAAAAATTTTTAAATGCGATTTTTCGTTATCAGCAACGCAAATACATCATCTTCCCGAAATCTGGAACTTTTCCTTTGATATTACAAACAGACACACCAATTTTATTGTATGTATACATATAGATATAGATTTATCTAAGAACTAAATGCATTTGAAAATAGTTGGTAGCTGAGAGTGGATTTTAATAAAAGGAATTTCGCCCGCGAGTCTCAAAGACAAATTCAGCAGCTCTCCGCGTCGCCAATTTCACGTTTATAACTGTAATTTAAAGCGGGAAAGCTTCGTTGACGAAGAGAACTCTCATTTTCATTAACCGGTTGCAACGGTATTACAAAAATAAGAAGACTACAGAGTAGAATTACTTTTGCCTTGTTGTCTTAGTCACTAGGGATAAATTAAAATGTAAGATTATTATTTTTTGTTTAATATCATAAGGTGGTGAACGAGCAAGCGGCCACCTGAATCCGCCAAAATGGCGAAGCGACCGCTGCCCATAGACATTCGTGATAGCGGATGCGTTGCCTACCTTTTATCGACGGAGGAGGAGATGCACATAAAGAGGATAATTCCTCTTCCTATGCGACTCCTCCACCGTCAAATCAACGTTCCCTTTCCATCCTATTCTTATGAGAAAAAGAGTGGAGAGGAAAAGAGACTAAAGTTGGGCCTCCGGTACCACACTCATCAGACGAAACGCGGAATTGCTTCCACTTCACGTCTGTCTTCTGTGTGGTCGTGGTATTGCACCGGGCGAGCCGGCCTATTCGTGCTAAGATGTTAAAGCGGGCTCTACTACTGTTACAGTTTTCAGTTCAATTATGAGTACACGTAGGGTTTAATAAATGTGGAAATTGCGTTGCAATGTTTATGACGCAAAAGCTTGGATTAGAAGCTTTTGAGTAAGTTAAACTTTGTAGTGGAGTAACGGGATTATTTGAGATTTATATTAAAAATAACGTATAAAAGAGGGAATAATAATGACTCCTCTTGTTGGTAAGAATGTTTATTTACAAAGGTAGAGAAAGACCTAGGGTATTATGGATGGATTGTGTGAAAGAAGATATAATATTATATGCGTAGAGTGAAATCAGATATGACTGCTGGTAGAGATGTATGGAAGAGTTATACATACCGTGCTAACCCTAATTAAAAAGGGTAAATTAAATGATTACTTTGTAACTCAATAACAAAAATACAAATACATTTTATACTTTAAAGCTTACGAAAGTTTATCTACTTATTAATACAAAGTGCTTTGTATGAAAAAGGTTTAAAATAATCTACATTAGTGACCCTTTTCCGTACTTGACTTTCTGACTTTTATGTGCTTGATACAGCAGTTAAGTGATAATGTGAAGGGATAAGAGGGCCAGAGCACTTATACAGAATTTTACACACGAACTTACATGTATATACATGTGTGGAAAGGCTACCGATCACTTAATTGGAATAACCGCAGAATTCCACTACCTGTATCAAAAAAGAGAATTTACTCTTTTACAACATTAGGTATCGATATAAATAAATATAAAAGCAGTGAAATTCAACGTTTGCAATTTATATTATTAGCTAGTTTAAATATTTTAAAAGTCATGTATGCTTTAATGCTATGTACAACAAAAATTGTACCAAAATGGCACCTTTGTACTTAAATTGGTTCTTACATAAAATTTCATAATAATGTAAAATCTACACTGAATTTACATACTGAACTTTTTCATTAAGGATTACTACTAAGTTAATTGCGAAAATATTTCTCAAAAGTAATTTCGGTAAAAGGACAATAAATTTTAAGACAAAAAGTGTCGCTTGTTTTCGACGAGAAAGTTCTAACGCGAACATTGATTCAGTTCCAATTAACTTAATTCAACTTTGCAACTTAATAACTTTTTATATAAAACATTAACTTGTAAACTTGTAAAAAAATATTAGGATCGAATATCGTAAGCCAAAGGGTTTCTAACTAATTGCATTGTGACCGTCAAATTAACGATGAAAACACGTAAATGGGTAAGAAAAAAAATCTCCAACTGTACACACACTAAACGAAATTTCACTGAACCACTTATCATAAACACAAGCTATAAGTCAAATTGAATTCCGCAATCCCAAAATCACACACAACACATACTTTACTAGAACAGGGTCCATTTTAATAAAGGTAACTTTAATCTGCAAACGAACACAATAAAGTTAGAGTTTGTTAGTGTGGGCTAATCCGAGTTGGCACATGAGTTCAGTTGCCAGCCTTTATAAACCCCGCAATGCACTCCTAACTCACAACTCCAGCAAAACAAAACACTGAAGAGCTTAAAAAACTATAATTTCAATGTTTGAGTATGAGCTGAGTGAAAGTTCAACGTAAACCTGCTTCCTGTAATCGCTGCGAGCTTTTTTAAAGCTTTTTATAATATAATATAACGAACGGTGCAGTTAGATATATCAGAAGGCATATAATCCCACATATAAAACGGAATGAACCTACGTTTAACTTTTTTACTTTAATTTTTAACATCGATTTCACCGAATGGTCTTAAAAGTGCTTATGCATTTGTTGTAGTGATCAGTGTTGATTTTCAATAAGTACCAAATTTACACTAAGAGCCTCTCATAGTGATCAGTTTATTACTAAGCGTGTCAGTAAAACTTATGAATGGTATTTTTTATACTTGCTTTTGCCCTTGACTTCGTGAGAGCGTCATTAAAAAATTAATAAGTATCTTATACGAGTACGTTCTTCCAGATTATGTTTTACACCTGTGCCTTTCATCGAGAATCGTTAAGCTATTTTGGCGATACGTTATAGTAATTATTTATCCATCCATCCAAACTTTTATTTATAATATTAGTTTTAATTTACTCTATCGTGAACAGCTAAGTTATTTACATTTCTCTATAACTATAATACATTTTACACAAGAAATCTGCATAAAATGAAGCAAATATCGCGGTGAACAACGCCACACGAGCTATAATGTAAGTTTATTGCCGAATACATCGGCAGATAGCGTGCAGAACTCTGAACATACACGTTTGCACACAATTTACAATATAATAGAAGTTACAAACATGTTTTCGATTAATCTTGCAAATGTTGAACTTTCTTAGCGTTTCCACTGACGAAACATCCGTACATAAATATATTTTGTCTCAGTATTTTCAAAGAGAAAAAGAGATATGCGATACGCTTAAATGACTTACAGCTTAGGACCTCATGGTAATATCTATCGTTCCTTGATTTAAAAATTGACTCTAATTCGAACCCACGATCACTGCATTGGAATTCGATATCCTTAACCATTAGGTTACTGGCGCTTCACTTCAAATATTTTATCCAGTATCGTATGAAACAATATTAACTTTGTCCACATGCAGTCTTTGCTCGTTATTCGCTGGCCGCTAATCCGAGTTCATGGGATTCTCGCCTCGCCCCGACATCGCTAGTTTTATCAAACTTTGCAAAACAATTATTAGTTGTGATAGAGCAATGAATAATGCAAAATGAAAACTATATAAATTACATTGAAACAATATAACCGCAATGAAAACCAAATTAGTTATCGCAGATTCGGAATAACGTCAACAAGCAGTAGAACGCATGCAACTAAATTTATTAACTTCATCATATATATTTTTACATTTGAAATAAAAACAAATAATCAAGTAGTAACAAACACATAAAATGGTTCAATAAATTCATAAAATGCGTTTCCGAACTACGTAACTTACTCCGTTGAAACTTATTCAACGTGTGGAATGTGTGAATGTGTCATTCAATAAGTGGAGACTTCAGAAACCCAGCATTAAACATTAAATTTTAATAAACGGTTGTTTAGGTAAGTTTTTAACGTCATTGATTAAACCGTCACAGTATTATAGTAGCTGAGATAATGATTTAACTGTTGTTTATTTTATAAACTGTTAAAGGGTACATCTAAATAACGTAGAGGTCAATATAAGCTGGTTCAGCGCCGAACAATGACACATGCGCTGAGCTTGTGCACAGAGTGGACTATTTTATCACAATGTAGTTCTTGTAATGCACAAAAACTATTATGATATTATATCGTATTTTAAATACTTGAAGGATTAAACTATTAATATCTTTCTTTACATTTACATTAGACATCACACAAAATCCAACTTGCTCGACTGTGACCGAAGCAGCAAAAGACAAAGCCCACGAGGATCACTATCAAAGAGAAGTTTTATTTATAATGAGTCTAATTCCGACCCTGGATTTCGTTGTTTTATATTTACCATCTAATCGAGAAATAATGAAAACTGTACTATGAAATATAAACAAGAAATCTATTTTAAAATAACTATAAATTTAATGAAGGTCTTTCGAGTGTCAAAATAAGTGGAATAAAACTGAAGGGTCGTGAAAATTCACTGGAAAACTTTATTCATAAAATATTGGAGAGGTATTTTTCAATGAACCGATATTGTGGAGAACACTTGAAAGTGTTTCCCGATGAGAGTATATTAAAAAAAAAAACACATTTGAAAATCCGAATCATGACAGCCTGTACTGTATCTCTGTTGTTGCAAAGTGGAATTACATTAAATATGAAAATTATAACTATTTACCATGTTTGACGTAATGAAAACCCAGATAACTTGAGTAAAATATGTTTTGTAGTAGTCTTAAAAGCTCCTTCGAATCATAAATTATTCCCTGAAGATATTTCAACTTCTGAATATGCCTCTTCTCTATCTAGTTATTCAGCATTCGTTAATAAAATATAAATCTGAGTTTATTGCGTGAACCGCTTTTACAACTTTCCTGTCACTGAAAATGTTACAACAAACGAGTCACAAACTAAGCATTGCGTTTGTTTTCGTCTCATTAAGCGCAGACGTATCGTAGACAAAAGCAAGTCTGGTGAATCGTGCGAGTGCCCATTGCCCATTGTGTGGCTCATTACACACAACTTACGGCATGTGCGTCACACAAGGTATTTTGAACACAGATTGACTGTAACAAAGTTAAGACAATACATGAGGTTATAATGTTTATTTATTAACTACTTTTACTTGAATAAAAACCGATTTCTTGGCCTAAAACTAATTGCTTTACTCATTTAAGAGAAATCAATGATTAATATCTTCGTAATACAATGTGTGCTGTATTAGAAAATCCAGTCAATAGACAAGGTAAAATGATTACATTGTATAATAAGAATGTTAAAAGGTAAACAGCTATGGTTCCGTATTTATTGAGGCGTACAGCTTTTGTTCAACAACTCTTCCAGCCCAACAAAAGGCATACACTGTTTTTTTTTTTTTTTTTTTTTTTTTTTT
>LD700006.1:570849-581202 GCA_003118335.3 Papilio memnon | reverse complement strand
TAATATAAAAATAAACCAAAGTAATTATTATGTTGGAGGAGGCCTTTGCCGACTGGCAAACAGATAGCTGTTAAGAAAAAAAAAAATGTAACTCCGTATACCTAGTTTATAAGTTCTTTGTAAGCTATTCTGAATAAAAAGGCTATTTCATTTCATTTCAATAATACAATATCAAAGATAAACTTGTTTGGATAGTTTTTAAACCAAATAAACGATGTTATTTCTATTTGTTGTATATTTTTCTTGGTTAAATGTTATTCTTAGTCGTTATACTCAAGAATAGCGATATTTGTTATTGTACAGCCAACATTAATTAAACCCTTGAAATAACTTAGACTAAAATAAAACGAGCAACATTCAAGTTTTATTTAAACTTATGCAAACTATGTTTAGACAATTTTTTTTTCAACAAAATTTAATTATAAACATAAGTAATTATTAAGTACTGACAAATACTTTATACATACTCTCATGTAAAAAACGTATATTTGGTATTCATTACATGCGATAGACGTTTTACGAGCAAGTGGGTAATAAACAAGGATAGTAGAACCTTCTCTCGTGCTTCTGGTAGGTAGACTTGAGCATTCAATAACTACTAGCTAAGAGATATTTCCACTTAAGTTAAAATGGTGCATTTCCACTGGAAAATGTGATAGTTTCGCCAATAGCAGTTTTGTCAAAGGAAAATACTGGTATACCGTCTGAAATGTTTCTACATTTTAACCGAGGTTTGCCATGAATCGAATCGAATCGAAATTACAGATCGAAAGCTTTCTAAGATGTAATGAAGTAATGTTAACTGAAAGACACGAGTCTCAATACTGTTTAAACAAATCTTTATATTTCCAATTAATAAAATCTAACAGAATTTCTATGACAGTCGTTTCCCTATAAGCATTAAATATTCTCCACTTCCATCAGTATTTTAACAGTTGCACTGACAGCGGTGTAATGAACTGACGGCAGTTAAAACAAACCGGCACTCACTTGATTAACTCCGGCTGTTATAAAACTGGCAGCCGACTTTAAATTCTAACAACTCCATCGCACAAACTTTATGAACATATGAACGTTAAACTTCGCTATAAAGATTTTATTAGAAAATTAAATGTAACAAAAATAAGCCTTAGATAAAGAGCTTTACAACTGATAATAAGGTAATTATTTAGTTACTGTGATACGTTACAAAGTAACCGAAACTAAACCAAACACCATATTTTGGACGATTTTGTGAGCTAGAAAATGTTTAATGTAATTCCTAAAAATGTTCGGTTAGTTGATTTAAAAGGATAAAATTAAAAAGATCTAGTACGATCTATAAAGTCTGTAGCACACCGCTTCGAAAGAGAATTGAAGCGAACCCAATTTTAATATGAACCTGGATTTAGTTGTGTTGTTCCAACATCACTTAGCAGGATATAGCGATATGGGCGGAGTGACATCGCAACGTTTCATTTTCGCTCATAATAGAAATAGCCGCATAATAGAAATTATCTACCACAAATACTTTGACTTTAAACTATACTGTACTCACTATACTGGACAATAATTATAATAATATGCAAAACAAACCGTCAGCAAGAGAGGTGTTGCCATTGCCACTATACATGTCAGGAATTCAAATATATCACATTACTATCAACATGGACTTTTATAATAAAAGTCAATAAAACAACCGCATCCATTGGTTTTCTTCGCTTTGGTTCCGATTTCGGTTCGCATTCGCGGCTGTATTGAAGATTTATCACGGTAAGTGATAGACGACCGTTGAAATTCCAAAGTTAGTCGAGAGTCACATACCTAGATTCAGTATTCAAGTAAAAGGCAAGGTAAATACGAAAAATCTCTATGTATGTCATTTTTAATATAACGAAGTCCTGTCATCCCTGAGGATAATTCAGTCTCGTTACGTTATACGCGTTCCTGACAGCAAATAAGATTTTCGTTTTCTATCCATACTCGAATAATTTATTCACGTGTTCTTATTACGTTGATGCTCTATTTGTGTTTTGTATTTATATTAATAAATAACATACTATATACAAAAACTTATGATAAAGAAATCGAATCGTTAAAATCGAGTCATATAGAGAAATTGCGTTAGTATTTAACAGGTCGACTATAAAGGTGATTTTAAGTAAACATTAGCCTAAAACATAGTCCGATTTCTTAAAAATTTAATAGCGATTTTTTTGGTATAAAAAAGTGAGCACATTAGCTAACATTGTTGTCATTTTCTTTTATAACTAAGCTTGTATGTGATTTATTGCCTACGTTTATGAAATTTGCATAAATCAGTCTTGCGGAATAAAATACGGATTTCAATTTCACTTGATGAGTAACGGTTGACTGCATTTCAGAAATTTTTCAATAACTTTTGCTAAGACGACCAGTAGAACCTATAGGTTTTAACATCGACCATGCGCAGAATAGTTACTACTGTTTCATATACCTAGATTATAAAATAAAAATGGATTTGTTTGTGTGTCAATGACACGAAAAGTATGAACGTATCGATATAAATCTATGTCCAAAAAACGCGGAATTATCCGTAGAATGTTATAGACTAGTATTTTTTATTGTATTCGTTTGATAAAATGTTCATATGTACGGAAATGGAAAAGCAAAGCCTACTTACGTACCTACCTAAAACATTTTGCAGCCCTAACATAATTATAACAATGAAGTTGTTAAACATCCGCTATAAACGAAATGTTTTCATGTTTATTGTGATGAATTAACATTTAATGTTGACATTCACGCAGTTACTGTCGGTATAACTGCGACGCCCGACTTCTCTCGCTTTACTGCCGAATGTTAATTAAGAGATGACTTTTGTTGAAGGGGCGACAGTTAAACCTGCCCTTAGTACGTTCAAAATTGTACCTTATTTGGCGTCGCCTCGCAATACAAATTTACGTAACAGAACATTGAATTTTTTTTCTAAAATACTTACATATAGTCAGGTACCGAACATTAGTAAACGATTTATATGGGTAAAGTTATTCGTATACGGTTTTATTTATCAGTGATATTCGGAAGATATCGCTAATCCTGGCCATATCAAAAACATTTACAGCGCCGGACTGGGCAATAATTACAATGGAAACTTTAACAATAAGCCTCAGCATACATATTACAAAGAAAATGTGTATTCTTGTGTTCCGGTACTTTAAACCCAACGATAATACTAACTCAGATGTAGTATTATTCTAGAAATTTAGTTATGGTACGATTTAGAACAAAGTAATATACCGGCATTTAACTTCTCGGGCCATTGTAAACCTTATCAATCTGTCGGGACCGCCGATTGTCAGTCCCCCGGGAACTCTGTCCGAGATTTCATTCAATTATCAAACAACCTACAAACAATTCATGTAAATTCTGTATTACATACTAGCTGTTCTCTTGCGGCTTCATCCGTGTGAAATTATAAAAAAAATATTTCATTGTTTACCTACATTTGTCAAATTATCAATTGCAAATGTCAAAATGACATGATGACAAACCATGGCAACCTTGCTTCCTTGATGTTGGCAGCAACTTTTGGTCTCTTTTCCACATTAGGGTTTTCATCCAAAATATTTACCCCCTAAGTTTAATGGCGTGAAAATATATTGCCTAAAGCGAGACGTAAGAGTAGGGCTTTTTATTAAAAGAAAAGAATTATTCAAAAATATGCTGTGATTGCTGACATCTTAGGCAACAAAGAAGTGTGTGTTTACGCTTTATTATATTAGTATAGATGACATCTGAAGGAATCATATCTACAATTATATTTTTAGTTTGAAGTCAAAGGTTCGATGTTGAATTATTTGGAAGTTTATACTTACTGTCAAATAATTGAAAATGATTTTAAAACATACTCAAACTATAATGTCTAGCCTGTTTGATTATGTCACAAAATATCTAAAACCTACAAGGACATAGAACATGTCAAAAAAGGAAAACGAGGCTATCATAATTTAGTTTCACTTATGCCCATCTGGTCAGATATCTTATAGGTCTGTAATTTAGATCAAAGGAATATACTACGTCGTAACTGATGCAACAGGTTGAAACTCGTGCTAGTAGCACACTGTCTTTTCAAAGAGAATGACGATTGTGACGACTATGTTTGTAGAAATGTCACTAAACATTTACTGTTAAATTACTTATTAATTATTTACTGTAAAAACTATTATTAAGAAATATAGCAGTGTTTTTTAATAAAAACTGTTTTGATATGACTAACAAAAACTAAGAAATTTGTCTGTTGGAAATACATTTTCCTGTTTGTTCATCACAATGATAAACTAATTATGAGTGGTCAGCGCAAACGTTGTTGTTTAAACAACCTACAACTTTGAGTGGTCTATTGAACTGATACAAAATATCAGTCAACTAACGACCAGCGTTAGAAGTGTCCAACAACAAACAAAAACATAAATTCTAACACTTTTATTGCAATTGTAGTCAATTTATAAAACATGTTCCGCGTATACTTATGCATTCTGCTCTTAACTTTCGCATTAGGTTTAGAAGCAAATTCGAAAAAACAAGCCTCTCCACCACATTGTACACAAGTTACTAAAGGTAAGTAACTATAATATTTGATTAAAAAAATACATAAAACTCTATTATTAACCTAATATTAACTTTAAATTATTTTTAATTTTTAAAACTTTTTGATATAGATGGGCTCTACAAGATAGGTTTTGCATGACTGTTTTGTCACCCTAACTTGTATGTATTACAATATGTGAGACATCAAGGGGCTAGCAAAAAAATGTGCCGATTTGTCGATATGTGTATCGCCTAATACTTACAAACCACTGTACAAAACTAATACAAATTTTGTCGATGACGTTACCGATTCTTTACCGCAAATTTTCGTGCTAGAACCTGTAGACGGTTAAAACCGAAATAGAAAGCCTTGCATAGATTTACATTAATGTTTGTTTACTTTATAATTACAGACACCGACTATGCAAACCGATTTAAGATGACATATCCTGTGGTTTACATTATACCCGGACAACGGGAGGCATATCAACAAGTAAACTTAATATATTTGTATATGTATAGATAAGTTATCTTTAAGTACCTATTTGCTAACTGTAGATAAACACACATTTAGTTTATGTTGACCTAATATTTCATAGTTACTATGTTTATTAAACTTACGCCTTCAAATATGATTTATAACAAGCTGTAATCCGACTGATTTACTCTATAACACTTCGTAAAATAATACAATACGATAATTTAAATCTAATCAAATTACCCCACTCTGTCCTTGTATTCCAGATGTTCTGTATCAACCCATCAGAGGTGAACAAAGCTGTGACCACAGTATGCGACTGGGCAGCACCCCCACAAGTGCAGTTCACCCTGGGGGATGAGTACATGCACGTAGTGCGCGTAGACCCCACGGGGCGGTTCCAGGGCAACGCCGTCATCACCACTTACCAACTGTGCAGCCACAACATACCACATGACATGCTCAACATCACAATGGCACCTCGCGTTGTTGAAATTGAATATTAAATTTGTTTTTCACCAGGTTTAACACTCGTAGATTTATAGTGATTAATCATAGCATTTGTTTTACGCTCATAAATAAGAATATTATTACAAAAATAATTTAAAACCTGTCTAGAGTTTTTGTGTTTATCAGAAACTAGCAATCAACTATTTTCTATTCCTTAGAATTGTAAATCAATAGCCACACACAAATAATTTATATAAAGATTTATTTGCTGCTTATAGGAAAAAAAGTATCAAGACACATGAAGCGTGTTTTTTCAAAATCACTTAGGGACGTCAGTCAAGAAAAAACATCAAGTGTATTCCGTCCATTACCATCACTTACTGCCCGAGGGAACACGCGAGCTTACCTCTCTAATTATGCTGCTCAGTGTACGAACCGACCGGCTAACTACGACGTGTTGCTGTTTTTAATAACGAATAATGAACACAATTCTACAAACAACTGAATGCGAGAAACGATTCGGAAAATTAAAAAACATTTTACAAACAAAAGTGTAGAATTTAAAATAATCTACATAATTCTGATAAAGCAGCGACTGTATTTTTCTTTTGTGTAATCGTGTTTTTTAAATTAAAGTATTTCGTTCTTCGAGATTAACATATAATATTATAACATAATCTTAAAAAAATATTTTTTTTATATCAAATAATCTACACTAGTACTTATTATAAAGAGGAAAGATTTGTATTTTATGTATTGAAATAACTCAAAAACCATTAGGCCGATTTCAAAAGTTCTTTGACTATTAAAAGCTATATTACCAGTGAGTAACATAGGCTATATTTTTTACTATTTATTTTAATTCCATGCGGACGAAGTCGCGAGCAACAGCTAGTCTTTAATATTATAAACATAATTTATAAGTTCTTGCAATACAAAGTGAACAAGATTGCCGTCAGGGGTCGCTTCGTCGCATTATAGTAGGACGGAAACCATAACTACAAGTAAAGTCCTCCAATTATCGTTGTTATATTGTCTAACGAGATACTATAATATTGTTAGGGTTCCCTCTGGTATATACCACTACGGTCTTCATATACATATACTCGTAAGTCGCAGGACTAAGCTTAGCAAGTCCCATGTAATTTAATCACTTCTTAAAGTGGTAACACAAGCTAATTTCGTTTCTATTGCATCTGATACTGAACTGCAAAGATATTTTTAACAGTCTCCTTGATCCTATTTGGACTTTTATTGCATAAATAATTTATATGACATGCAGCTTACAGTACAGTATTTTATTGTAGACTGATTACAGTCAATCAAATCAAAAAAAAAATTACACAAAGCCATATCGGTCTAGAGCGTCGGTGGCTCAGTGGTTTAAGCACTTGACTTGTAATCTACGGGTCTTGGGTTCGAATCCCGCCGCCATGTACCAATGTGATTTTTCGATTTTTCGAATTTTCATACTTACATAATTTACCCGACGTTCTTACGGTGAAGGAAAACATCGTGCAACCTGCACATATCGGCGGAGAAATTCAAAGATATGTGTGAAGTCAACCAACCCGCACTTGGCCAGCGCGGTTGACTATGGCCTAGTCACCCAAACTGTAGGGTAGGCTCCGAGCCCCTCGGTGGGGACGTATAGTGAGCTGGTGATGATATCGGTCTACTTAATTTTTTTTTCACACTACCGCATCACTTCAGTCAGCCCGTTAACATGGCGCATGCAAATGTGCCGAAATATCCGGAACTTAAACAACCCAATCGTGGTAAGAAACCCGTATCTTACGAACATTATATTTGTAAAAACCACGACAGTTTAAAGTTATATATTATGTTAGTAGTTATAAATTAAAATTCAAACTTCGCAATGCTACTAAATAATAGATAAAAAATCAAATAAACACACAGGGGAATAAAAAAGACGTAGCACAATCATTCCAGTGGTGTATATCTCGACGTCGAGCTCGACTGCGAGATAAAAGTGAAAAAACGAAGTCACTCCCTGTGTCTGACGATCTATCAAACCGGCAAAAATAAGAGAAATGGCCAAAGTTATTTCAGTGTTACGATCGGGGAAACGATCTATGGTTTGTTTTTTTATTGAATTGAAATAAAGGTCCAGAGAATCAAGATAGAAATACCGGAAGAATAATACCAAGCTTTGATTTTTTTTATTCCCATTAAATCAACCACCGAACGGTTTATAAAAATAAATATACCAGGATTTTTAAAAAATATGTATTGTAAAGCAATGTGAAAAAATGTTCTTTGGAAATGGCTGTTATTTCTGTTACAATTCTGTCTAAATTATGGAATTTTTAATAGCGTATTTTATCTTTTGATTTCATATGCTAATTAGAACGGAGGGCTTTCTTTCATAGAAAACACGACGCGACTTTGTTTTTGTGTAGAATCAACAGTAAAGATATTCTAATGTTTGTTGAAGGAACATAAATATTAATAGATTATCATAATAAATCGTATTTTACATAAACAAATTATCATTTATTAAATTAAATTATTCGTAAAGAAATGTATACAACAGTGGTAGAGCCCGCTTTAACATCTTAGCACGAATGGGTCGGCTCGCCCGGTGCAATACCACGACCACACAGAAGACAGGCGTGAAGTGGGAGTAATTCCGCGTTTCGTCTGATGAGTGTGGTGCCGGAGGCCCATCTTTAGTCCCTTTCCCGTTCCGCCCTTTTCTTATAAGGAAAGGTTTGGATGGGAATGTGGATTTGACGGTGGAGGAGACGCATAGGAAGGAGAAATATCCTCTTTATGTGCGTCTCCTCCTCCGTCGATTTAGGGTAGGCAACGCATCTGCAATTGCGGATGTCTATGGGCAGTGGTCGCTTCGCCATTTCGGCGGATTTAGGTGGCCGCTTGCTCGTTTGCCACCTTATCGTATAAAAAAAAAAATATCCACAAGAATCGTTTAAAATAATTAGGTACCTACGTCTATATACACTTTAACGGGGAAGGGCAAATACTAATCTATCTACCATATTCTATACATGTAAGAAAATTGGAGTGTCTGTTTGTAATATTATATCAAAAGAAAAATTCCAGATTTCAAATCGAAAAATCGCATTTAAAATTTTTTTGTCTATCTGTCCGCAAGCCGCGTTTGTTCCGGGTAATCTCCGAAACAGCTGGGCCGATTACGACCAAACTTTCACTGAAGAGTAGCTGACAAAGACGGGCATATTATAGGCTACATTTTTTTTAAATTCCGCGCTGTCAAAATGGCGACCAGACCGCTATCACTGGAACGGGTGGACCGATTTGGGCGGGACTTTGACTGGAAGGTAGCTGTTAAAAGGTAGATGCACACGGGAATGTTCTGCGCTAACGAAGTTTGCGGGCAACAGCTCGTTATTAATAATAATTCAACAAAAGGTGACCACCATGACGGAACTTAACAAAAATTATAAAAAAAAATGTCGTCCCAATTTATCTGACACTAACTGTACAGAGACAAAGAAAGTGAACCTGGCGGATCCAATTTAGTGAACGAACGTGTTACGTTTGTTCGTGTCATTTTTAATGTTGACAGCGGAAAATGGCTCTGAAAAGGTGCAACAAAACTATTACGAATGTCAATAATAAATTGAAAAGCAAAACATTTTAAGTTTAAATCTTTAAAAAAAACTAATTATCATTGTATGTCTCGGTTTCTAATCATCTTGTTCAAAAGTGATTTCGACAAAAAGAAACATGTGAAAATACCCAATAATGCAATGATAGGATTCGATAAAAAACACCACAAAAAGTTTTCCTGCGTAACGACTGCGGAAACGATTTGTTCCATCTCAGTTCTATTGGCGGTTGAAATGAAATTGTCATTGAAGATATTGGGTGAAATCATGAAACTATTCCCATTATGTGACGACATTATATGCCCAGTGTGACATAAAATCAGATTTTTGTCAATAACACTTATTAAAAAATATGTCAATGGTCTTCTACAGTACTTGTCCTAAAACAATAAAAAAATTGTTTCATTGACTGGTAATTGTATACTAATATGTTTAATGCATTTATTTTTTACAGGCAAGTATTGTAACAATAAACGTAACGATATCTGCATAACGGTCGCATATTAATAACATATTGTAATTAAAATGGCAGAAGGACATAATAACAGTTCAGATAATAGCGCACTCTGTGAAAGTAGAACAGTTTAAATGATTATAGGATAAACTGAAACAACCAGTGTTACAATTTTCCGTCTAATATTTCTAAGTAATATTTTTAATTTAAACTATTCTAGCAAAAAGGAAAAATAAGCAATACGATCCAACTAACAAGATATACGTGCATACTTTTTAAGGGAAAAGTAAAGATAGGAACCCTTACTGATCAGAGTATACAAGGACATTCGAATACCTTATTCACTGTCCACCAATTAATACAGTTCCTTTCAGTGGCGTAGCGAGGGGGGGGCAAAGGGGGGCATCTTGCCCCGGGCGCAGCTCTTAGAGGGCGCCAAATGGCCCGCGAAAAAAAATTATAATCGATTACTGAAAAATACATTAAAATATGTACCAAAACAAATACAATAAATGATTCTTCGGAAATAAAACGGAACACTTCCAATCTAAACCAACGTATCTTATCATATTCTTGTCGGCTCAAGGGCGGATTTGCCAGGAAGCTAAGGGGGTTGGAGCCTGAGCGGAAGATTTAAGGGGGCGCCAAAATTCTTTTACTGGTATGAAAAAAAATAAGTAAATACCTACGCCCGCTTTCGCTGCTTGCGCAGGCGCTGTCTTAATGTCGTTAAAACACAGCATTGGCGGCTTTTAAAAGAAATCCTGTTATATTCTCACAATACTCAAAAGCGCCCCGTTGTAAAG
>LD700006.1:483485-568425 GCA_003118335.3 Papilio memnon | reverse complement strand
TCCAATACACGGGGGGGGGGGCGCTAAAAATTTATTGTGCCCCGGGCGCGAGTTAGGCTCGCTACGCCACTGGTTCCTTTGTACTAATTATAGCATTTTATATAAAAACTAGCTGTTCCTATGCGGCTTCATTAGCGTGAAATTATATAAACTTTATTTTATTGTTTACATTTGTAAAATGTCCAAATTCAAATGCACTAATGATAACTAAGGTCTTTGACATTGACAATCTTGTTTCCTTGATGTTGGCAACAACTGATGGTCTCTTTCCCACATTAGGAATTTTATCCAATTTATTTACCCCATAAGTTTAATAGCGTGAAAATAGATAGCCTAAAGCCTAACGTAAATGTAGGGCTTTTTATTAAAAAAATAATTATTCAAAAATATGCTGTATTTGCTGACATCTTAGGCAAAAAAGAAGTGTATGTTTACGCTTTATTATATTAGTATAGATATAAATAGTATAGAAGATTGTATAATAATTAAAAATATGGTGTAGTTATTGAACTTATCATCAACGCAATAACCGTAATAATGAAGACGTATTTCGTTTTGTTAAAACTGCACCCTAAATTAATTAAACTAAAGGTCAGCAAACTTCATCTTTAGAGAATCAATTCAGCTTTGGCTGGTTTTTTTTTTTCAATTTGCGTAAAAGCATTTTTATGTTACCAGTGAAAGAAATGCAAAATATTTGCAGTTGCCTGTTCTCGTGTTCAATACTATAGCACCAATTAAACCTAATCGATTTCAAAACTATCAAAACATAAGTTCTGCGTTCTATGTGTAAATTACATTTTTGCTAAGCGTAGCGTATTACGATCAATTTCCATTTTATAAATTTCCCACTAGATTTCTAGTTCTAGGGAGACAATTAATACTCTGAACGATTCCCTAAAACAGCTGGTGATGACATGACACTGACAGTGACAGATTATCGGCTACTAAATGGCAAAAACGAAAACAAAACGAATTTTTGTTTCTTTATAATACAAATATCAAGTAATTATAACAAACGAATTTAAAATATCGCTATCGTAAAATAGTAAAAAATAAGTATAACTTATGATTACTTTTCAGCGGCTTGGAAATGCCTTACGCTTAGGTAATATATGGTTGGAATTGTCAACCCTTATTTTTAAATTCTATAGCCCCATTTAAATTTAAGTATGAACTTAAATGGTTGTGTTAAATGTTATACGTGTAAATACAGCATACATCCAGGTTTCGATACGGCTGTATATAATGCCGTTAATTCGTGGTGAAACCTTACAAGTTACTCGATTTACCTTTATACCTCAAATCCCCTTATATCTAAAGTTGTATCGAGTTTACTATGTGTTGTGTTAAGATTAGATTAAGTAAAAGTGAATCAAATATTGAGTTTAAAGATTATGTTACAGGAAAAATACATTTAGTTAACATGGGCACAGAGACTGGTGTGGTTGCAAATTCAATTCGCAATAAACTGCAGACTGCGTTAGAAGCTACCCATTTGGATGTGATCAATGAATCTTACATGCATAATGTACCCAAAGGTGCAGAAACCCATTTTAAAGTTGTTGTGGTCTCTGATAAATTTGATGGACTTGCTTTAATCAAGGTAAGTAAAGTGTATGTTTTCTTTATCACGTTCTTGTGTTTATAGGATCAATGTCATTTAAAATAGTAACATTATTTATTTATTTTTTGTTTAATAATGGTAATAGTTTGAAATATAGGAAGTTACAACTAGCTTCATAAAGATGGTTTGTAGGCTTTTAATTCAGGCCATATTATCCAGGCTTTTTAAATTATTTGAACTAGTATTACTGTTATTTAAATGATAAGAAATAAATACCCATAGCAATAAACTTCTCTATATAGAATATTGTTATAAAATTCTACACTTCAGTGCAGAGTGATATTTTTCTATTTATGTACAAAGATTAAATTAAATAAATGATTTCAGAGGCATCGCTTAGTGAATGATGTATTAAAAGAAGAATTACAAAATGGTGTCCATGCTTTGTCTATTGTTGCAAAAACTACAAAACAATGGGATGAGAGTGAAAAGGTTATTGAGAGTAGCCCCAGCTGCAGAGGTGGTTTTGGAAAATAGACATTATACAAGTCTAGAAATAGACAAATTCCTCTGTCATAAAGTGGTACATTTCTTGTTATAGTGTTTACTAAAATTATTCCACAAAAACTGAAAATTGTAAAACCAATAATGTACACTGGTTAGAATTATACCCTGACCATAAATAAAAAAATGTTGTGGGAAACATATGAAACTATTTTTTTTGCATGCAGAAATTGAAGTAAAATTAACCGAAGCACCCCAAACTAAGTTTTATATATTGTTGAGGCTTTATTAGTGTTATTAAGAGCCAAAAATGTTGGATTTACACTTGATGCAATAAATCTGATTGTAGCTCCAGTATATATAGTTTACTTTGTTTTTTATTTAAATTTATAAAAATTCTAATTGGTTGAAAACCTTAGCTAATTTGGTTAAAATGTATCCCTGATATAGAATATACGGAATCTTTTTGCTGAATACTTTTTTGTCTGTTTATGCTAGTTTTAATGTCAAAATTAATTTAATGTATTCAATTGAGCATTTACTTATTTGCATTCATTGCAGGACAAGATATGAAGGACTGGTTCTAAACGAGCATTTTAGTACATGTTTAAATTAAAAAAACAGTTAATTATAAAATTTATTTTCACTTTATACACATTACATACACGATTTTTTAATTTTTACAGACAATTTTCAATTGATTGAGTGTAATAGAGATATATGTAATACAGTTTTATAAAACATATATATTTAAAGGAAAATAATTTCTTATATGCATTTTGCAAATTTTTCCATTTGTTTTGAGATTCAAACACATTTTGTGGACCAATCTTACAACACTAGTCCAATATTTTTATTACTTCCTTTGTAAATATTTACATATATTTTTCATTTTCTCCTATAACTTAAATATTTTAGGTATCCAGTATACAGATATCTTCATAATTGCATTTAATATTTATAGTCTTACGTTTTTAAAACACTGGCTACCCTTATATTATTGCATTATAAGTTTTTTTTCTCGTCAATAACAAAGTCACAAAGGATAAGCTTACATAGTTAATATTTAGACCTGAAAAGAAAACAATTTGGAATTTTATAATTTCCTACATCTATGAACCAAAAAGTTTACATCATAGCTACCTTGTATTCAATAGAATAACCAATTTATAGTCACTTTGCCATAGATCCCAGTTTAACACATCATGGATTCACTGTGACTGGTCATAGTCTAGTACAATACTGATTCTTTGCCATGGATCCTAGTTTAACAAATCACAGATTAATTGTGACTAGTTACAATTCATCATATCAGTGATTCATTGTGACTGGTCACAGTTCAACATACCCGTGATTCATTGTGACTGGTCACATTTCAACATATCAGTGATTCATTGTGACTGGTCACAGTTAACATATCAGTGATTCATTGGCAGGGGCCACAGTCACAACACAGCACACAGCCGCACTCGCATTCACACCGTCGCGCGGTGTGCTTAGTATCAGAGGTTGAAGTTGTCGAGGCGTAGTTTGCCCTCATTCTCAGTCAGATACAGCAAGTCCGCCATTGTTTGTTCGCAAATCGCTTCCTCTGCTTTCTCAGACATCTGAAGAAAAAAATATTTTTGTGGATAACTCAAAACGATATTGCATATGCGATTAGTTTAACATTAAGTAGAAAAATAAACAATATGATCAAATTGGTTATAGGAACATTTTACAAAAAGGAGATTATTCAAACATAAAAATCTCATCTTAATTCTTACTATTCTTTCAGAAGAACACATATGCTTACTAAGTTTATAAGACAGTTATACTGCATTCGGCCATTATTTACTATTTGGTTACTATAACCAATAGGTTTAACCGTATTCTACTTTAGCATAATGCTCTTACCGGTCTATAATTGTACTCGGTGGCAGGTGGAAACTTGAAGTTGGGTCCAAAGTTGACACTGACAGTGATGTTCTTGTGCAATGACACCGTGGGATAGTAGCAGCCCTGGTAGATGTCGGTGAACGCCTCGCCCTGGCACTCGCCGTTCTTGAAGAATAATATGCGACTACCCGACAATGGCTTCAAGTTGTTCAGCGACTCTTGTATGTTGTCTTTGTCTTCGTAGTATAAGTGACTCTTGAATTTCACTAAAGGCTGTGGGAATTGAATTATATTTTTACTATTTTGTTTATATATTTCTAAGGATGTACTGTTTTGATATTATCACAATGATTTTTATTTCAGAAGGAATTATTATTAAAAAATATATTCAAACTGTTATTAAACCCAATTGTTATGTTAATTCACTGGAGGTTTTTGTAGCAAAAAAAACTGATTTTTTATATATTTTTTTATTTTTTATATTTTCGGAAATGAATTCTTTTTTTTAAATCACTTGTTCCTCACACCGGACACTATCGAATTAAGGGTTAATGATGAGGTTTTCACTGTATTTACGGACCCTGTCCTTGTAAGTGTTGGGCGTGTGCCTGACGGCGGCGCAGTCGGGCAGCAGCACGAGGAAGCCCAGCGTGTCGCCCTCCCCGTACCCCGCGCTATAGTGCTTGCCGCGCGACTCGTGGAACCTGCAAATATACAGTGCTCGTCAACATTAAAACATCATTTTTTTTACATGTACATCACATAAAAATATAATGTTGATCTGATATTGTTAAAAATACTTAATAAAACTTAACGACTGTTCACTTTTCACTGTATGTGTCATTTTTTTGACATCGGATTTTTCTGTAATATTGACCATAGGGACATAAGACATAGGTGTACCTACAGTTACTTTTTTTGTTAATACAAAAAAAAACTGGTGAAATATTAGTAAATTATTACTAATATTTCTTTTACCATTCCGACTAAACTCTAAGCTTGTGCTAGAATATGGCTTACGACAATAGTCGAATGGCGGGATTCAAACCCTCGACCACGTGATCGGAAATCAATACCTCTAAACATTAGGCTATTGGCGCTGTTAGTTTGGCCTTTTTTACTTACTTCCTTGCTTACTAGTAGTCTACAGTATGTACGTACCTGGTGCCCTTGCGACTGCGCCACGAGTATCCAAACTTGTCGTATCCGAGCGGCGCCTGCAGGTTGGCGTAGCGGCGGCCCCAGCCCAGCCGTGCCGCCGCGCCCTCCGGCATCTCCTCCACCACCGCCTCCCAGTACCATGCGCCGCGCGACACGCCTACACACATCAACTATATGTAGATGGTTTCAAATCGGCATACTGCTTACAGCCAGCGCCGGTTCAGCTGGCCGCTCCACTCGTTATCATCAAAGTCCTCAAATGTAGCCACGGTGGGGCAAGGTGGGGGGGAGTGCTCTCCCCACCCTGGTCCGTAAGGTACCTAACCAAACCTAAAAAAATAAATTTAGGTTCCTACGAACTATAATATTATACTTATTGTCCGCAAGAAAGTTCACAGTCGACACAAAAAATCAGAACAAAAAGAGCGCGATTTTGAATCGAAGATTTCATGGTGAAGGTGAACAATAAGTATTTTGGATAATTCGAATTATACGTACATGTTGCAATCGGAAGAAGAAATCAATTTAAGTCAAAAATTAAAACACAAGCGCCGCTAAGCGGTGTTCGAGAGGGCTTTGGTCATTGAGGAAATAGGGATGGTTGCGAGGTCATTGTTTAAAAATATAAGAGGTTTGTGAATCGATGATAACCTGATTGTAAAGTTTTGTGAATATATCCTTGAATTCGACATCACCCACGACCGCCCACAAGTTATCACAAGTTATAGTATACAGATACATGTTGGTATAGGGTACAGTTTATTCTTTACATATATCTTTACGCGCATAGCACATACGTACCGTGCGTGGCGCGCACCATGCAGTATCCCTTTTCGCCGGTGACAGCCAGGCGGTCCTCAGCGAGGCGCAGCTGCGGCGCGCGGTCGTGCAGCGCCAGCAGCACCGCGCCCGGGCACAGCGCGCGGTATAGCCATCCCGGGATCGGCTTGCCGCTCCACTCATTGTTCTCGTCAAACTCCTGACACACACGTACACACATTGCTACAAGCACACGCACTCACCTCATCCGCTTTCTATTATATTCTTTATCTTAATGCTTTAGTTAATGCTTTTCAAGTAGCTAAAGCCTTTATAAAACGTTGATCAGTGCCGTTGGACACATAATATTGGGTTCATAAGGTAAGACACGAAACAGTAGAACTAAATAGCGCTTACAATAACGTTGGCTACTCTATAGTCTGGAAGATACGCAGAAAGGAAACAGGTACAGTAAATTCCATTTAGTAAACTGAATATGCGACTCTATAATTTTTTTTCTGTAAGAACACTATAATGTTTTACCACTAACCTTTTACCACTGCGCGTTATTAATTGGAAAATCACATAATGTCAATTTATTTAAAAAAAAACTAAACCAATTGTACAAATATAAATCACTGCAGAATTAGGATATGCACACACCTGTCTAAACGGCGCTTGTGGGTCGGGTTCAGCGAGGATGTACCGGTAGCCGTCCTTGTTGAAGGGATGTTCAGTGGGGTAGCCGTGGCTGGGCAGCTTGAGGGCGCTGAGATCGCTGGCGCGGCCCTTCTTGCCCACAGGTGCGCCTGTCTCCAAACCCCCTACAGCGGGCCGCCGCTTCCCCTGACGTCCCTTCACGTTACCGGCAAGTGGTACTGAAAGGAACAAATGGCTCCTTATAGCAAATTATTCCGTAGTGAAGAGGATTTTTGAACTTTAATAGGAAATTGATAAGGCGATTTTAATCAAATGAATAATATAATAAGAAAAGTCATAGGTAAGGCTAAAAAGACTTGGTACGGGGTCCATTAATTTCATTTTGCTTCTGAGTAATTCGCCATCAGAATTTTGCTGCCAATCTTTGAATTATATTTTTACAAAGTACTGAGGTTTGTTGCAAATTAACAGGTGTGTTTTATTTTGAAAACAAACATATAATCACGTGTAATAATTCTAGTTTAATGATAGAATATTTAATATTATAGAAGCAGAACAACAACATTCTTAGCAACATCCGTTATTGCATATATTCTATTTATAAACATTTTCTGAACAAAAAAAATGTTATGAACGAGCTATTTATAATAACAATGGCTTTATTTCCGACGTGGTACTCACGAATGAAAACTGTTTTCAGAGCGTTTGTTACAGCACTCACCGGTCGGATTCATATTGTGGATAATACAGTTTTCATGAAAAAAATCCACACAACAGACACGTGTAAAAAATATCGATTAATAGTCTACGTTATACTCTATTTTTAAAAAGAGAATGAGCGGGTGATGTTTTATACAAATGTGATTTAGACTGCCGTGACGTATTGACACATATTTTCATCCCTTTCATTGTCTTTGAAAAAAACAGAGACAACATGACGTGTCAACACAACTTCCACGCCAGTAGAATTTTACGGTTGGTGAATTAGCGAAAGGTTTAATGGGTTAAATGCAGGTTATATAGCAATTAATTTTTCGTATTCACGGCGGTAAACAATGAATCATCTTAACCGGTCGAGCAACAAATGCTGCTGCCGAGTGTGCCGTTGTCTGATTAGCAATGCAAAAACATAATCAAACACAAATGCAGTGTGATAACACTACAAGTGCAAATGGTCATTGGAATCAAACAAGACATTTAATTTTCAATTATCGGTCAATTTCGCATTCGTTCAGTAATAAACAAGAGATAATTAATGAGTCGCAGCCAGCGTGCATGCTTTATTCAGATTGTGATGCTTATAATCTTTGCCTATAGAGACACGGACTGGCCAGAGCCGAAATTCTTTAAATAAATTCAGCCACCTTTCTAGGGTGGTAATATAAACATGAAAATCACACACAAAACGACAACACAAGTGTAGAAAACAGTTACTTTTTATTTGACACAGAGAAAGAGACTTGATAGATCGTATCATTAAAAATCAATCTACAACCATAACAATAAGGAAACTACGAGACCATACCTACACAAACACGCTCCAGACAGTACTATAAATAGACCGTTATAAAAGATCAATACTATGATTACGTAATCGAGTCTCAAACTTGTACAAACATTTCTCATAACATTTCTATCTTAAAATTATGGTTACATCAAAAATAACACACCCTACTAGTACAGGCAGAGACTATGAACACTTCGCACAAATTGTGTCTATGTACCTACGTAATTGTATTCTTTTATACGTAACCTTATGTGACAGAAAACTGCTTGACATATAATAGTTTTCCGTCACACACTTTTGCAACAATTTTATCGAATTTGCGTCCATAAATTCCTTTGGTTAGCCATGGAACTTGACATCTTTATTCGAGACACATATTTTCCTCTTAAGTTCGATTTCATCAGGTCATTCAATCACATCTACTACCTTTTATTAACCAATAAAAATGTGACGCAATTAGACGAGCCATGTGCAACGAAAAAGTAACGTAAAGATTCGTTACAAGTTTAAAAATAAACAAACGTCGTTGTACAGATTACCGACATGGAGTAGTTTATTGTTAGAAAATAACGATGTAAAATTAATATCAAATATATCGTAAAACACTTACGGTCCATGTCGAATGGGAGCGTTCGCCGAAATTCATTGACCGACACGACAAAGCTAGTGTATGTGGAGACGCGATAAGATAAGGACGCGACTTCCCGAACTCCAAATTTAAAATTAATTTAGTGTTATCGGCTTAACGCCTCCTTGCTAATACAACTGGCCGGTTAAGATGCACACAAATGGGCGGTGTGGATTAAATAAAACTCACCAGCCATGAAGTTCAAGGTTATATATGGTAATAATCGATGGAGAAATCGCGGAGGTAACACGTCTGTGTGATCGCCGGGCGGAGTGGCGGGCGAATAAGGCGCTCGTGTGCGTCGCGGCGACTGTTTACAAACACAGCGGCGCGAGGGACAATGTCATTTATCCAATACGCGACTGCTCTAGTGTTTTATGTGGAGCAGTAACGTTCCGCTACTGGCGATACCGCACTTCTCATCACATCAACCACTTGCATTCTTTCACTACGTTAAATAACATCTCTCGAGTGACGTCTTAATTGATTCCCATTCAATGAACACACAAGTAGTTCATTAAGATAATAAAAGTGTACTAAAATATGTAAGGTATAATTGAAAGAATTTCGAACAAACGCATTGGCGTTTTACTTTGCACATACAAGCTTAACTTCTCTTATTAAGTTAGAGACCAATAAGTTACGACTTAACTGCCATCATACATAATAATTCCAATAAAACACTACGCGATAAGGTCGATTAGTAATTTATATCTTAATTAAAGTTACTCTAAGATTAAGGTTCTGTCAAATAATCTAAGATTGAGACCAGTTATGTTTTTAACTGCGCCTATCCCGTTTAATTTGTGAGTTACGACATGCAGTGTGCAGAGCAATCGATATTGTCCACGTCAATAGCTGCTATTCGCTTACGACGTTAAAAATAGACTTTATTTTAAAAACGTGCACGAATTCGCAAACATTCTTAATCTCAGAACTAAATTGTGCGGAATTCTAATTGAAATAAGGCAGTTATTAAAACACTGATACTGTAAGTTACTTTAACTATGCGAATGATAGAAATACCAGTCATAAAAATACAGTGACTTTGTGCCTCGGGGTGATGTCTATAGGCTATGTTGTAAGCTAAACCTTAGGGCGGGTATACACATGTAAGTAAAATGGACAATAGCCTGCATGCCGGTTCACCTGACAGTACGTGTCAATGACAAGCTTCCTAGCCACCCTCGAACCCAGCCTCAACTTACATGCATAGCTAAATGCATGCCAGTTACTGACATGTCTGTTAGTGTTTACACATCCCTGTAGCTATCAAATGCAAGTAGCTTGCATGCAAATGTACTAGCTATTGTCATGTGTATTCCCGCGCTTACGTAACTAAACTTTTGATTAAGCAATTTAGGGTTACCGAATTGCGGTAATAGAATAAAAATTCAAGGACACGCACAATACTATACTTTTGTTTCACGAAACGACGACGAAAGCAAAAATGAACTCTAGCTAACATGAACTTTCGTAAAAATTACCTATAGACAGACAAATTATTACAAAAAGAATTATAACCACCCAGTCATTAAGTTAGATTTAGTATAAAAAATCTACACTAAGGATCTCCCCTAGTAAGCAAGTAAAGAGTTAAGATTTGTTATAACCTAGTTACAGTACGACCTTATGCGGCGAACTCACCCTACAATTAGGTCACAGCATTAACCCAGATCGCACAACGCCACTCATCGTGTTTCTGCTCTATCATAAACTACAACTAGTTCAACAAACCGGTTGTAATTGTACTAAATGATAGTAATATGCGAAAATATGCAAATCAATCACTCAGAATAAAAAACATCTTGTCAAATGTCTACCGCGGTATAAGAAGCAATTATATTTCAATAAGAAATAACCACTTTCAATATTTGTACAATACCTTTCGCCCGCGACTTCGTGTGGTATTTTTAAAAAAAGTAGCCTATGTATTCTTCCAGACTGTGCTCTACATCTTTACCAAATTTCATCGAGATTCGTTCAGCCATTTAGGCGGCAAACTATAACTAACATCCATCCATCTAAACTTTCGCATTTATAAGTAAGAAGTAAGATAAAGAACTTGCAAATTTTCAGCTGGTACCCCCTTCTTCCCCCGGCGAGGCCCATGTCATTAACCAAAGAGACACTAATCTAAGAATACCGGCTGGTTTGTGTACTCGGGCATTAGACTAAAACACTTGTATAAATTAACTCTCGTTATCTATTTTTTTTTTTTCAAAACAAATGAGGACAATTAAGTTTTTTATTCGTGTTACGGCAGTGTTAACCCACAGTTAAATGTTCAAAACAACATAATAAATTCAATGGACATTATCGCATCTAATTTTAGAACACGCTAGCTAGTCTCGTTTGTATAAACATAACATTGAAATGAGGAAAATTAAGTATAATATGCATATTATATTAATAATTTACGATGCTTCGTAGCTCAATTTTTTTTTATGCACTTTAGATCATTTTCTTCTGTTTTATTGATAACTAGCTAGTGCTCGCAACTTCGTCCGCGTGAAATTAAAAAGTAATTAAAATCTAGCCTATGCTACTCACAGATAAATTACCTTTCTAACGGCGAAAGAATTTAAAAAATAGGCCCAGTAGTTTTTTCAATACATACAAAAATACAAATCTTTCCTCTTTATAATATTAATATACATTTTTATGTATCAAAAACAGAATGTTTGTCATCAAAATTACATAAATTTCAAATATTTGGAAGCGTATTACGTTTTACTAGCGTACATTTGCATAACTTCTGCACCTCTATAACTACATTAATGAATTAATGAAAAACGCCATCTATATATGATGTATTTAATACTAAATTTGCATGGTTTGAATTTTTTTCTCAAGAATAAAGAATAACTTAATTGCACACTAAGGATAACTAAGGTATAATTGAAAGAATTTCGAACAAACGCATTGGCGTTTTACTTGGCAAATACAAGCTTAACTTCTCTTAATATACATATATTTTTTTTATAAAATAAGGTGGCAAACGAGCAAGCGGCCACCTAAATCCGCCGAAATGGCGAAGCGACCGCTGCCCATAGACATCCGCAATTGCAGAGGCGTTGCCTACCTTAAATCGACGGAGGAGGAGACGCACATAAAGAGGATATTTCCCCTTCCTATGCGTCTCCTCCACCGTCAAATCCACTTTCCCATCCAACCCTTTCCTTATAAGAAAAGGGTGGAACGGGAAAGGGACTAAAGTTGGGCCTCCGGAACCACACTCATCAGACGAAACGCGGAATTGCTTCCACTTCACGCCTGTCTTCTATGTGGTCGTGGTATTGCACCGGGCGAACCGACCCATTCGTGCTAAGATGTTAAAGCGGGCTCTACCACTGTTTCTCTTCACTCTTTCACTCTAATAAGTTAGAGACCAATAAGTTATGACTTAACTGCCATCTTACATAATAATTCCAATAAAATACTACGCGATAAGGTCGCGATTAGTAATTTATATCTTAATTAAAGTTACTCTAAGATTAAGGTTCTGTCAATCTAAGATTGAGACCAGTTATGTTTAAGTGAAAATAAACATATAACATACAGAGGTTAAATCTTTACCCGTTACGTAAGTTTTTTTACTTAATAAATGAATTATCTGTGTTACAATATATTACAATGTCTAGTTTTAATTTTCAAACTGCATACAAGATCTCTCAGACTAAAGAACTCAAATACTAAAACAAAAAAAAATGCCACAGTACTAAATTAAACAATTAACGATAACAACATGCCAAATCGTGCGAGAGTTTGCTGATTCTTGGCACGTGTCCATTGACCGGCCACTAACGACATCCGACGGTTTTTTTTTTGTTTAAATGATGCATATTCACATCGGAGCCACAAAGCGACACCTAGCGATCGACAATGAAAACATTCAAAGGCCTATTTCTGATTTTCTAATTGTATGATTTTTATTAATTTACCTAAATTTAATAGTTATTCAACAACATTGTCTACTAGCTTTCGCCTGCGAATCCGTTCGCGTGGAATTAAAAAAAAAACAAATTGAGTAGCCTGTGTGTTCTTCCAGACTATCGTCTACTTCTCCAAATTTCATTCTGTTCAGCCGTTTAGGCTACAAACTCTAACAAACATCCATCCATCTAAACTTTCGCATTTATAATATTAGTAAGATTATATTCATCCCCACTATTGATTTATTACGGAAAAACTATTGATACTTTAAACCAAAAGGCATAACAATTAACAATGGTAGAGCCAGTTATAACATCTTTTACATGAACATGCCTCTTGTCTGGTGCAATACACCACACAGGAGACACGGCAAGTGGCAAGTGGAAGTAATTTCGCGTACAGACGATGAGTGTGCGTGCCAGAGTCCTAATTTGTTGTCCACTTTCCCTTTCCACCAATCTCTTATAAGGAAATCAGACATTCGATATATATATAAAGGAGGCATAGTTGACACTTCTCTTGATACATTTTTCACATGATCATTACTGTCGCTATTACAATTTTGTAAAATGTTTTATTACATGTCAATTCAAGGACACCAGGTGGCGTACTTGACAACTAATAATAGTTCCTTTCATAGAAAGTACCGGTGAAAAAGATCTGTTCACTATGCCACATCTATATATATTTTTAATGTTTTTAAAGAAAATGATGGGTAGGGGAGGTGAATTTGGCACGGAAGGGGAAATATCTTGTTTCTGTGCGTCCCTTCCCCCGTTCTTTAGATAGGCAGCGTATCTGCAACTACTAATGTCTATGGCCAACGGCTTGCTTGTTTGCTACTTTATAATATTAAAATAATAGGTTCAATAATGTTACTCTACTATTGTTGATATTTATGTTTACTGTTTGGTTCTTATTTACTTTTCTTGATCAACCATTGCACTTCCCCACTCTCTGAGAATAAGACTAACCTAGTTCGGAATTATTTACTATGTGCATGTACGAAAATCTTCATAATCTTACTGATATTATAAATGTGAATGTTTGGATGGATGTTTGTAGAGTTAGTAGCCTAAAATCACATACACACATAGGCTACTTACTTTTTTTCCAACTAGACAAGAGTCGCGGATTTTCACCCGCTTAGCTTTCGGTAGTTCTTTATAATTTTTTTTTTATGAACTAATGTAATCACTTACCTGTAGCAATGCCCATATCGGTGACTTTCAGCTGGCCCTGTTTGATCATTGCCTCATAATTGGGCTTGATTGACATCAAATCCGTATTATACAGGCCAAACATTTGTCCCAGCACTGGATCCTCTTCGTAAGTAAACAGGATTTGTATATCCTTGATCAGAGCTCGTTGTACTGTCGCATACCAAGATTGAGTCACTCTGAAACAAGAAATATATTAATTAAAATGTAAAATATATGTTTGATGCCATTTTTGACATTTGACATATATTTAAAATGTTGTGATTTTTATTTTTAATATTAAAGAGCTTTGTTAAGAGCAAAAAGATCTCAAATTTTCAATTAAAGTTGATAAAAGATGTGTTCCTATGGTGTCTCTACTGTGGTCACACTTGTATAGTTCTTTTCAAATATCTTAATGGCCCGCTATACCTAAAATTGTGTTCTATGCAGCAACTCATGCGAAATTTAAAGCCATCAAGATATCTAACAACTAAACTACAACATTGTCAACCCTTTCATTTCATTGAAAGAAACAGAGACAACAATAAACAAAAGATAGTTGAAATTCACAATATTACATGATATGCAACAGGAGGAGGACAGGTGGTAGGAGAGGGGTTGTTTTATGTATATTTACCTTCGTGGCATAGTGGTCATTGCCTCCCAGTACTGATCAATGTATGGAATTATCTCTCTATCCTTACTGAACAGCATTTTATTGTTGCCATCCTTGGAATTTTCCTGTTTTAGATTAGCAATAGCGGTAAGGCACATTTGCGGGAATGCTGTGAATAAATACAGTACACTTTTTTATTCATCTTGTCTTTAAATTAATGACATCTTTTTTTATATCATAATATGACCAATGAGCAAGCGACTCCTGAATTAGCGGAATTAGCAAAGTAACCCCTACCCAGATATCCACAATTGCAAATATGTTGCCTACCTTTAGCCAATGAATCCCTGAACTATAGATATTTTTAATTCTCCAAAAAAAAAATAATTAGTTTTATTGATAAAAGTTGGGTGTGAGAATGTATGAGCTAATGAGTAATGCATATTGATGTTCTATGTTGACTACAAAAATCATTTTCAATGTCAACTCACGAGCCTGATTCTTCTTAAAAGTCTCCAGTCCAGTCGGTGAACAGTTCTTGCAGATGAAAAGGTAATTTGTCATGAACGGAACAAGCTTCCCCAGTTGATATCCAATGCAGGACTCATGAAACCATCTGTTACAGGATGCACATAGCAGCTCCACTATATTCAAATTCCTTTCTTTGCCACTGGAATCACAGAAGAATAATCATTTTATTACAAATAATTATGCTATAATAGAAAGATGTGAATCAGAAAGTTTTACATAAGTTATAAACTTTAAGGTTTTTTTTAATAATATTAGGTAATTTTTTTTATCGTATATCATTAAACTTTTTAATAAAAAAAAATGTTTCGTACCAATAACAGGTGCTTTGTTGTGGATCTCCCGCGCTTTTGTTTTTACCCTTTTCGCCATTCTCTCCCGCTTTTTGAGATTCTGAGTTATGTGAATTATTGCCTGTAATATCCATGTCGATTGACTTTCGTATTCCATCTAATAACGACATTTTGCATTATTTCATTCAGTATAATGTCTTATACCACAATTTAACACATAATTGCATTGGTTTGCTTATTTCATTAAAATAACTGTACAATACAAATACAATGTGCTATCGAACTTAGAACTGACAAGCTGACAAGTAGAGCAAGGTGTTTTATGGCTTGACATTTAAAACTTACTAATTATTGACACAAACTCATTTGTCTCTTTCAGTTAACACCTTTTGGCATAAGTGGGAAAGAGACAATTGTTTCCTCGTTTGTAATTTGGCAGTATAAAATCTTATTCGAAAATTAATATTTTTCTTTGTCCTTAATTTTGTTTCCGTGATTTTTCATCACCACCTGTCTCCCGATTCGTCGATATGTAGATTTTTTTTTTATTTATCATCTGTGACCATCACTGTCACTGCCATTCGTAATTCAGAAGTTGTTATTTTGAAATTTGAATTTTGGTTTTGAAGAAAAATTGAGGTTTAAATCAATTTTAAGTGAATTCTTTACCTATAGGTATACAATTAATATAATCCGAAATGGATACTATTAAGAATGCAAAATTAATAAGTTCAGACACTAAAACAAAACAAAACTGTATACTCATGGATATTATTAAAGAATTATGCACGGATAAAAGTTCTCTTTCAACTAAAGTTATCAAAAAGGTAACAAGTATAATAGAAGACAGTGAATTAGAACATTATGGAAGTCTGCATAAATTAAGTACGGCTGATGAGAGCACATCAACGGTTTTAGGTCAGTATGATATTCCTAACGCCTTGTTAAACAGAGTTTCTTGAAAAATGGTAATGATCACTTTCTTCACAATGCTCCTTTTACTCCTTATCTTGGAAAATATTTTAATAGAAATGCATAAAAACTGTTGTTTTACTGGTTGAATTTGTAACTTTAATATCAAACATTTTTCTAAAACAGTGATTCATAGTGATTCTTTGTTTTTTTTTCTCAGGAGTTTTGCATCATACATCATCTGAACTAACATTTGATGAGCAGGCGGAACTGAACCAAGCAATTATTGTCAAAATACAAAGCAAATTACCAACATTTACAGCAGAGTTAGAACATTTGAAACAAAGTAGTGATGCTCAAGCAAGTAACAAAAACCTAATAAAGGAACTTCATGATGGTATAAATGAGAAACTATGTATATTAGAAGAACAAGAGAATGATAAAACAGATTTGATGATGGACTGGATCAACCACAGACTGCAAGATGTGCTGAAGTTTAGTGAAAACTCAAGTGAACTTCTAACATTAAAAACAAAGATTATTGATCTTAAGTCACAGTAAGTTGAACATAATTCATACAAAAATGTGATATTGGTATAAATTGCTTAGATATAAAAATGGATGTAATCAGGACATTTTTTTTTGACAAAATATCTATTTCATTTTTAAATAGACTAGCAACACATTCTAGTATTGCATGGTTGTATATTTATTATTAATCATATTATTACAATTACAGGTAGCTTATTTCGCTTATAAATATTTTCATATTGATCCTACCAGACCTGGACAAAAAACATTTGAGTTTTTAACAAACATAACTAGATACTAAATCTTCCATTGTTATAATTCTATTATACATTTGATATTATCTTTGTTTCAGAATTCTCAATTTGCAGATATTACAAAATATTTTCACAGAAACAAACCAATCGGTCAAAGCATATGGAGAAATCCACAAGGACCTCAAAGACAGCATTGTTGAAACGGAAAAGCGAATTAGACAATACAGGGATATTGTGGAAAGTGATTATGACTGATATTTGTTTTTAATACATTTTTTATTACAGCTTTTTTTTTTATAATGCCCTTATACATAAACTATCACAATGTCTTTGCTAGGTAGAGAGTGATGGAATACTATTATTTTCTCATTCTTATATGCTAAGGGAAAACCTGTAGTCATTCAGTAGACGTAAGTCAATTATTTGTATGATAAAATTAGATAACACATATTCTAAATTCATTGTGAAAAATGTTCTAGCAATGTTTTGACGCCTCCGAATGTGTCGCGGTTCTGAGTTTCCATTGGCAATACTTGTATAAAATATGTTACCACATCTTGTTCTCTTGAAATAAAAGACATGTTTTGTACAGCTCTTTCCCTTTGTTTAAAGTTAAATATAATTTTCACAATCTTCTACATTGCAATTGTGTATTGTAATTTATAACCGTGACTATATTTATATTCGATAACAAGTCGTTCAATTTTTTAATTTATAAACAACTAGCTTTTGCCCGCGACTCCGTCCGCGTGGAGTTCAAAAAATCAAAGTTAGTAGCCTATGTGTTCTTCCAGACTATCCTCTACGTCTATGCCAAATTTCATCGAGATCCGTTCAGCCGTTTAGGCTACAAACTAACAAACATCCATCCATCCAACTAAACTTTCGCATTTATAATATTAGTATGAAGTATGATGTATGGACTACCGGTATTCGGATAAAATAATTTACTAAAGCATTGTATAATGAAAAATATGTTTTTTAAATGTTGATTACCTATTTTAAGAGCGGGCGCACACCTTTGACTAAACTATCGCACAACTATTGTGCAATTGTCGATTGTTTCGCAGCCAACTCAACTGTTTAGTTGCACAACTAAAAATCGAGCAGTGTGCGCACCTCCATATAAGCTCATTGGAATCAAAGCGCGACTAAACATTTGTGCGATAGCTTATTCAAGGTGTGCGCGCGCTCTAATAGTATACAAGGTGTCAAACACAATAGAACGAAATATTCTACAGTAAAAAAAGATATGAGGAATTTTAGGAATGTGGGAAGGCTTGCACTTTGTTTGAACAGCCGCGCGTGCATTATTTATATAAACCTGTTATAGTCTAACTAATCGTTGGCTATTGAGTCGTTTTCATCTAACTATTGATCATTCAAAACTTTAGTGATCCTTAAAATAATCAGGTGTCAATGATTAAGAGTAATTTGGCGACTAAAAATGCTAAACCGATAAGAAACTGGTGGATTTCTTAATTTATCTGTTGCGCTTATAATGGAAGCTTCGCTATACCATAGATTTAATCAAGAGGATCTTTGACAGTTTTTGGCGTCTAACGTATGCTGCTTTTTATTTAAGGTACTATCGGGGAAATTGGTAGTGATTTATCCTAAACGCCAGTCGTTTGAACGCCTTGTACCCATTGATACGACGAAACAATAGCTATTACTTTTTATTACCACACAGAAGACAGGCGTCAAGTGGAAGCAATTCCGCGTTTCGTCGGATGAGTGTGGTGCGGGAGGCCCAATTTTAGTCCCTTTCCCTTTCCACCCTTTTCTTATAAGGAAAGGATTGGATGGGAAAGTGGATTCGACGTTGGAGGAGACGCATAGGAAGGGGAAATATCCTCTTTATGTGCGTCTCCTCTTCCGTCGATTTAGGGCAGGCAACGCATCTGCAATTGCGGATGTCTATGGGCAGCGGTCGCTTCGCCATTTCAGCGGATTTAGGTGGCCGCTTGCTCGTTTGCCAACTTATTGTATAAATATATCTTATTATCCAGTCGCAACTTACTGTCTTTGTCTCGTTGCAAGACACAAGGCTTTTTTCTGTAAGTGGCACACCGCGATGATACCTGGCTGTACATGATTAAGGTAATAGTTGCCGAAGAATTATTTCGACATACAACCCTACGGAAAACAGGAAGGAAATCATCTACTATTTTCAAGGATAGCAATGATAAGAGATAAAAATATTATTTTGTTCGCAGGTAACATTTTTAATCTAAATCCTTTGTTAATGTTGCTTCGTTTATGGAAAATAAGTCTATTCTTTATCCGAGTCCAAGTTTCATTAACATCGTAAACGCATGGACTATTACAAGTGTAATTGAAAAAACTTTGTACGTTATCTAAAGCGACATAGATATGAATCATCACGTGTCCGTCAGTCGCATCTGAGACATTGTGGTTCGTGGTTGTGTGTATGTTATATGCTGATTTTATCACGTCAACGCCGGCTAGATGATGGAGACGGCTGTTGAGATATTTCAGTAAGTAATAACGAAACTTTTCTATTTTTTTAATTATTGTATAATCTGTGCCTACCCGATTTTTACCACTCGTGTCCAAGGTATATCAGAATAAGAGTTGTTTTCTTATGTTTACGTCTAAATGGTATTTGTAAATTTAATCTTATTCACAGTTTACAGTTTTAATATAATGATATCTATGTAGAAGGCTATAATTCTGGTCGGACTTTTTAATAAAGTTACTTTGACTTTAGGAATTCTATTTAATGTGAAAAGTTACTTTTTCGAGAAGCAACAATTTTTATTATTGTGAAGACGTTTTATTCAAGTGTCGCGGGAAACGAATAACTGGCTAGTGGATACATAATATAAAATACTTTGAAGGTAAACTACAATTGTAGTAGATATCAATTAGATGCAGACAAGGCCTTTGAAATTATTGGTACATGACAGTAATAATAACTCTAACGAACCTCCATAAACAAAAGAAAAACAGGCAAATAAAATTGAAATATTATAATTGTTTATTCGAGTATCCGTTATAATTAGTATAACTCAATTGAGTTAATAAAATGGTCTAGTCTCATCTCATAGCTTACGAGCTAGTGGCGAGTAGCTAGCTACGGCTAGTGGTTACATTTTAAGTATCGGTAACTATGAGGTCATGGGCGGCGCAAAGGGGGCAGCTGCCCCCCCCCTCCTCTACAGAATCAAAACATGTAAGACATATATAAAATACATCGTACCTGTAGTATGTTCTATCCAAGACGGTAAGACAGTGCTGTACTATAGAGGACATTTAAGCCCGCTACGCATCTTTAGTTTTACCTGAAAGGTACAGTTTAAACTTAGTGTGTAGACTAAACTGAGAAGTGTAATTTAACTGACATGTAGAATTTATACACATGTAAGTTTTAACTGTACTCAATCAATTTTCATTAAACCCGTATTTCCTCTAATAAATATTCATTCTAAAATTCGTATGCTATAATATTTCTCTAATTTTCATACTGAAATTATTCAAAACATATTGATGTTTTGAATAATGAATAGTGATGAATAATTTATATTTATGGAAGAATAAACAAAAGATCCAACAAACTATTTTACTTATTTATAATTTCAACATTTATTATATACTAGCTTTCGCCCGCAACTCTGTCCGCGTGGAATTAAAAAAAAACAAAAGTGTGTAGCCTACGTGTTCTTCCAGACTATCTTCTACGTCTATGCCAAATGTCATCGAGATCCGTTCATCCGTTTAGGCTACAAACTCTAACAAATATCCATCCATCAATCTAAACTTTCGCATTTATAGTATTAGTAAGATATTCATAAATTAAAAAGAATTAGTTGTATTTATGTTATATATTTATAATTACGTTTATACCTTGTCATTTTATTTTTATTTTACGAGTTGCAACAATATCAATTGTTGTTACAATCAGACTTATTTTTTATCTTGTTATTAATTGAACTGATAGCTGTGTATTATCAAGGAATAATTTAATGACGCAAGGAATAAAAAAAAATTGCATACTAAAGAAGTACATTGTATTAGTACTTATATACGAGTTTGTATTACATTTTAAATTGTTTATGATTGCCTTACATATTTGAACTAAACATAGCATAAAAGTTATTATTTTATAAACCAATGGCTTTAGCCCGCGACATTGTCCACGCGGAGTAAAAAAAAAAAAAAATAACCTATAGCCTATGTTACTCAGTAAGGATTTTTTTGAAACACTTATGAAAAAGGTACCTTAAATCTAGGAAATATTAAGAGTACCAGTAACCAGTAACCAATAGCCTTGTATGTAGGTATAAATATATATGTACATGTCGCATAAGATAATGTTTGAAAAAATCGTTCCAAATTCAAATCTGCACGCCTACTCGGTTACAGTCGTGAAGAATTATTTAGTTTCATTCATATGGCAAACATCGTAATACACAAAATGTCGTTAATATTCGACAATAAAAATAACTGTAATGTTAACAGTTGTGTAATATTTAAACTAAATGGATTTACGTTGATAAGAAATGTAATCGGCAGTCTACGTCGTGTGAAAGATAAAATACGTATAGTTATCTTTTTTACCGAATCTTCTTTCCCAATGACATATAGATATTTTCAAGAAATTCATTATAAATTAATTAGTAGTTTTGTCATGCTTAATTCAGTTTGTTTATAATAACTGTTTCTTGCGAGTTCGAAAATAAAAAAATAATTAAAAAAACATAGCCGATATTACTTATTTATTTATTTATTTATTTATTTATTTATTTATTTATTTATTTATTTATTTATTTATTTATTTATTTAATTCTTTTTGCACAACAATTACAGCATACAAACATTTAAACTATGCTAATACAAAATTGCAACTTACTGATAACGTAGCATTTTAATGGTGTAAGTAACATACAAAATACAAATCTTTATTAGTATAGATGACAACTTTTATCTTATAACTAAGAACGAACCGAGTTATTGTCAATGTTACAATCATAGTCATTTCGAATTTACTTGTTTTTTTTTTTCAGAAACTCAGTCTTTTGATTTCTCATTATTTCAGCTTCATATCAGAAAAGCTCGGTATACAATGGGCACCGCGAGACGTTCCGATGACGCGTCGTCTCCAGACCCTGGGCGCTGCCGGCTGGATCTGCCTCGTGCTGTTCGGAGAAGCTATCAGTATACTGGTCTACCTCAGCATCCTGTACTCCTCGATGTGGTGGCTCGCGCTCGGCTATGCGGTCTGGATGCTCAAAGATATTGAAACACCCAACAAAGGTGGACGTAGGTGAGGTAACAAGTTTTAAAAAGACCATGAAATTTCTGATGATATATCTTATGGATGTTGTTAAAATATGAACTAATGAGATTCTAATCCTTAATCATTGCGGTAGTTATAAAACGTCTTATATTATTTGTATCTATCGAATGTTTAAGCGTGGCAATTACAATACATCTTTCTTAATTACATTAAATCGATTTTAAATGTTATTTTGTTTTATTTTCAGATTCGAATGGGTCAGGAATTGGTCCTGGTGGAGAAACTACTGCGATTATTTCCCAATTAAACTAATCAAAACTGCTGAATTGGATCCATCAAAGAACTACCTCTTCGCTTGTTTCCCGCACGGCGTTGTCAGTTCCGGGGCGTTTGGAGCATTCGCTACTAACGCGTTAAATTTTTACAGAACATTCCCTGGGATGACGTGCCATATGATAACATTAGGAGGTCACTTTTTAGTTCCACTGTTCAGAGATCTGATTCTTGCGTTAGGTGGATGCGCATCCTCGGAGCAGAGTTTACTGCATTTATTAGATAGAAGGAAACACACAGGGAAATGCGTGGCGCTGATTGTTGGCGGAGCCGCTGAGGCGCTGGACTCTCATCCCGGAGAATACAGTGTCATTCTGAGCAGAAGGAAGGGATTTATACGAGTTGCTATGAAAACTGGGTAAGCTATTACAACTTGTAAACTCGCTTTTAACCAACGAATCTTTCAAAGCGTATCTATATTAGTGATTTCCCAACTGGTCCACGTCAACCTACTAGAGCCTACGGAAGACCGGTGATGGAGATAAAGGGTCTACAAGTTGAAAAAGAAATTAAGCAGAATGGAACCTAAATCAGTTAAACTCTAAAATCTACAGAAACTCTTTTCAAGTCTGTAGTTTCAATTATACTTTACTCCATTCCAGGGCACCTTTAGTCCCCGTATTCTCGTTCGGTGAACCGGACGTGTTCCGTCCCTTCAACAACCCTCGGGACAGTCTGCTGCGCAGATTCCAGGAGAAGTTCCGCGAGTTGACTGGCATCTCGCCCATCTTGCCCATCGGCCGCGGTCTCTTCCAGTATACGTTCGGTGTATTGCCTTTACGATCGCCTATCACTACTGTTGGTAAGTCATTAAATCACAATAGAACCTAGGTGAGTGGGAATTGCGCAAGGTAGAAAACTCTTTAAATGAGAGTATAAGTGAGACTGCTACTTATCTATACCTCTATAAGCAAAGTCACGCGTGTACTCACAACTGCTTTTAGTTAGAGCAAGTTTAAGTAAACGCTGATGGTACTGTTAACTACTTATTTCTTAGTTAACACGTTCAGTGTTATTGATTCACCTGGTTACTTTATTTTCATAGGAAGTACCTAATCATAATCTCATGGAACATGTTAAGATTATGTGATAGATTTTCAATAAGTATATAAGAAAATTTCTGTTAGCAACTAATAAAAATAGAGGAAATACTAGACCAGTATTTAATGTCTCCACAATAGATGTATTTGTTGCGTTACTTTTAAAAATAGCTTCCCTTGTGGCAAGCTTGACCTACATGCAGTCTCCGACGCATTGCTGAATTTTTGAAACAAAAAATTTAAAACGAAGCTTCAAAAAATACCATTCTTATCAAATTCGATCGGAAAAATTTAAAAGTAATAAAAGGACAACAATTTTGGGAAACCGGATTTTTATCAGTCGTGAAAAGGAACAAAACAGAATACAAATTAATATGTAAACATAATCATAAGAATTGTTTAAGCAGACGCGAACAATTTAGTTTTTTTTTGTGTATTGTAAAAAAACGTACATAGATGTATAGTTAGTATTTAAGTATGTCCAGAAATTAACAAAAGATGTTTAGAATATTAAGAGAGACATGTTTTACATGTAAAATGTTTTCAGTTGGCACTCCAATGGCAGTTGAAAGAAACTTGGAACCCACTGATGAAGAAGTGGATGCGGTACATTCAGAATTCACAAGAAGATTGACCGAATTGTTCGAATCACAAAAAGCCAAATATTTGAAGGATTATAAAAACAAAACTCTTGTAATAACATAGATAAGAAAAGTCTGACAAGTATGTGTATAAATAATTCTTTTTTACTTTGAAATTGAAAGTAAGATTGAAATTGGTTTGTATGTTTTTTGTCATGTATAAAAAATGTATTATTAAATTTAACTTTTGTATTAAAATCTATATCGGGGATTTCGTTTGTTGCCAAATTAAATTATCATATAAGTTACTATTCAATAATTTGCTTGTCTATAGAAGTAAAAGTTGGTAGTGATAGAAGTAGTACATGGACGTCGCAAGGGGTCAGGGGGCAGAGCTGCCTCTTGAGAGTTCAAAAATGTAAAATATATAAAAAGTACAAAATTCATCGTAGCTACCATTCCTAGACCTAGACTAGACCATCGAGTGGCAAAGTAGTAGCTAGAAGATTCTAAAATATAAGTAGAAGATTACAGGGGATTTAATATTAGAAATTGTACAAAATAATTATTTTACTATGTTCGTTCCATGGAAAACTGATTAATTGTTTTTGTAATAAGTTATAAACATTTTTATCACGGGTAAATAGGTCATAAGTCCTATGTAAATATTTTAAATTGTAAGTTATTTTTGTAATGCATTATTATGCCTCGGTAATAATAGTAAAAGTAATTATTTTTATATAGTTTTATTCTTCCTATAGCAATGATAATTTTTGGTCTTATAAGGCCATAGTCTTGGCACACTTTATCTTTTTGTATTCTCTCCATATTTAACCATCCCATCAACTGAAGTTTAGCAGTTTCTTCGCTTAATTTGGAATAGGCTATTAAATGAGTCTTAAAGGAATAATTCAAATAAAACCATAAACACTATTTTACTATTTTTATGTATTTTAACATATTTACATTTTATATACAACATTATTAATATTTTCATGCTGTGCGCACGCGCATCGCTCATGTTCAACTCCTTTGAGCATCGTTGTCGTAATGAATACGGAACTATATTCCCTCTTCGTAGAGAAAACATATTTGGAACAAAGTTTTAATTATCGATATTAAAAATATCATAGAAAATCATCCTTGTCAAATTTTCATAAAACCATGGTTTCGTGAGGCCTTTTACAAAAACTGTTTCCACAAAAACATGTCAAGTTCAACTCACACCTGTGTAATATATTAGAAAAATTGATTAAAAACATCTTATCATTTAAATGAATAAATCGTCCCTAATGGCAATTACTAAAAAAAGTGTGTCAACGTGTAAATTTTTAAACAATGAGCGACATTTTGAGATTTGCGCGTTACAAAAAACATGCAATAACAGTAACGTAACTTTTAATTTTACTTTAAAATAATGACAAATATTTCAACTCTAAAATTGTTTTTATATCAAAAATAAAGGAATACAAAACAACATAATCGATGTAGGCTGGAAATTACTATCGTCACATAACGATAGGTTATTTGCAATTCTCTACGGTCTTTTTTTATTTTACTAACTATGTAATTTACAAATAATAGGCGCAGTTAACATATGGTAATCATAGTGCCATGAACAATAAAATGATAAAAAATAAGGAGTAGAATATAAACAACGATTTAAGTTATTAGGATTGATTTAAACTAATTATTCATAGTTATTTGCAATTTAAAGTAAAAATCTAGATATTATATTGTTAATATTATTTTCTCTTTAAATAATGTTAACTACTTACCATCAATAAATCAAGTGTATCCATAACCCGTTACGTAATAAATATAACAATCCAATAATTTTACAAAGAAAAAAAAACAATAAACTTTAAATCATTGAAAACATAACAAACTGTTAAATAAACAACAAATTATTTTCGTAATTAATGAACGTAACGGAATATGATTACAAAAAACTACAGATAATTCTATAACTTCCAACGAAGTAAAAGTTTGTTCCCAAATAACAAAGAGTTGTCACAAAGTGATATGCCTTTCATCTGAATCACTGAACTGAATAAGTTTTGTGCACGAAATCATGTTTAATTATTTTACAGTCGACCTTACGGTCAGAGTCTCAATTTAGTCTTTGGTTAGGGAATCCCCTCACGCTTGTTTTGGATGTTGTGTGGTGGAGGGCGCAGATGGCTTGAAGCACTGCATCAAGAAAGCAGTGTACATCACAAAAGCTACAGAAAGTGCTATCAGTGCGTACATAAATATGTTGAGTTCAGGTTGTCGGAACCGATTTTTTCGAAGCCACTCCAATACTTCAACCTCAGACATTACATCTCCTGAAATAAAGTAATTTATAAAACTTTCTGAAATTCATTGTGGATGGCTACAAAGCTGAAGTTCTAAGAAAGAGAGAAGAGAGATCTGTTAGAGATGTATGGAAGAGTACATACTGTGCTGACCCTAAAACTAATTCTGCATGAAGCAATTCTCAGTGAACTTTTCTTACCTCTGTATATACTCGGGAAGCGCTTTCTAAAATACACAATAGCTGGTAGTTTTGTAACACCCCATTTACGGGCATATCGTGGATCTTGCATTTTCACAAATGTGATATCCAAATTGTCGGTCTCGCTGTCAATGTTTTCTAATTTATCCAAAACTGCTCTGCTTTCCATCGACTTTTCATCTAAAATTAAGAAAATACAAATAATCTCTGATAGGAAATAGTTTAAACTCAATCATGATGTTTGGAATACTTACAGAAATACACAGCTAAAAATTCGTTCTCTTCCAAAAGTTTATCTAACATTTTTCTGTTAACCTCCTCAATTTCATTTTTGATTTCAAAAACGTCTTGAGAAGTCAGCCATTGTAGTACTTTATCAACGTGATGCAGATCTCCGTCATACAACATCGGCACACGTTTGCGGAAGTACACTAACGATGGAATATTCACTACATTATGATGCGCTGCAGCTTCCACGCTCGCTATCTTTACGAAATCAATACCGTATTGATCTACTTCTCCGTCAATTTGTTCCAATGCTTCAAGTATTTCTTCACATTCCGGACAATCTTCGTCATCATCTAAAATTAAATTGTATTATAAAGTCCAATCAAATTGTAATTTAACTTTTATGGTGAAATAGTGTTAAATGTTTCGTCTTTTTTATACTTACAGAAAAAGACAACAAGTAAATGTGATTGATAAAGTAATCTTTCGAGCATTCTCTCATTTACTGATTCAATTTCATCCGCCAATTCGCGATTGTCATCATCTATAAGCCATTCTAAGATCGACTCTTCATTTTGTAAATCACCTTCGAAGAGTAGTGGGTTACCGTTTCTGTTGAATGGAAAGTTATTAATTATGACATTACTTTATATTTTTTTTCTAGTAATAGTATGTTACCTAAAGTAAACCATAGCTGGGAACGTTTTAATAGAATATCGCTTAGCAAGTTGTGGATCTTGGATCTTCACCATATGAATACCATATACGTCACATTCGTCATCGATCTTCTCCAACCCTTCAAGTATGTGGTCACAAATATGACAATTTAATTTATCTGCAAAAGGAAACGAGCTAAAATAAGTTTAAGTATTTATGGAGTACGTTCATGATTTGAAAAAAAAAATTATTTCTATTACAGAAATAAACCGCCAAATATTGTGTTTCTTCAACCATTTTCTCTAACATCACTCTCGTTATGAGTTCTATACAGTCTTCAGTTTTTTGTGTAATCAACCACTGTAGAACTTCCTCTTCTTCTGCTAACAATCCTTCGTAGACATTTGGTATATTATGCTCGAAGTAAACTAAAACTGGAAAATCAGTTACACCATATTGTTCCGCAATCGAATAGTCTTGTGTTTTAACAAACTTTATATCATGTCTGTCACAATCATCATCAATATTCTCTAGTTCTTCTAATATTCCCGTACATTGCTCGCAATCAACCCCATCTGTAAAATTATGATAATTTGAACCACAAAAGTTTAACTTCATAATGTAATTTGTTAGATGAAGAATGAAACAAAACTATTCTACTCTACGTCTTAATACAAATTGATTTCTAGGAATTTACAAAGTCAAACTAAACTAAAGACAATCACACAGGGATGATGACAAATATTCGTAGGTATCGTAGATCGAGCGCATTTCATTTCTGATACCAATGCATGTGAAAACGTGCCTCATGCGTGTAAACAAAACAAGGATATAGTATGCATGGACTGAAGACAATTGTAAGGGATAGTACCCTCTAGTTCCTGTCCTTCTTCATCTTCGTGGCCTCTGTCTTTCTTTCTTACTGTCTTTTGCATGGCCTTCAAATTGCATATTTCGCATAATGTTTTATTCCCTATTAAGAATACATATAATATATCTGTTACTAATTTAAGTGTTATGTTACTTATTGCCTGCTGAATCTACATATAATCAAAAATAATTAATTGAAACAAACCAATCTGAAGAAAGAATAATAGGAAAAGAAAGAATATAAGAATATTTTAGTGTTAGGAGTGAAACGAGATAAACCTACAAAAGTATACCGCTACGGACACCGATTCTTCTATTAAGTCCAGCAGATCTTTTCCTTCGAGAGCTTCAATGATGTCACCAGCTGGATTTTTCTGAGTCAACAACCAACTGAGCAGTTGTTGTTCATCATATAAATCACCTGTTAATAAGTTTCAAAAGATCGCGCTTAAAATTATTGAATAATTTAATCGTAACCAAGAAAATATTAAAGAAAATGAGAAAAACAGATGCTTATAAAATTAATAGCAACATTTCTAACGAATTCCCCAAGAGATACTTGCAATAAAGTTGATTTGAGAGAATTGCTGAATGAAATATTCGTGGAGTAAAGATAAAAAATATAAGATAAAGATATAAGAAGTAAATTTTCTGCGCGATGATATTTTCTAATTACGTACCTGCGTAAATAACTGGTTCTTTAGATCCCAACTTGAAAAACAAGACAGCTGGCAAAGCGAACACTCCGTATTCTTTGGCCATTTGCCGGTCGTCGATTTTCACGAAGTTAATACCGGCTCCGTCGGCGTCATCGTCTATGTGCTCGATCTCTGCCAACACTCTAGGGCACTGTTTGCAGTCATTACTGTCTAAAACATATAATAAGTGAAATACGGCTTCAATTTTTCAAAATATTAAATATACATTAAGTCCGAGAACAAGTCCTAAAAAATGTACTTTAGAATAAGTGTTATAGTTAATCGGAATACCAAATGATACGGGCAAAGATTAAAATTAAGATATGGTATGAAAACTCACAAAAGAATACGGCTACATAATCAGATGTCTGTCGTATTTTCTGAAACATCTTTCTATTAACTTTCTCAATATGGTCCGTCAGTTCCATATTCTCTGGATTGGTCAGCCAGTCTAATATTTCTTCTTCGTCATCGATGTCACCATCGTAATTAATATATTTAGTCTTTCTAAAGTACGTGATGCCTGGTGGATTACGGAAACCATATTTCTTAGCCATCAGTCGATCGCTGCACTTGACTATTTTTATTCCATATTCCGATGCTTCATCGTCAATTAATTCCACATGTCTTAATATTCTTGGACTTCCAGGGTCATCATCTCTATCTGTAAATATAAACTATATTATAGTTTACGAAACATAGCTAGCGTGTTCTGTTCATTAGTTTTTAACTTACAAAATACGACAGCCAGAAATTCTTTAGTTTCAATATATTTGAACAATTCATCTCTATCGATTTCTTCTATAGACTCATCTTCCTTTTGTTTGATCATCCAATCGAGTACCTCAGACTCGTCCAAAAGGTTTCCTACAATGTTTAAAATTACTTCAATGCTGAAATGTTCATTAAAAACGTAGATCATAAAGAAACCACATCCATTTCATCTAATTAGAACTTACCAGTTACATCCAAAAATAGTCATGCTCGTACAACTACCATGCCGACATCATTCGTGTGTGAAATGAGCAATAATAAATACAATAATAGAAAATTGTATTTATTTAACAAAAAAAATATTAAATCAGCGCCGTTATAACATTGTAACAAATAAAATAATAAAACATCCATGCTTAATTTCGATCAAACAATACAACCTTTTATTTGTTTTCACAACGCCAGCCCTGTTAGAGCCTAAACTAGCCGTTAAGAAGTCTGTGCATGATCATTTAAATATATTTTATGACAAACCAATTAACTTTTACTGTACTCTAATTATTGACTAGAATATCTTCCAATTTTCAGTGATTTTTCACTACTTTTACAATTTTTTTGATTATCTAGTACTGTAATTGTGTTTATTTCAAATTTATTACAAAATAATGAGAATGAGAAGACTAGAAAACTATATGAACATGAAATACTTAAAACAATAAGTCTTTCAAGATGATACGGCAATATGCATACAATTAGAAATGCCTATGTTTGATGTTTCACCTCATCGTTCAGCTCTAAATATTGGAATTAAAATAAAGTCAAATAACGATTTGTACACCTGCTTGAAGAGTTCTAACAATTCCAATATTTAGCACCATTGAGCCCCTTATCAAGAAATAAATATATCAAATCGTAATACTTTTTTAATTTTCAAATTTGTATGATTTGCTACCTCAATAAAAATTATTGAGCTGACAGAATAAAGATAATTTTTGCTAACTTGGTGAAGACAGTTCGTGTAAAGTATTAATACGACATACAAATATGTTAGATGTTGATAAGGTCCAAGAGATACGAATTCACAAAATTAACAGATGGATTATTAATCAATGATTGAAATCTGATGACATCAAGCAACTGTGAAAATTGAATCTTGAATTGAGGTAAAAACGTTCGTCTCCTCTTGATACCTTACAATTGTTCATCCGATAACAACATTTTAAATACGGATCTAACAATAAAAGTTTACCACCACCAAATATTGTCAGAGCCGAATAAACCTTTTTTCCCTTTAGTCGGCCTGTCGGGCTTAGCGAGAGCCTTGCCCTTGTTTCCTTTGGTCGGTCTATCCAAGGCCGGTTGTTTCTTGTCCAGCTTCTTCGGTGGGACCTTGGTCGGCGTTGCCTTCGCCACTTTTGTCGGACTCTTTACTTTGGTGGGACAGCACTGGTAAGGTTCGTAAGTCATTTTAGGGACAGCCGGTTTCGCTCCCAATCCAATGTAGAAACAGCGATCGCCTGCAGTCAGTAAAAATTTGTTGTTTATAACCCGTATAAATTGGAAAAATACAGTTACAGTTAACTTTAGAGTTAATACTGTGCAAATTTGTAATTTATGCGCCTATTTGTTATACGCGCTATTAATTCTAAATATTATGTTAGTATAAGAACTAAAACATTTAACTCGGCAAGCGTTCGCGAATGACTGCAGGCGATAGCTACTGAGGACCCATGCGGGTTCTTGTTCGACCATGCAGATGTGTGACTGGGATACGTCGGTGCCTCCGTGCAGGGTCAGCTCTCAGGGTCCAATACTACCCACTACCTAGTTACCTGTCAAAATTTGTTTTATTCTACCGAAATAACTGTAATAATCATTTTCATCTTCATCATCTCCGTCGGTGCTGACTCTGGTGTCGGACTCATCGTCATCTTCATCCTCATCCTCGGCATCATCATCGGCATCATCATCGGCATCATCATCGTCATCGTCATCATCGTCGTCTTCATCATCATCCTCAATATCGGCATCATTGTTATCATCATCGTCATCGTCGTCGTCTTCGTCTTCGTCTTCATCATTATCGTCATCGTCATCGTCATCATCGTCTTCATCTCTTTGGTTCGATTTCTGACCTTGAAATTTTGGTGGCGACATAATCTTTACTTTAGGTTTTGCTGGTGTCCACTGTGACTCTTTCAGCGAATTTGTTTTTATGACATTCAGGTTTCGTTTACTTCTTTTGAGACCTGAGGCTTTATCACCATCTGCATTGGCCATTGTTTTAGTATTAGTATTATATCTTTTTCGGTGGCTATCTTCACCTGCAGGCATTAGTAACTGTCATGCAAAATGACGTAGCTCAAACATTCAGTAATTAAGGCATAAAGTATTATTTTATTTGTACAAACATAAAGAATGATGTCATGCATATTGTTGGAAACGACGATTTAAGACATAAATATTTTGTATCTCATAAATAATTAAATCATAGTTTTTAAAATGGATGTGGATTCTTACTTTTTTGATCTACAAGCCACTGGAGGACCTTATTTTCGTTCTTTAAATCACCTATAAACAGGATAAAATCTCAATTACAAGTCAATCATTAAAGGTGCCAAAAGTCAAAGAAAAATATCTAGTGACTTGTTGAAATACATATATTACAATATTTACGTGATGTGATACTTGAAAAATTCACGAATAGTAAAAAATCCATAAAAATACTAACGCACGAATTGACTCACCGTCATACATTATAGGTACACCTGTTTCGTAGTAAACCAGAGCTGGGAAACTGAAAATACCAATATCAGATGCCAATTTAGAGTCTTTGGATTTCACGAACTGAATACCGTGTTTGTCTGTATCATCATCAATCGTTTCCAATTCATCTAATATATCATCGCAGGTGTCACAATCTTCACTATCTGGAAAATTGAGTAATAGAAATTAACATTTGAGATCGAACAATAAATATTATATTATGTAAGGAGAACGCAAATTTCGACAAACCTAGTTCAAAGACTCAAAATTAAATTAAAAAGGTTTAGTTTGCAAAAAAGATAAAGCCCGCTTCACACGCTCAACTATGACTAACAGTTTTTACTGAAAGGTCGAACTGTTCAATAAAAATTGTACGTGTGAAGGCAAATATCAATTTCTACAACAGCTATTTCCAAATTTGTTAAAACAAAAGAAACACAAAAAATCTTACAAAAGAAAACCGCAAGGTGTTCAACGTCATCAATCAGATCTTTGAGTGTTTTCCTGTCAACGTTTTCAATAACATCTGGTTGGGAGTCGTGCAGTTCCAGTACCCATTTTAAAATAGCTTCTTCATGCATTAAATCGCCATCGTAGATAGTCCTAAATTTGTGGCGGTAGAAAGCTAAAGCCGGCAATTCCGAAAGATCATATTCCTTGTCCACACCTTCGTCTGATGTCTTAATAAAATCAATATTTTTCTCTTCACACTCATCGTCAATGTTCTCTAATTCACTTAATATTTTTTGGGATTTCTTGTCACCCTCTTTATCTATAAATATTATATTTTAGATGAAATTCAATTGAAATTATAATTAATTAGAAAAAAATGCAGTATAGATACTTACAGAAGAAGACGACCACATGATCATTCTCTTCTAAAATTTTCTCCAACATCCTGGAGTTTACTTCCTCAATTTTTCCAGGAATTTCAAGTGTGTTTTCATCAGTAAGCCATGCCAATACTTCGTCTTCATCTTCAATGTCGCCTATAATTTTAGTGACAGTTTTATAATACACAACGTCATTGTTTCTTAAAATATTATTAATTAGTTCATTATTTTAGAGCTTAGTCTTGATTTACCTTTATAAACAAGAGGGTCTTTGTTCCTGAAGAAAACAAGTGTGGGGAAAGTCTTGATACCGTACTTTTTAGCTAACGCGATATCCTCAGTCGTAACGAATATAATGCCAGTTTCATCTAATTCATCGTCTATATTTTCTAATTCATCTAAAATGTTGTCACACTCTTCACCTTCTTCACACTTACCACCTAGATAGATGAAAAAAAATGATTAAAAACTTTTGTAATCATAATATGTTACTATCAAATCTTTATAAACAACAACACCATAACTCACGCCCGTAACTCAGAAAGACCACGGACCTTCATTTGACCCGATCCTGACACATCTCTCGCGCTTCTTCTACATTAATACATCTTTATAAAGTTATGAGAAAATCACTTACTGAAGTAAACAACAACATATTCGTGTTCTTCAATCAGTTCTGTTAAAATTTCGTCAGTAACTTCTTCAATGGTTGCACTGTTCTTCTGTTCAATAAGCCATTCCAGCACTTCATCTTCATTCATAAGGTCACCTTCATAGATTGCAGGAATATTTTCTTCAAAGTAAACTAAAGTGGGCAGATGATCTATACCATATTGCTTGGCTTCGGCATCATTATCTATTCTTACAATTACAATTCCTTCCTTTTCCAATTCATCATCGATATTTTCTAATTCATTTAAGATCCTGATATCTTGTTTATCATCTTTGTCGTCTGGAAATAAGAAATTATTAGTAACAGTAGTCCCTAAGTGCAGTAACGACAATAGATTACAAAGAATACTTACAGAATATTACTGCTAAATATGGGGTACTTTCTATCAATTTGTCCATCATTTCATCGGTTACCTCTGGAATTTCACTGTGCCGTTTCTGGTGAAGCAACCATCCTAACAAATCATCTTCCTTCATTAAATCTCCCTCGTAAATATGTGGTATTCCTTTCTCGAAAAACACCATTGTTGGTATGTTCTCAATACCATATTCCTTGGCTTCTTTGTCGTCATCTATCTTTACGAACGCGATATCATTTTGATCACACTCATCGTCGATGTTTTCTAGTTCTGCTAATATTTTTTGACTCTTTTTCTGGTCCTTGTCATCTGAAAATTATTTGGAAATCTGTATTTTATTTTAAGTCAGTTTTGGAAATAATTTCTTAAATGCGAAGATTGTAACAGACTATCTATTGCTCGCGTCCTCGTCTGAGCGGAAATATTATATTTTTTAAATAAATATAGCCTATGTTAAAGGTTACTGTTACTCAGTGATAACATAGCTATTTATTGATAATCCTTTACTTAATTTAATTTCATGGGTAATTTTGAAATCGGCCCAGTAGTTTTTGAGTTATTTCAATACATCCGAAAATACAAATATTTCCCCTTTGTAATCTATACTATTACTATATATTTATACTAGCTGTTCCTTGCGGCTTCATCCGCATGAAATTAAAAAAAAAAATATTTCATTGTTTACCTACATTTGTCACATTATCAATTGCAAATGTCAAAATGACATGACATGATGACAAACCATGGCAACCTTGCTTCCTTGATGTTGGCAGCAACTTATGGTCTCTTTCCCACATTAGGGTTTTTATCCAAAATATTTACCCCCTAAGTTTAATAGCGTGAAAATATATAGCCTAAAGCGTGACATAAGTGTAGAGCTATTTATTAAAAAAGAATATATCGATCATAAGTTGCTGCCAACATCAAGGAAGATTGCCATAGTTTGTCATCATGTCATGTCATTTTGACATTTGCAATTGCAAATTTGACAAATGTAAACAATAAAATAAAGTTTTTATAATTTAACGCGGATGAAGCCGCAAGGGAACAGCTAGTATTAGTATAAAAATAAAGATAACAAAATTATTGTTTAAAATATTTTTATCTTCTCAGTGAAAAGAAATAAAGCAATGAAGCTACTTACAGAAAAGTACGGCAACATAAGGCATTTTCTCAATTATGAGATCAAGCATTTCATCAGTAATATCTTCAATTTCATCGCTTTCAGCCTGGTGTCTGAGCCAATCAAGTACTTTTTCTTCTTCTTCTAGATTACCCTCGTAAAACGTAGGTATGCCTTTCTCGAAGTATAAAAGTGTAGGCACTTTTTCAATACCGTATTCCTTGGCCTCATCATCGTTGTCAATTTTAACAAAGGCAATTCCAAGTTGGTCACATTCATCATCAATATTTTCTAGTTCGTTAAGGACTTTCTGGGATTTACGATCATTATTGTCATCTGTAAATATTAGCGTAAAAGTTAAAAATTACAATTTTCCTTCTTAAAGTATATATTTTTAAAATATATAATACAATACTCACAAAACAAGACTGCAACTGTTTTACCATCTTTGATCAAACGATCAAGCATTTCGTCAGTAACGTCCTCGATTTCATCTTTTTCTAGTTGATCCACAAGCCATTCAAGCATTTCTTCTTCATTTTCGAGATCACCTATGCAAAAAGAACTTATTTTTAGTAACAAAACTAGGTCAAATATGTCGTCTAGTTCACTAGTTAAAAAACTTTTTACCGTCGTAAACATTAGGTATTTGCTTTTCAAAGTAAACGATAGCTGGAAGATTATCAATGCCAAATTCAATAGCAGCTCTTTTATCATCAATCTTGACAAACTGAATTCCGTGCCGGTCGCAATCATCATCAATTTTTTCAAGCTCTCCTAACACTGTCATCGATTCTTCATCGCCGTGGTCGTCTGAAACAGGAGTTATATCAATAACATGATGCTTACTTAATTTGAATTCTTTAAAAACGGTGGCAACTACTTACAAAACAAAACGACAAGGTTGTCCACGTTGCCAATGAGTGTATTCAACGTTTTGGCGGTGACGTCCTCGATGACGTCTTCCTCATCTCCGGTCGATTTGTTTGCTATCAACCACTCCAGCACATCTTCCTCCCTGCTTAGTTCACCTTAAACATCGTTCAAAACGTTAAAACTAATGTATTCCAAAACAATCGTTCAAAATTAATCATGCACTGTTCATGATTGGCATTAAACGCCCACTTTAATTTATTAAAAGACAACGACGACAGAAAAGTAATAAACTTGAACCTGTTGTCGTTTATAACTAGACTCACTATAAAGAAAGCATTTGATTGCAATTTAATTTCGTGACGTGTGGAACGTCAGAATATAATGAGTCACACACCTTCATAGATAATAGGTATTTGATGCCTGTAGTATACTAATCTTGGCAATTCTCCAAGACTGTACTCTTCGGCGAGCTCCTCGTCGTGGATCTTCACGAAGCCAATTCCGAGCTGGTCAGCCTCGTCGTCGATGTTCTCTAGCTCCTGTAGAGCCTTAGCGCACTTCTTACATTCTGGTTTATCTGAAACACACCACATCAATGTCCAATATAGTTGGAAACGTATCAAACTTAAGTCCTACTTCCTCTCATGCTTCATAAGGATTTGTGGCAGTGCAGGTAAGCGCAATGCTCAGTGAATTGAGTGCGTTAAAAGAAAGTTATTTGAGTAACACAATAAATAGACTTCGTGTGTTGGGTATATGTAAACTTTTAACTCTTGTACGATACGTCTACTTATACTTATCGTACATGACAATAAAAGCAGGAGATGTGCTCAGTGCTCGGAATTTGGGTATTCATATGTGCATACCAACCTAAATCCAAGGGGTTTGCTAGAAATCCGCTAAATTATCTATTCTACTTTTGTTTCTAACATAGCAACAGTGACGGATGTAGTGTTTGTACGCATTTTAATAGAATGTGTGTCAGGATAATATCTACGTAGACAACTTTCACAAATAGCATGCTCCTGTTCCTATACTGGCCATTTCCTATAATGAAATATTAGGTCAAGGTCATCAAATTTTCTTCATTAATTCAATTTTGAGATTGGAAACGTTTACAACGTTGATTTACACAAATTAGTAATTACAATTTTGCTCTCTCATCTCGTTTAATTTAATGATTAGAATGTAGGGACGACGTGTTCGTGACAAGTCGGTCCGTCAATCCGAGCTGGCTGGCAAGACAGAAATAGGATGGCAAAAATAACTCGCCGCACGGCCAGATAATGCTAACGCGATTTTGATTCTAACCTTCTCCTATACTGGATGGACATGCATTGCTTTGAAGAAACTTATCAAAGAAAAAAGAGAACAGCGATAGGCCAAAAGATCATATAGATGACAAACAATGAATTGACGAAGAAAAGCAATTATGCGGTGCTTGTGTCTACTTTTGTTTGTTAAGGCATTACGATTTTGTTTTCTTGACTAGTATATATTATGGATAACGGTGTCGCCTTGACCTCTGAGCTAAGCACTCAGACATCGTTCGGTAGTTGCACCAAAATCCTCGTTTCCACCGCTGCTTCAGTAGACACTTCTATAAACTCGACACTCCTTGACTTATTCTTCAATGCAAGCGAAAAGCGTATCCGCACTAAAATATAAATATCTAGTCTAGTAAGCCAGCAGCTACAGCAATACCGACATTAAAATTCATGCCGCGAGCTGAAAACCTTACTTACTGAGCAGCGGCCCGCATTTACTGAGATCGGGACCTACGTCAAAAACACAATCAAACACACGGCACGATTATTTTTTACAAACAGTTTTGTCTACAGTTCAGTTAAGCCAACAGAGAAGAATAACTACACGATTGCTCGAATCTTACATTACTTTTTTATTTTGTTAGTTAAGAAAATAGCTCAAATTTTACCACAATAGCTGATGAACTGGTTAAAGTACAAAAAACCCGTGAATATGTGTTCAACACTCACAAAATAGAACGGCTACGTATTCAGTTTCTTCTATAATCTTTTCCAGAATTTTCTGATTCACTTCTTCTATCCGGTCAGGAAGATCCATTGCTTCTAAGCTCGTCAGGAAATCCAGGACACTTTCTTCGTCCATGAGATCTCCTAAAGTGTGATTAAAATTAAATTTATAAATAAAATTATAATCACTTATCCCACGTAGAATGGTTTCCACTCGTCTGATGGAAGATTGTTAAGTTTTTGGTATAATACTGCTAAAATGAGACATTTAAATCCAAGCCAAGAACTTAACCTTGGGTTAGTCAAATAAAACTGAAGAAGCTAAAATTGTTTACCTTCGTAAATGATCGGTTCCTTCTCACGGAAGTACGTGAGGGCGGGGAATTTCGTGATGCCATACTGCTTTGCGAGTCTTTTGTCGTTGATCTTAACGAAGTCGACGCCGAAAGTGTCAGTGTCGTCATCGATCTTCTCCAGCTCATCCAGTACTTTGTCACAAGTTACGCAGCTTCTGGCATCTGTTAACACAGGTAAATAAACATCACTATCTTCCTACGTTTTTATCATTCTTCAAACTTTCATACTTCATACTAATGTTCTAAATATAAAAGTTTGGATGGAAGTTTGATACAACTTATCTCCAAAACGGCTCAACGGTTGTCGATGAAATTTGGCACAGATGTAGAATACAGTCTGGAAGGGTACTTTCTAAGTTTTTTTTTCAACTCAGTTAAAAAAATCGCGGGCAAAAGCTAGTCTATACTAATATTATAAAGAGGAAAGATTTGTATTTTTGTATGTATTGAAATAACTCAAAAACTACTGGGCCGATTTTAAAATTTCTTTCACCGTTAGAAAGGTAATTTATCTGTGAGTAACATAGGCTATGTTTTTAATTTCACGCGGGCGAAGTCGCGTGCAACAGCTAGTATTCTATATGTAGAATAGCCATAAAGCCTAGCTGAATTTCTTTTTCGTTCTTTAAATCTATCTGTGATCCATTTATCGTCTCTCCCTTATTTATCGTGTCACCTTTCACGCAATTCATCTCTTAATATGGCTTTTCTAGATTGCTTTAAATTACGGCCGAACTATTTCAACATACTATAAAGTAAGTAAACACGTATGAGCACGCACGTACGATTTATACAACAAGGGTATGAAAATTTCACTAACAAAAGCCGTTCGGAAATTGAACATCGATAGATTGCAAATAACATTGCCTTTATATTAACCTCGTGTCTATTCCATTTGTTTGCAATCTTTTTCCGCAAATATCTTCTCCCAGACACCGACGTCATTGCGTAAAGAATTATTTTCGAAGCTTTAACAGACGCACTACATACCAACTTAAATATGGAGTATCACAAATAAACTATAACCTAAGCATTCCATGTATAACACTTTATTATATAATAATTTTCGATATAATTTACGTACACTTTTATACAATTTTATTATTATACTATCGGATACGTATTCTATTATGATGAATCATATTATTTAATTTGAAAAATTTAACTACCTACCTTTGATTTAATTTTTAAGATCTTTGAATGTTTACTTAAAAGTGCCGACTTGTCCAATTTCTTTGTAAAAAAATATTGTCTTCGAGATTTTACAATCTTTTTTTTACATAACAAACTTGTATACTATGGATTATGTAAAAATATACGATAGAAAATAGACTATTTTATATCAAGGACAAGAATAAAGGCCACTATAAGTTTGACGATTGGTACGACTGAGAGACTACGACGAACGGCAACATAAACACTCATACATTGATTGCCGGTTTCTCAGCTACTTTTAACCTTTCCTTAGTGTTTTTGGTTCGATAACTTAATTAAACTACGTAAATTGAGTTTTACTCGATTGAAACTTAGTATAGTATTTTATTATCTGTGGTTCAACCTAACATTAATGAATCACTAGGTTGTCAGCGAAAATATACATTACTTAGTAATGTAATGCAATCACAGCATGTTATTGAACAATTCTTCTTTTAATTAAAAACCCTACACTTTCGACATGCTTTAGGCTATATGTTTTCACGCTATCAAAATTAGGGGGTAAATATATTGGAAAAACCGTCATGCAGGAGAGGGATAGAAATAGTGCAGCTAATAGCAGCAAAGAAGCAAGGTTGTCATTTTTTCTTATAAACAATTCTCAGCCAACATCAAGGGCCTTCGTTGACATTGAAGCATTTGAATTTTGATGTTTGCAATTGAAAGTTTTACGAAATGTAAACAATAAAATGCAGTTTTCTATAATGTCATGCGGATGAAGCCGTATGGGAACAGTTAGTGATGAAATAAATCGAAACTTCAGTAATACTGCATAAATTGGTAATCATTATATACAATTATTGATTTTAAGGTTCCTACTAATATTAGTATTTTCATCATCATAATTTAAGGATGATAACGTCCAAGCTAACGGTACTTAACGCTCTCATTTTACTAGTATTTCAATTGTATTAGAAATGTTTGTAAAATTATTTTTTACCGATCATTGAGTCAAAATAAACTCATTGCAAATGTAAATAGTCGTTGTTTGTACAAGATTTACGAGCTATGGCCACCTCGCGGTCCATTCTGCGGCCCCGCGGGAAATTAACGACTTGCAACGCTTTACATAACCTCAAAGCTCGAAAATTATGTTAAACAAATTACTCTGCACACAATATGGCTTTTAATTAATTCTATCTAGATTACTTTGTATGTTTATCAACATAAGATTACTCATAATAACAAAATTATAGTTTACTATAAGTGGGCACTGGACTTGTAACACATGTTTTTAATTAACGCATAGAATCCGTAATCTAACTAATATGGAAAATATATAATATTTTATTTATTAAATGTTAATAATAAGTAGGTGCTCCTGCTGACAAGCTTGCTTTGCTGAAAATACATTATTCTGCCGATACTGGGATCTTGTTCCATTAAAACATTAGGCCGGGAATTCACATACCAGCAGCTGGCACACATCCCTGCAAGCTAATGGCACGTGCTCGTAGCTGGCGTGGCAACTGGCGTGTATATTCCCGCCCTTATGTTGTTTATTTTTATTGATAATTTAGATTTCCATTTAGTGAGGAGCTTTTTCGGTTTTTGTACCAAAAATATAGTACAGAAAATATTTACACCATGTGCCAAAAAGTTGCTTTTGGTGCTTACGAAATTATTGCATGAAAATAATCCTAAACACTCACCCTAGAAGCGTTGTTCTGGAATTTCTTGATTCACTGACTGTTTTAGTTTTGTTTCACAAGAGGTTAGAGAGAGTTGTATGTTTCAAGATAACTAAGTTTTAAAAGTTCGTATAAATCTGAACACAAAAATACACGCGTCCATGAACAAAATCATCAATTTTTTTTTTATCAAAAACTAATGATTTATCTTATTTTATACGTTATTCATACATTTATACTCCAACAAAAATAATATCTAAACATTTACTGCTCAAAGTCAATGTCAAATTTTCAGAAATGTATTTATGTTACAGAAAATCACCTAACTAAATTCCCCTAGACATTTCGTATTTTTATCGTGTATTGCCACTAATAAACATTCTATACATTTTGTCGTTTTGTAATCCCTGTGACAAAACTAAAATAACAATAGTTCCTGGTACGGGTATTACACCATTAGATATTCAGGGTGTCAATGCTCGATGTTGTCGATTGACAGCTATTTCTCAAAGCTATTCTTTATAGTCCGTACTAATAACCTAATATAATATTATAGGTTATTATTTAAGTTCAAAAAAATATCAATTTACCCGATAGATCCAAAAATATCGTATCTCCAGTTGCGAGGTTATGCGAGTACGAGTATATCTGTGCAATTATAAACAAACTGCATTGCGCGGGTGTATGCGAGATGATTGTTTCGTGCCTATATTAACAGTAAGTTTCCACTGCCGGAACACATTTCACCAAACGCTACCACATACTGACATCTCTTTCATTGTATTTGAAAAACCCGAGATAGCAATATTTGGATAAATGTCAAAAACAAGTAACGGTACAGACAAAAACTGACAACTTGATTTATACGCGGAACTGAACTTGTCTCGAACTTTTAAATATTATCTGTTCACCGGTCTATCTACTATCTATCTACTATCATATATTTTTGTGTTTAACTTCTCATAAGCAAGGATGTATAAATCACTAGCTTTCGCCCGCGACTCCGTCCGCTTGGAATTAAAAAAAACAAAAGTGAAACTATTGCGTTGAAACTATTCTTAGATTCTGAGAATATTATTCTATACACGTCGTTTAGAAATTGAATTACTTTCTATAAAAAGTTTTTTATCACTGCTTCTTTAAGAGGCTTCAAGTTACGACTAGCTGTTGCCCGCGACTTCGTGCATGCAATATTAAGATAAAAAGTAGCCTATAATATGTCCCGTCTATGTCAGCTACACTTCAGTGAAAGTCAGGTCAAAATCGGCCCAGCCAATTCGGAGATTACCCGGATCAAACGCGGCTTGCGGACATACAGACAGACAATGAATAAATTTGCTTGTATGCCAGTATATATATGTATACTGTTTGTTGAATTCAAATATTTCAATACAAAATTCATATCGGCATTATTAACAATGTCTCATATGTAGAAATGTAGTTTAGAATATATTTTTACTAGCTATCGCCCACGACACCGTCCGCGTGGAATTAAAAAAAAAACAAAGTCAGTAGCCTATCTGTTCTTCCAGACTATCCTCTACATCTATACCAAATTTAATCGAAATCCGTTCAGCCGTTTTGGCTACATACTCTAACAAACATCCATCCATCCATCTCAAAATTCGCATTTATAATATTTGTATGATTAATTTATGTAACTGAAATCACCAATTGTTTTGTTCATTTGAGTTTTGTAAAACATAGCATTAATATTATTTCGTTATTCTTTAATCAGACTAACATCACTATCAATTCATTTGCACTTAATAAGACAGGATTATTCTACAAATGAATTCATTTTAAATAGCATTGTTGTCGATCATATTACGTAAACGGCAACGTAACATCTGATTCACCAACAATCAGGTGCCAATAGATTAATAGCCGCGTTACTAACGCCATTATAAATTAAGAAAAAAATCGCTGATATTGCTCATAAACTGCCACACTCAACTGAGCTTAAACGCCTGAAACACTTGAACAAAACTTATTTTTATCTGTGGCAATAATCGGATGGCGGGATTCGAACACTCGACCAGGTAAATCGATGTTCATACTCCTTACTTCAGAAGATACAATACTACACTCGTGCGTTTATGATAATGCAATACTGTACTATACGTTTCACGATTCGCTTTAATCTTTAATTTGTTGCAATGAATCTGCATTTCCTAAAATAATGTCATGTTTTCAAACCTTAAACAGAGGCCAACTTGCATTATGGTTCGAAATTAGCACTTTACTAAGCATGAAACATTGGCTTGTCAGTTTTCGGTTACCAAGCAAGGGAACATAGAGAGAACGTAGCCAGGGAAGTAGTTTGTTTTTGAATAAATCGTACAGGAACCAGTAACACACGCCAACGAATATAAGTCTCAACGGAATTAACACGAACACTGTGTTAATTTTAGTTTTTTTTTTTCACTACTTGATTAATGCACGACCGGAAAATTAATTTTTGCTTTTAGTTGAAAAACCATGGATAAGTTGTTTTGACATTCTGTGATTTACGCGCTATAGACAAATGAAACATTTCGGATATGTGCAAACGACAGAATATTGTTATAAAATAATTTAGTTAGTTCCAAGCTTTCTCTACCCTTTATATTTCGCCTATATACGTCAGGAATACGTAAGGCGATATGGTGTGAAGATCAATGCTGGTTTTAGATCTTCAAGCACGCTTGGGTGAAATTTCTCGGGGCCCTCTTTTTATTTTACCCTGACTGGGGGCAGGGTGTTTAAGAGTGTTATTTGATATTAATTCGCAGACCTGTGCCTTTCTATCAGGCGCCCTGGGCGTTCGCCCACCCGCTGCCTGCCCTAACGCCGGTACTAGTGAAGATTGTTTGAGAAACCATGGTCGCAGTATGCGATGGACTTAAAGATAATTCATTGTAAGAAGGGAGTTATGTAAATTACTGCAGCTAGCAGTTAAGAACATTGTCTTAGCATCTGTTTGTAACAATGCTCCTGCTATGTAGGTTAATAGCGTCAATAATATTCTAAATCTAATGTAACAATCTGCGAACAAAATTGCTTACGCAAATTGAAGTATTTTACATCAATAGACTGTAAAAATAATTGCCGTGTCTAAACCCTAAATGCCATGGCAGTATGGCCTAATGTCAAATTTTCCCGCTAACATTGACGCCATGTTTGTCCTTGCTTTTGTCTATTTTTCGTTAGCCTCGCTCGCGCGATTTTTTACGTCCATTCTTCAGAGAAAAATGTCGTGATTTTCATTAATCCGGTAACTAAATTGATAATATGCGATGATTTTGGATGTTATCCAAACGCAACAGTTGTGTTGCGGAGCATTTTCGTAATTATGTCTTTTCTCTAAAACATTATGCTGGCAACTGAGACTATTTTTAAAATACAAATCGTTTTAAATACCGGCAGGCGTTGTCAGATCAAGCTAACATCATGAAGCCAAATTCTATATGTCGATTCACAATCAAAATGTCTATAGATCACCGGTAGGATCTTGAAAGATCTGGAGATATTTCTTTTTAAAAAATTGTTAGAACTCCCACGTGAGGCCTATTTTAATCTTAAAACAGATCACGGCGTATAAATGGCTTGTGTATTTTAAAGATTCTGTTTCTATTCTTTTATCTTAACATCTTTTATTTAGTAAATTAAATGTTTTCCCAGAATTCTGAATAATTTTTTCATTTTAAATAAGTTCAGGACAGTAAATTTAAAAATATTATACGAGTAAAATCCAAATATGAAAGTTTCACGTTGAAGCTTTCAACGCATCGCTGTATATTATGTTCCTGATGATCTGCGCGGAATGTTTATGAAGTTTAATGTTTTGTTTATGTTTATTTTGACGTCGGACATGTGAAGCTTTCAGAGCGACCGCCGCGTATTCTAGTTATGAAACCAGTTGTGAAGACACCGTTCCGAATCGAGGGCGTACTGTGACTGTGAACAGTACCAATTGTTCATTAGACAAATGACCGTTTTGTCATTTTGACATTTATTAATTAAAAAAAATTTGTGTTTTCAATGATTACAGCGACATCGTTCGTTCGAAGGTTTCTTTGAATAAACACAAATACAGGGAGTATAGACATGGCAAAATAACTATCGCAGCTTGACATTTAGAGGTTAGACTAGATAGGTTCCTTCGTGAGACAGGGAGCGACATGTCAACGGACACCATGCAATCGTTGGCGACAAACGAAAATAGTCGGAATGCCAACACAACGTAAGAGAGATCTATTTCAGCGGAACAGTCGGCGGCGGCGACGCACTCCGTGTCCGCTATAGTTTTAGCCGGTGCGGAGCGTAGGCGCCCGGCGACCTTGCCGCGCCAGCACCGGTGCCGTGGAGCCGAGGAGCGCGAGACTCGCCGCCATTTTAGGCGTCGTCGACGGCCGCAGCGGCCGGGTCAAGTTTTATGTCTGTTGCATAACGAGACGCAGGACCGAGCGGAGCTTCGAAAATATCGGGCGGTCCTCCGCGCCCGACCGAAGATCATTAACTCGGCGATAACCCATTTGGACGGGCGCCGTCGGCGCGGTCCTGGCGGGGCGCCAGCGCCGGGCCGCACTTACACCAGTACACCGCCACGAAGTCCTTGTCCTCCAGTATTCGCTCCAGCTGCTTGGCGGTGACCTCCTCGATCTGGGGTTCGGTCTTGTGCGGGGCGGACTTGCGCGCGAGCGCGGGCGGCGCGGCGAGGAGGAGCGCCGCGAGGGCCGCGAGGGCCGGCAGCCACCGAGCCATGTCGAGGGCGCGCGCGTACTGACGCTGCGCGTGCGCCGCCACCTCGCGCGCATGCTAGGACCTCGCGCTCACGCCCTACCGCGCATGCGCACTCCCCGCCCGCCCAGCCGCCCGCCCAACCTCTCGCTCTCGCTCTCGCCGCCTTACATTTTGCCGAACAAAAACAAACGCCTTCGAAAACAAAAACCTGCTGAATTTTTTAATAAACCTTAATCAATTCTCAATCGGTTTATGTTGTCTCAAGCGGCAATGATGCCACCGATTTAAATCATTAAAGTTAGTCAATACAACATAAATAAATATTTTTTAATTAACAAACAAAAGACACCGACTGACTGTATGACCTCACATGACACTCATGTGAAGAATACGAAACAAATTAAACCTCACTTGTCACAATAACTATACAAATTCGCAAACATACCATTTTACTTACATACACGGGAAAAGCATTAGCGTCTTGTGTCAGTCTGGTAACAATTTAATTTAAGTTGTATATTGACTGAAACCTTCGAGCAAATATAACAATATATTATTGTTGATCGAAAACTGAAACACTAGCATACTGGCTGGGTCGTTTTTTCTGCGTTTCGATAGTGTTAACTACTTCCTCTATGAGGATGAGTTTTCAATGCGAAACACTTGGTACAAAGTATGATATAATGTCACTCCTCTTAGTCACTCCTCCTTAGTCACTCCTCTTCCTTCCTCCCCCTGTATAAACTGAGAAATTTGTGAATAATGAATAGTTATATTTATATCCTGATCAAATTTTGATCAAACTCCATTCCCATAATTTTCCGAACCGTAAACTATCACTAAAAATATTTTGCTGCAACAGTTTTCCCAGGCGTAGTTGCTATATGTGTTTTTTGATTAAACTACATTTGTAAATAGCTAGTTAACTGTGGTATCGCATCTTTATTTTATTTTATTATGCATATGGATGTAAGTATTGTATTTTTTATATCGAAACAAGTACTTAATAGTTATAAAAGTACGTATGTTAAATTAGCTTTCAGAACGCAATTGTAAATGTCATTGACAAAGGATAGGGTAGCGAATTTAAATCATAAAACGTCTCGATATCGATGGTTTATATTGAAAGTAAGTCGTGTGACCGCAAATTTTATAGCATTAGAAATTTCACTTCTATCATTTCTAAATCGTCTGTTCCAAACTTTGGAAATGTTAATGTGAGTAACTTTTCAGGGATGGAGACACCAACTTAGTGTCTTTTCAGGATTCATGGATTCATTAAAACTCTTAATTATCTCATTCGAGGTACATCTAATGGTCCAGCTTACATAAGATATCAAAGCAAATACTAAAACCTGGAAAAATGCGAAAGTTCCTTAAACAAAATGAGGATTTAAGAAATATGTTCTTTGGACAGTTAACCCACTTTTTATTGCTAAGTTATTTCCTTTCTCTCGGATAATGCTTATCGATGAAAATCGATATAGAACATCACTAGCAAAGTACATGACCAATGAGAGGCTAGAACTTAATGTCACACGGCGAGTAGTGGGGAAGTCGTAGCGAATGATAGCGAAGTAAGGCAGCGAAGGTTTCCGAACGAACGGTTCGTGAACGGTGGATCTCACATAAAAGTTATTTTATTCATTTTACGTTGCTGGGAGTCAATAAATTTTGCCGCTTTGCCGGCTGACTACAACGAAACTGTGAAAGTGTTGTGTTGTGAAATAAAATGTATATAATTATTTAACATTTCATCTCTCTGTGCATGTGAAAACGTTTTAAAACATTTCTCAGGTGTAAAAAGTTTCGGTAAGTTTCTTATTGGTTTTGTCACTTGTTCCACGATCTCTGTTTGATTTTAGTTGTTACGCGTGCATACCTGAGTGTGTTATCATAGTTTTATCACGCTATTCGTCCGAGTTACAAAACTGCTTGCCTAGATTGTCGCCTTTCAGCCATTCTATAGTTGCGAAACCTCAAATTTAAAATCAACAAAATCGTTAGTTTAGCAAAATTTACAGCTGTAATACGATGCCTAACTATTACTATGACATTAAGCAATTATTACCTTGAAAACATAATTTATGCGCCAACAAAAGGTCATAATTAATTACTGTCTCATTACATTACATTACATGTAACGATCATTCTGCAAAAATGTACTTTCAAATAGTTAATGAAAAATATAAACTACTGTTTGATATAATTTAATTTTTAAATTACGTTAAATAGAAGTTGTCCTTTACAAGTTTTGTACGTATTTTATGTAGGTTTGCCAATAAGGACTAGAATAACTAAATTTTATGTCAATGTATATTTCACTTAAAGAGCAAATAAATTACACAAACTTTTTTTATGAAAGATCTAATAATTGTAATTAAAAAGAGGTTACTATCCCTAACTTAAAACAATATTTTAAGTAGTACAAACATTGTTACTATGCTATTTTTTCCTATCAAGTAAACATAGGTAAAATCAAGTATCATTGTTAAAAGTTAAGTCTGCAAAATGTAACTGGTTAAATATTTTAATTTGCATTGCATACTTGTTTAGGTCACAGTAATAAATAAAATATTAGTAGTTTTGTAGTACATAAGCTATTGTTCTTATATAAGAGGGATGTATTGAAGGGTTGCTCAAACTTTCTCTCTATCAAAACTTAACGTACCACTTATTAACTAATATATTCACTACTTGAACACATGCTTGTTTTGTTTTACAAGCAAATATGATCTAAGTTATTGAATATGTTGACTCTTAAAAAGTTTTAGTGGCAACACAATATTACTTCGACAGAGGTAGGCTGGTTCTCCCCCTAATACCACAACCACACAGAAGACAGGTGCGAAGTGGAAGAAATTCTGCATTTTGTCAGATGAGTGTGTGCCAGAGGCCTAATTCTAGTCCACTTCCCCTTTCACCCATTTTCATACTAGGAATAAAAGGGGAAGTGGATTTTGCGGGGGATCTATGCATCCGCATAGAAGAAGGAAATAACCACTTTCCGTGTGTTCTCTCTACTGTTGATTAAAGGCAGGCAATGGGTCTGATTTTGCAAATGTCTATGGGTAACAGTTGCTTCGTTATTTTGGCAAATTCCGATAGTCAATGCTGATTTGCCATATTTGCTTAAACTATGATATAAAAAAAAACTTTCCAATAAAGTACACAATCAAGCTACAAGACCTCTTAACGTTAAACAGTTGTAGATTGACACACATATGTATAGACCAGGTTTGTATGTTTATATAATAATTTTTCTATGTTAAAAAATATAGAAGAAAATTTTATTTGTGTATTGGCTGTATGTACAGTGTCACTATAGAATCATTAGAAAAAAAATATCCGTTCAAGACAAAGGTAACAAAGCATTCTGCCAGGTTATTATTTTTAAGATTTATATCTGTGGCGAGTTTTATCATTTGTTAACTGTGATAGTGGCCTTTTGTTCGGCGCAATCCGCTCGGGGCATTGTTTCGCTCGCTGATTAAACACAATAAAAATTACGGATCTGTGCCATGCAGTAACAAGGCTATTTGTGAATAGGTACCGACTTTTACACTTTTTTGCACAACGATTCCAGTATTGTTTAATTTTGCGAGTTGTCTTACAGTCAGCTAATTTACCAACCGACGGTACATTTTTATTAGACAAAAAAATCTTTGTCGCATTAAAAAAAAGTTATAAAAAATAGGTTGCACCCTAACCACTAACATGGGCTTGTACAAATGAAATATGATAAAATAATACTGTTTAATTTCGTCTGCACTAAGCATAGGGTTCCTAGGATAATCTTTTCAATGTAGGTGAATGTTTTAAGTAAAGAACTCTTCTTGTTTGTATACATTTTGCCGCCGTCTATACTATACTAAATCTATCAATTTTCCACTGATTGCACGATTAATAAGTCTTGTTAAGTCTATCATTAAATTGTTGTACAATTATACTTTCAGAATGTAGATATGATATAAAAGTAACCGCTTTTGTACTCGAATGCAATTGAATCGCTATCAAATCTTACGATAAAATCTAAGCGTCTATTATACCGCACGATAACGCTGTCCAATCGCTTCTCTAGAATGTTCTTTTATGAATATTTAAAACTTATTAATGGGTGCTTGTTGATGTAGCCTCCTGAATCATCAAGAAGCTTTAATTATTTGAATTGCAGCAATAATGCATACAGCCAAAATAATGTTAATGTTTTCGTTAAAAACGTAAAAAAGACATTTTTTAGAATTTATCGAACCGAAACCTTTCTTCAAAACTTCCGACTAAAGTTGCTAACACTAAAGCGAAAATTGTAAGTGATTCACTTTATTTTAACTATACTAGACAATATTAATATATTTATAATAAATATCTTGAAAGTGCAAATTGGAAAGTAGAGTCATTTTTAAGATAGACAACTAAAATTCCATTCTAAAAATCTGAACAAGTTATTGAATGACGTAATATTTGAGTGTTTCTAAGATAAAGATTTAAGTCTAGATTGCGCAGTGCGCTGGTGCTATGGCTTCTATGAGTAATGGTGACCACTTAGTTCTTGACATACCTACTTTATATTTGATAGCTAGTTCCAAACGATTAGTCATAACAAATAACATTTGTATAGGTGTATATATCCATTTGTATATGTGCACAATGTTTTTATCAAATTGTTCCGTTACTTTCACACATGTTCACAATGGAAATGGATTTAATGATTTTCAGTTTATGCCCGCTAAACCATTTTTTATCTTTGTTTGTTTGTTTCTTTATATCTTCCAACCTTTGTGGTATTACATCATCTCTATTTTTATTTTTCCTTCCTTATCCATTTTTGATCGTTACTTGGAAAATGGAAACGATGGCTGATAAAGTACATAAAATGTTAACCCATTTTATTTATTAGTTAGTAATCCATGCCGAATCCTTCATACATTTATTTATATTGTTTCAATCATCAAATATGCGGCAAAGATAACAGGCGATAAATTGTCGCGTTAACGTTCGTAGATTGATAGGCGGTATCAGAGCTATCGCAGATATCGGAAAGTCGGCCATCGAGCACCTTAGTGGCTACGTGTCCGTGGAACGAGCAGCACAGACAGACAAGCAGACATGGCGGAGTATCGCGCTAACAAAGCCGGCATCAACGCTGAGGCACAGGCAAGAATCAACAGCAAATTCAACGACGATATCGCTCATGAAACACTCGAATGGATCAAGAAGCTAACCGGCTCGCCTGCTGATACCTCGGGCAATGTCGATAACCTCTACGAAGTACTCAAAGACGGCACTCTTCTCTGTAAGCTGGTCAACGCTATACAAGAAGGTTCAGTAAAAAAGATTAACCAGTCAATCATGGCCTTTAAGTGCATGGAAAATATCAATGCATTCCTCGAGGCAGCAAAGAAATTAGGCGTGCCGCCGCAGGAGACATTCCAGACTATTGATCTTTGGGAGCGACAGAATTTGTATTCGGTGGTGATCTGCCTACAGTCATTGGGAAGAAAGGCGGGTAACTATGGCAAGCCTTCTATTGGGCCCAAGGAGGCAGATAAGAATGTCCGCGAGTTCACGGATGAGCAACTGAAGGCGGGGCAGAATGTCATCTCTCTCCAGTACGGCAGCAACAAAGGCCAGCAGTCCGGTATTTCGTTCGGCAACAGACGTCAAATGTGATATTATTACTTTTATATGTATGTTCTTTTATAAAAATTAATAAACAGTATTTTGTATTTTCTTAAACATTTGTCTTAATTCAGGTGTGGCGTGACCACATACTTTCCAGAATACGTAACTATAAGTGATTAGATAAACTCCAGTCGGTCGTAGGTATGCAAGACTATAAGTGCCAATATTGCAATAAAGTAAGCTGTAATACGATTTCGATAAAATCATTATAATCTTGTAATTGCAATTTAATTGCAGCAATTCTCTTTTCTTCTATACGTTGATACCTGTGTATGATGACGTGTTTGTAATGTCGCCAAACTCAAATAATTCAAGAAATTACTGGTGAAACTTTTTGTACTTCATTATAAAGACCTTAGATTTTAGAGTGCTAGAGCCCGCTTTAACATCTTAGCACGTATGGGTCGGCTCGCCCGGTGCAATACCACGACCACACAGAAGACAGGCGTGAAGTGGAAGCAATTCCGCGTTTCGTCTGATGAGTGTGGTGCCGGAGACCCAACTTTAGTCCCTTTCCCGGTCCACCCATTTCTTATAAGGAAGGGTTTGGATGGGAAAGTGGATTTGACGGTGGAGGAGACGCATAGGAAGGGGAAATATCCTCTTTATATGCGTCTCCTCCTCCGACGATTTAGGGTAGGCGACGCATCTGCAATTGCGGATGTCTATGGGCAGCGGTCGCTTCGCCATTTCGACGGATTTAGGTGGCCGCTTGCTCGTTTCCCACCTTATCGTATAAAAAAAAACCTTCGTTTAACAAAACTGTAAATAATGTAGCAAGTATCGTCTCTAGTTTTGTGCTTATTAAACTACTTGGGTCTGTTATATTCCTAACTTTATTTTAATAATGACTCTTAGGAAATGTTAGGGGCCAAATTTAGTCCCCTGAGGAAGCCTTCACACCTTGACATCGCTAAGGTGTATCGACCTTACAAGGCAATAATTCGTGTATGCAATGCAGCTATTTAGTCTTTATACACGTGCAATTTTTATGCTCTGTCTTGAATTCGTTGTTAGCATTGTTTGCGAGTGATTTACGTAATCGAACGCTTTATTGAGGTATGTCATGAAATTGAACAGTAAAATTTTATGGTTTTTATACTATTCTGTTTGACATGTTTTATTTTAAAACAATGTAGATTTCTTCTATGTATCGGGAACATTATGATTTTATACCCGATAACCGAAACGGACCATTGGCGTGCATTTCCTGATCTTTGCAAATTACTCTTGCTTCTTTTTCTTTTAAATTTTTAGTAAAAATATAATAAGCTAAAGTTGAAAGATTTTAGTATTATTATGCACACGTAGCGTTATGTTTGGTCAGCCTGTGCAGTACTTGTTTTCATATTTATAAGTCGTGGGAAACTTTCACAATGTAATCATTAGATTGTGGGATGATATGCTGCTAGTTATAATAATATAATAATAATTTTAGCTTTGAAAAATTTAAAATGTAATACCACAAATATGGGTTTTGTTACATTACGTAACGTATTACAACGGATTTTTTTCTGTTGTTTACCTTATCGTAGAAAGATATCAAATACTTGTCTGTAACAGGAACTGTTGATATTTGCATTCTGAACCATTGGCTAACTCTTAATCAATTAAATCTACCCATTTATACTATAGTTTCGTATTAAAAGTGCAAGAAAGCATAAAAGTTGTTCACTTTTACTTGTAAAGTCTCATTGAAATTCTATTAAAGAATTTAATGTAATTGTTTCTATAAATAACGATAACAATGAGTCATAGGCCAGGAAGACATGGTCACGCGTCGCTAACACCGGAACCACGGATGTCCGAACCACACCGTTTAAATAATGGCTTTGCGTGTATATACCTATCCCATTCACACCTACAAGTATCTACCTATGTGTGTGTGTGTGTGTGTGTGTGAGAGAGAGAGAGATAATAATGCACACTGCACGAAAATGTTCATGGCATATATTTTTAGGGATTAATAAACTTTTGTTTACAAAACAGGGGTGTTTTGTCTCGGAGCAGGCGCATGATCTTACACAATAATATCCGATGGGCTGATAATAGCCGTAAATATGAAATAATAGGGAAATCTTTTAGACATTTTTTTTATTATACAATAAGGTGGCAAAGGAGCAAGCGGCCACCTAAATCCGCCGAAATGGCGAAGCGACCGCTGCCCATAAACATCCGCAATTGCAGATGCGTTGCCTACCCTAAATCGACGGAGGAGGAGACGCACATAAAGAGGATATTTCCCCTTGCTATGCGTCTCCTCCACCGTCAAATCTACTTTCCCATCCAATCCTTTCCTTATAAGAAAAGGGTGGAACGGGAAAGGGACTAAAACCGGGCCTACGGCACCACACTCATCAGACGGAACAACGCGGAATTGCTTCCACTTCACGTCTGTTTTCTGTGTGGTCGTGGTATTGCACCTGGCGAGCCGACCCATTCGTGCTAAGATGTTAAAGCGGGCTCTACCACTGTTAAATTAATATAGTAATTAATAATTGGGTATAGTTTAGTTCATAATAAACTGGACACATAAACTAAAGAAATATTTTTACTCAGGTGGGTATTATTAAGAAAGCTTATTAGAGTTGACATCTTTGCTCTAAATGTAATAAATAAATTTTGTCCAAAAACACATTTAGATAGCTATAGTATTAAATTTTGCAAGTTCATTGAAACATTAATGTTGTAATTATTCAAATAGAATAAAAGCGTTTGACTATGAAATTCTGTAAATGTATTTTAAAACATAGAATTAAGGTGCAAATATTAACCACGGGTGCTTTAAAGAAAAGAATAAGAGATTGCTAAAACTTTATCCACTTTCAAACTCCTCTAATAACGTGAAATTGTATGTTAATTTCACCATGTTTATTAGTGAAGTATACATAATGATTGAAATCTAATATTACTTGAAATTAAAAGAAAAGAAAGTGCATCATTATATCCATAAAATACCACTACTTTAACTCCATGACACTGCACGTTTAGAAAATATGTTGTCTATTAAATGTAAAAGCTTCTTAACTTTCATATGAATTGCCACCTATCAATTCATACGGTATATAACGTATTAACATTTATTTTATAATATCACGTTCATATTTCCATTAAATAGTATTCTCGTCTATTTATAATGAAAATTAGTGATAAAGAAAACTTATGAAGGGTTTATAAAGAGTAATTAAAGTTTATTCATACTAATAGCTTTTCATCACCGTTGATTTCCTTTGCCGAAAGACCCGTGCAAAAATATATCCATGTACTCATCTCTCGGGTGTAGCCGCAATGGGAACCTACCGTTATTTAAATATAATATTGATTACATTAACGGAAAATGACAAAGCTTAGAATACTCTGATGTAAAGGGTTTGTTTGTGTTTAAAACTCGAAATTAAAAAAATAAACATAGACGATAACTGAGATGTGTCCAATGACTGATTAAATAATACCGTACGTAGGTGGAATTCAGGGTAATCCGTTAATCCCGGCTTGTTTGAATGGTTCTGTGAGCCTATCATTATGCGTAATACATTACACGCTAAATACTCAGCATGTCGTTACAGAGGATATTACGATAAAGTGACTATTTCTTGATACTTTCGACTACAAATATGCTGAAATAAATAATTTAGTTGTTGCGAAGCTGGTACTGAAAAATATGAGCTTCATTTTTGTCGACGAACGAAAGTGTCCTTTTAAAAGATGTGCTATTACTGAATATCAGAACATGGAAAATGGAAAGGCATTATTCGTGTTCGAATTCCGGCGCCTGTCGCGGTACGCATCGGTAATACGACGCCGCGCTTATGAGGTTTCCCCAGCTCGTCTGTGGTCAGACCTGCCCTCGATACCACACGATACTATCTAGCTATGTAAAGACCTGATTGAACGTGGATTGTTTATCTCATTGACGATAAGTCTAACTTTAGTCCTTCGTCTAGTCTTGTGTCGGTACTAATTAGTTACTGTAACAATCGTAGAATTGTTTTTACTCAATTGATACGTTTTTTTTTTTTTTTAAAAGACGGTTAAATTTTTCCGTTTTATCCGAAGGCCTAGTTACCGTTAATTCGTATTCGTCCCGTTACGTTGGATTAATTTGTAACGGGACGGGAGTCGCTGCGGAGTTTAATAAATAATTTGGATTAACAAAATAATAAAACAAACAGATAGTTTTTTTTCCAGCACGAGTCAAGCAATAAAAACCTACTAAGAAACCTTAAACATTTATGGTAACATCGTTCTAAATGTAAATAACAAAGCTTCAAAATGGTGAAAGCTTTATAAAATACACTTACAATAGTATACGAGTAAATATTCAATACACAAAGCGATCCGTCATCTCGGAGAAAGTATACAGTGCACTTTGTGTCGACTGACCCGTGTACAAAGGCTCGTATTAACTTTCATACAGTCGTGTAAACGCGAAAGTTGATGACTGTAATTGTTTGATTTGCTGCAAGTGAAATATGTGAGATCTGTAATGAACCCGACAGACGTTTCAGTGTCGACAAACTAATTCATAAGTTTGTGTGATTATCGATCGTGGTTCGGCCTTCGAATCGGTGTTCTAAAAGCGTTATAAATAGTAGCTGAAATTTTCGAGGACAATTATGCTAGTTTACTACGAATCTTTTTTTTTTAACAACCCAAAAACTTAAAGTACCAATTTGGAAACTTGAACGAGGTAACTTCTCGATTCGAAGCTTGTAAGAGATTTTTTTATATCATAGGCTGGCAACCAAACAAGCGGCCACCTGAATTCGCCGAAATAGCGAAGCGACTGCTGCCCATAAACATCCGCGAATGAAGATGCGTTACCTACCTTCAATCAACTCTAATTCTCTAGACTTAGATTCCTTGAACTGATTTTTTAATCTCTTTCTGACCTCAAAATTTAGGTATAAACGCTATGATCTCTTTGTGAAATCGTCCGATCGAATCTGTTAATGGGTGTAAATTGTCATTCTCACGGACAACACGTGCAAGTGCGTCGCAGTGGGGGGCACAATTGATTCGTCCTCGCTCTCCCCCGATGATTTGCTCGTTAACCTGTCCATCGATACCCGACCTCAGCAGTAATTGTTTGCTCACCCACTTTATGTGCACGCCACATTAGCGACTCGCTTAACTTAACCCCGGTATACTCACGTGTTGATACCATACATGACGTTACTGATTGGCGTAGACTTGTTTATAGCCTGCAGGTATTTATATTCGATCTATGGGTAAGATTAGCCAGGATTTTTGGAAACAACATGTGTGACTATGTAGGGTAATTTTTTTTTTAATTTAACCAATACGGTTTGGTTTACCTTTAAGGTCTAGAGCGGTTCACAAACTTATTATGTAATCTAGATGAAGTGATGAGTAACACAAAACAGACGCCGGGACGGAAGTAGCGAGGCATTAGAATAGAATAAATGTACACATTGACCTTTCTTAGCGGTGAAGACAGATCGATAATCAATTCTACACTCTAGCTATGACTCCTGAAATGTAGCGTTTTTATTTCTTCATAGAATGCAATAAAGATATTCTAAAATAGACTGTGGTTCCTTTGGTGACTCAAATCTATCGTCACTCAACAACACATGCATGATTTCAAAAGTAGCATATTTATAATCTAGTTATGTAAAATAGTGTTGAAATATGTTATGAACGGGAAAACGTCATGTAATTTGTGGCTTCTCTCCGCAAAGCGTTTGCTAGTGGATATCGATTAACCTAAATGTCGTCAAGTGGCTGTCGCAGTTTCCTTGGCCACCTCTCGCGCCGTTGTAACGGTATACATCGTCCTAATAATCTACTTGCAAATTCATTATGTTTCACGTGCGTACGTATGTATCTTCACATCAAATGCAACAGATAGTGCGATGCTAATCGTAACAACAATACCTAATGGTTTCGAAGTAAATGTCTCTGTGTACTGCAGAGCTCTTAGCTCTTACCTTCAATTTGGGACTTTCTGGAAAAAACGCACTAGAATCCTCGTCCCTTAAAGATTGGCAATCTGATATGACAGAATTTGTTACAGTTAGAGAGTTTGTAATACCAAAATGGCATGATAACTTCATACCTCATAGTGACGTCTACTGTGAAGTCTTCCGTGACGTACGGCTCGTGTTATAAAATTGTAACAATAAAATGTATAAACAATGCAATTAACTGTTACTTAATACAGCGGCCTACTGACGAGAGCGTCGAAGTGAGACGGCACGGATTACTAATATATTCCATTAATTAACATTACATCTTTTAAACGAAGCTGGAACCGCATGTGCAGTGTAAAACTGCCACAAAGATTTTTTTTTAATAAGAGAAAAGGGCAAATGAGTGGCGGGAACACGGAGGTGATCATCTACGCTTATGGACATCCGCAATACTCCCGAACTACAGATGCGTTGCCGGTCTTTGAGAAGGTGATACGTTCGCTTTTTTAAATGAGAAATGATTCCAATTGGGAGAAGAAAACCGCGATCATACTTAATATTAAGGCAACTGCTTTCTAACTTTTACCCAGGTCTTAACTCTAACAGGACAAGTACTAAGGTTAACAGCGTTTAGGATAAAAACAATCTCGATTAAACAAATGTCGCACCGCAACCGGTTAAGTCAGTTTAAAGAAGTTAATTTAAAAGCATTCGATAAAAACAAGACTGTCGAATCTAAACAAGTACCGGCAACTTTTTAATGACCAAGTTGTATAGGGTGTTACCAAATGCGGTAACAGGCCTTGGCATTGAGGGAACTCGATGACTAATATGTTTTTTACCAGCTATGCTGACGTACAACAGTACGAAGAACAAGCTTCTATGCCTTTTAATTTAATTTGAATAGAAGAAAATGATATACGATAATAGACGCACATACCTATTACAGAACGTAACTTTATTTTATCCCGAAATTTCCATCTAAATGAATAGTTTTCCTTCTTTCTGTAGTCGAGTAAACGTTTTAGCTTATTTCGTCTAATAACTTTGTCCATAGGAATCGTTTTCCAAAAATTGGGTTAACAATTTAAATTATTATATTTCCAATCATACTTTGATTTCGATGATATAGCTATTTATATCTCATTGTCTAATAGTAACGGTGCATCTAGAAACATCTCTGGGTCGACATTTGAAAGTGCGATCTTATTCACACATAATTAGATCAGTCTCGGAAAGTGAACTTGTTGTTATGAAGAAATAATCGTTCCATTCTAATTAACTCGTCGCTTTCAAATACATAACATAATCTGTTAGTAGATAGTAATATTACCTAGTCTATAAGAGTAGCAAACCGTCACCAAGTAAATTTTAATGTTACGAGAATTATCACACAAATTTCCAGTCATTAGTTTTCCTGCCCTCTGCAACGTAAAAAAAATTGGCTATACATTTATATGAGCTTAATGTATTTACTAACTTTTGACCGCGAATTTTCCGCGAGGGATTAAAAATAACTTAGTAAGTATCCTATGTGTTTTCTTCAGGACTATCTTCTACATTTATGTCAAATTTCATCAAGATCCATTAAGCCATTTTGGACATACGTAGTAACAAACATCCATCAAAACTTTCGCATTTATGATATTAGTAAGTCTTATTGTATGTATAACAAACGTGGTATGAACAAACCGCAGGCGGAATCTAATAGCTAAATTACAATTTTACATAATTATAGTCTAAACCATCGTATTATTGAAAGTAAACCCTATATTAGATGAATTAGTGATCAAATTAACATATTAAGTATGTAGACATGTTTGTGATGTGAGAGGGTTTTATTCTCACGAGTGGAGATCACTCGGGGCGTCTGAAAACCTGCTTATTGAGGCTGGGGCAGGTGCGTCTATTTATAACGCCTCAGCATTGATGCGTAATCTGACATGAACCATCTTAAGACCACTTGATGCATACCTATAGGGTAATCAGAATTCAAAGTTAGAAGAACAAAGTTTACTATGTACGGTATCTTGAAATGTAATGTTCAATTCATATTTCAAGGTAAATGCTTGAGTACAGTAAAAAAATCGTAACCGTGGTGACTATCGTAATTAGGTGAGTATTGGGAAACGAAGTTATTTAAAGCCCAGATTAAGCTAACTTGGTAGGTTATATTGATTGTCTGAATGCGTCGTATATTCTCACGTAATTTAATGTTCGTGGCAATTTTGATTGAAAGTGATCACGGGCCGGCCGACCCCGGAGGTCGCAGACAATTTGTGCCCGTGACTCAAGCGTTGGCGAGACCTCTGGCTGATACTATATAGGATTTATTTATATCAAGAACATTTCCAAAGAGAATAAAAACTTTTATAAATTGAACATGTTTATAAAATACTTCGTCAATGTGTAAACAACGAATTTTATACTGATCCCTTAGAATAGTAGAAGGGTACACACAGCAGCGCAACGCGTATTGTGTGTACGTTTATTTGTTCACAAAACAGCTGTTCGTAATGGCTCGTAGTGGTGATTCATTCTGTAAAACTCTTTTTAAATTAATTCATTTAATTTCGATGAATGCATAGGTACAGAAGAGCCTTGAAATTGTATACATTATGTTAAAAAAATCTTTTTTCTCCAATATCTATATCTATACTTCTATACTAATATAATAAAGCGTAAACACACACTACTTCGTGGCGTAGGACGTCAGCAATCGCAGCATATTTTTGAACAATTTTTTCTTTAATAAAAAGTCTACACTTACGACACGCTTTAGGCTATACATTTTCACGATATTAAACTTAGGGGTAGTAGTAGTAGTAGGGGCTACGGTTTCCGCAACTCCACGTCTAGCGCAACTTAGGGGTAAATAAATTGGAAAAAACTTTCATGTGGGAAAGGGACCATAAACTACAGGCTGATAACATCAAGGAAGCAAGGTTGCAAATGTCAAAAGCCTTCGTTGTCATTTGTGCATTTGACTTTTGACATTAGCAATTGAGAATTTTATAAATAAAACTAGCTGTTCCCGTGCGGCTTCACCCGCGTGAATTTATAAAAACTTTATTTTATTGTTTACATTTGTCAAACTATCAATTGCAAATGTCAAAATGACATGACATGATGACAAACCATGGCAATCTTGCTTCCTTGATGTTGGCGGCTTGTAGCGTATGGTCCCTTTCCCACATTAGGGTTTATATTCAATTTATTTACCCCCTAAGTTTAATAGCTTGAAAATATATAGCCTAAAGCGTGACGTAAGTGTAGGGCTTTTTATTAAAAAAGGATTATTCAAAAATATGCTGTAATTGCTGATATCTTACGCCACAAAGAAGTGTGTGTTTACACTTTATTCCATTAGTATAGATAATGTTTCTATAATTTCATGCGGACGAAGCCGCACGGGGACGGCTAGTTAAGAAATTACATAAATCTAATTAAGAACATAGAAATAATAACACGTTATGTGCAACTTAGTTCACCATTTCACACATTGTAAATGCTAAAACGTTTTAAAGGTTTAACTATGTATTGACGTTGCTTACAATCCAATATGCTTGAGTTGGCTTCGCAGATAGAAACCTTGCACAAAGATTACATTATTAAAGTATAATATTATAAGTTCGCGTTATATTTCTCACAGAAATCTGTGTGAAATTTACTACATAACTAAAGGGGCTTCGGAAGATCTTAGATTTATGGCTAATTTCTGATATTTAAGGTTGATGTTCCTCGTCATATTTCTTTATATGTTAGGTCATTAATAATATTCCTTGATAAATGAAATGTGTGAATCCAATGATCTTTGATCTATTTAGCTTCATCAGCCAAATACATTTTAGGTACACAAGCGACGGAGGTGCGGTCATTTATTTCCTTTCGCTAAAAAGGGCACAGTTTGAGGTCAGGTCGGATTTAATGTTCCGTATGACCGGGATAACAAGTTCATTGTAATGTAAACTCTATTGTTTTACAATAAAGTCGAAATTGCCGTTGGTATATAGAATGGTCTTAAAAGCGTACTCTCTAAAGTGTCGCGGTCAGTGACATGGTCGACTTGGCGGTTGTAAGGACGACTAAGGTGCTTTGACCTCATATCGGTCAAATTATCAACTTGGACAAATTAATTGCTTTCTAACAACGGTATTTATATGCTGTGTTGATTAGGATAGTGAGATATTGATACCGTGCATACGGATATTTCGGAACATTTCTACTGATAATGTTATCCTCATCGTATAATCTAACGGTGAAATTCCACTGCTATCAAACTTGTATTCAAAATTGACGTTTATGTTTTAAGAGAATGAAAGATACAAGATGTTTTCATATAGGTCTTTAGTTGGAAACCTTCATTTATCTAAATTATTGATTCGAATTTAACAATCGTTCTTCGAGCCATTTATTCTAACTTACTTCAGCTTATAGTCAATACTTAGTAACAAATCGGATCGATCTCGTGCAGAACCATGGCCTGTGTGTTCCCAATAGCGAAGCACCAATAATCCCCAATTACGCAGCTTATGGTCTTCAATATCACAATGTACGACTGTAACGGGTTGTTATCTAATTATGCGTTTAATATGTTACCAGCTGTAGCCCGCGACTTGTTTCTAGATAATTTAAAAAAGCCTATGCGCAAGTCCAGACCGTTATCTCTGTTATTATTTTATCCAGATTCGTCCAACCGTTCTGGAGTTATGTGATAACAAACATCAATACATCCATACATGTAATTTAGTACATGTATGGATGTATGTATGGATGGATAATACCTACCATATTATAAATAAATATTTGTATTTTTGAATGTAACGAATAAATCAAAATCTAGTGGACTGATTTTAAAAAATCTTTCACCATTAGAAAGCTACATTGTCACTGAGTATATTATTTATTACAAGATTTTTTTAATTCCACGCGGATGAAGTCGCGACCAACAGCATGTTTAGAATATTAGTACTATAGTAAGATGTTATTAGATAAAGGAAAGTGGAAATTTTATATAGATAGCTTAATGTTACAAGTTATGTAAGCGAAAGTTACGATACCGAAGTGTAAGATTTGATGTTTCTTAACATTTTTTATATTGTTATGGAAAAAAACTACAGTGCGATCTATAGTTTAGAGATTTAATCTCCTGACCTTGATTATAAATAGATTTATTATTATCTCTGTTGTTTATGCCTTGTTTATTGTTTCTCTAAACTTAATGGTCTTTATAAATCTCACCAGTACTTATAGTTATCCGGACAATTAATAGTAATTAATAAATAAATAATTGTACGGACAGTATCGATTGTGTTCTAGAAATACATAATGGAAAAATAAATAATTTTATATCCGTATTGATTATAAAATTTTAGATATCGTAGTTCATATCATAACATGTTGATTATTATAATGCTGTTTCGAAAGAATATTATAAACTAACTTTCGCCCGCGACTCCGTCCACGTGGAATTAAAAAAAATCAAAAGTAAGTAGCCTATGTGTTCTTCCAGACTATGTTCTACATCTATGCCAAATTTCGTCAACATCCGTTCAGCCGATTAGCCTACAAACTCTAACAAACATCCATCCAACTAAACTTTCGCATTTATAATATTAGTAAGAAGTAAGACTATATTAGTTTCCGGTTATTCATAAAAATTTAAAGCAAATTTATTTATTTAAAGTAGGTACATCAATACGTGGAATCAATAAATAACATGAACCATGTAGAGATTCGATGTATTATACATAATATTCATGCGATAATCGATTTAGAAATTTATCACTGCCAGTAAGGCGGGAATGTAAATTAGTGTTTTAAAGCTGTAGAACATTCTTCGTGTTATTTCTTATAAGAAATACAGTCATCAAAATCATTGGTATCCATATAAAACAATTTAAAAGCCATCACGGCGGTATTATTCGTTGTGCGGCTGCCTCTGGACCGTATAATACGCCTGGCTACGTTTATTCACGCTACTGCCATCGCCTCTTGTACCAGTTTCGCTTTTCCCTCATGCTTTTTTATTATTTCAATGACCTGGTTCTTGTTTAGACTACTGTGTTTGTTTGAATTTTATTGTGACAAACGCAAGATTATAGGTTTGTTATCGATACTGTAAGATTATTAACCGAAGTATTAAAGAATAAACACGTTGGTTTTGTTTTTTTTTATTTTTTTATTTTGTATTCTAATTTGGCGTGGTATACTGTTATCTTATGAATTGAATGTTTGAAATTGTCTCATCATCACCAGTTCACTATACGTCCTCACCGAGGGGCTCGGAGGCTACCCTAAGTAAGGGGTCGCTATGCCATAGTCAACCACGCTGGCCAAGTGCGGGTTGGTTGACTTCACACGTATCTTAGAATTTCTTCGCAGATATGTGCAGGTTGCATTACGATGTTTTCCTTCACCGTAAGAACATCGAGTAAATTATGTACATATGAAATTCGAAAAATCGAAAATCACATTGGTACATTACATGGCGGGATTCGAACCCAAGACCTGTTGATTACAAGTCAAGTGCTCAAACCCCTGAGCCACCGACGCTCTTATTGAAATGTCTATCCCCTCTATAATTCCGTATCGTTGCTATGACAACGTTGAACCAAAACAAATGCAGATAGTACATGTTAGGTAACCGGGGTAACCGTGAATTTAAAATCATACATAAAACATGTTCTTATCTCTGTTTCTCCCCAAAAGAAAGAGAGTAATAGCATTACTGTAATTTAAGTGTTATGCTGACTTACTTCCTGTTATACAATAGTTTTTTTTTTTATCTTGTCGTGTTTTTATACCATTAATATGTATCACAGATCTGCGGTTCGTGTTTTAATTTTATTGTACGCCATTTACGTCTACGTGACAATATTCCGTTTCTGACCATGTTTTTCTTTCTTGATTTTTTTTTAAATCTTAAATCTTACTTTCTCTTTGAATCCAAGTGCCTGCTTTTTGTGTGCGGATTACAAAAGCAAACTGAAATAGTAACAAGACAAAGCACATGGTACTACTCCAAATTACTTGATAAATATGGACCATATCACGTGAAAAAAAAATGACTAAATATTTATCATCTTCTATTTATTCCACACTAGCTTTCGCCCGCGACTCCGTCCGCGTGGAATTAAAAAAACAAAAGTGTGTTGGCTATGTGTTCTTCCAGACTATCCTCTACATCTATACCAAATTTTATCGAAATCCGTTCAGCCATTTAGGCTACAAACACTAACAAACATCCAACCATTCATCTAAACTTTCGCATTTATAATATTAGTATAAAGTATGATTGCCAAAATCTTTTTTGTGGTAATAAAAAAATAACCGTGTATTAACCTACCATATTAAAGCTATTTAATTATTTCAAGAAATGAATTTTAGTGTACAGCAGTGTCAATGATTCAGGACGTAAACACTACAACCAGACCGTAACGATTTTTTTTAATGCTCACATATGTTTTGGTTTTTAACTTGAAATGCCAGTGATATTTTACGGTAACAGACTGCGTCTTTACCTTTGTTTCCGCTTCCGTTAGCTCAACGAGTGTAACGCACAACTGCTATATGTTACGCAACCACGCGCGACGCACGCCTCTCATGAAAGTGAAGTTTTGTTGTTGCCAGTAACACGATGTTACTTGATGTAATTGTACCGAATTACGTCTTTTATAAAAACTATAAACAACGTGTTTATGGTTTTTCACTTTAGCTTGAACCATTACGAACTTGATAATCAACATGCTATTGTCATGCAATCAATGCAAACCTATTTTAATTATTGGGACAATTGCAACGGTTACTAAATGAAAAATATACTTTTTGACCGCTGCTGATTGATATAATGGACGTCGACATGGTTATATGTTTTACCAAACATTTGTATCATTGCATAACATCATAAATAATGTTTCAAAAACCAGGATTTATTAAAATCTGCGCTGGTCACTAGAGTCTCGGTATAAAAGAGTTAACGGATGTTTAATGTAAAATGTATTTTAAACACTCTAAGAACTCTCTTTTATAGTAAGGCCCATATTGTCTAATCTAACCTAGTGATACGAGTGTTTGGTTGACCTAAGTTTCAACGTAATAAAACTAAAATTACGTAGTTCGGAAACGCATTTCAAGAAGTTATCGAACCACAAACACTAACCAATGGTTAAATGTAGCTGGGAAACCGGTCATTAATCAAATACCTTTACTGATACGGCTGATTATGACGTTTAATGAAGTGTGTTATGAATATATTTAACCATGTAGGCGTTGCGGAAACATATACCATTCCTGATGTAACCATAACTGTCATTGGTATGCCTGTTATATTATACATTAATCATTATTAGTTGGCCATGAAAGGAAACGATCATGAGATATATTCGCAGCCAGCATTTATAATTGGCTTTTGCATAAAAATAACAAAAGATGGCATAGATGGTGATATATAAAACTGAATCATTTTTTTTTTCACACGTGTCGTTTATTCGCAGGTGACAATGACGCTGGAACAGCAGCTGGTATGGGTCCGCGAAGGCTCCGAGGGGTTCGTGTTGGCGCGCCTGCACGAACTCCTCGGCGAGGAGGCGGATGTCGTGCCTCTGGACAGCAAGCACGCGCGGCGCGTCGCCAGCTTCGACGATATACTGCCCGCCGGCGACCCCGACAAAGAGGTCGATGATAATTGTAAGTTGATGGAAGTCTGCATGCAGCGAATGTCTGCACAGAGGAGTCCTGCGAATGGTGTATAGAATACACAGGACCTGCCCTATCTTCGCATGACTTTTACCATGAATTTTGTTCCGTTTCGAGCAGCGTCTCGTGTAAATTGCAAGCTGCCATAAAGTTTGGATGACTATGTATGAGGCTATGTTTCTCATGTAGATATTTGTATTGTGTTACGACTCTTCTTCTCACCATCGAGGCTCATATGAATTTAAACTGAAGTGATTACTATCTTGAGCTATAACAGTTGTCAACTACAGTTCTTATTCAGTTGAAAAACACTGGCAGTATTTGTACTCTGTGGAACCAAAGCTTTACATGTTTGGAAAACTATAATTGCAATGAAGTCCAATAAATTTAATAGCAGAACATACTACAACCTAAATTGTTGTAATTATGTGTGTACAGTGAATCAATGCCTACTTAAATCATTCTGAATAATATGCCTAAAACAGAACTTACCGCCATCTATTAATAGCTTGTTAAAACTCACAAATTACGACACGGTATCTTTCAAGTATTTGTTAACTATGCGAGACCGATTGAAATTGTTTTTATTTATTTTTACTTATCATTGAATACGACGAAGCGAAAGTAAACATGAAGACAGTCGTTTCTGGGGTGAATTATTTAATAAACATTTTTATTGAATTTTTTTTACAATAAACAATGGTATAATATTTCAGGCGAACTTATGTTCCTGAACGAGGCTACTCTGCTAAACAACATAATATGCCGATACAAGAAGAAAAAGATTTACGTAAGTAAATAATGACATGGACTACATCAATCGACTAATTTTTGTTTTTATCTAAATGTAACTTTCCACTGTTCACTTTCAACGTGCCAGTCACAATTTAAAATATGAAGCCATTTATTAACTTAATTGCAAAAGACACAAATTCTTAATTAAAAACATTATAACAAACCTCTATTGAATCACAAGTCAAACACCGGTACGGCAAACAATTAATACTAACCGATCCTTGAGAAGGTTTATTGAACCTAGTAATATAATTCTTCTCGTTTGGTCACTATCACTTTCTGTACATTTCAATGTTTAACTTATTCGGTTTAACCTATCAGATATACATATCAAGGTTTTGGAAACATTATGAAACATGGATTTTTTTCTAATTTAATTTTAAATTTCAAGTAGTGGTTCTACGGTTATCACTGCTCTGTCGCAAGGCGTGAGTCATGCGCGAGTCGGTACAGCCTTGAGGTCGCGTTTTGCTTTTCTATCTATTGTAATTACATCGTACACTTATTGTTACGTAATCACACCTACAAGTTCGTATTTAGAAGCAGAAGCCAAGAATTCGATTGAAAATGCATGAAATAATTTTTTTTAACCATAGAGTGTCTATATATTTTGTCTTCGGATTACGCTGACAACACTATCATGTGCGAAAACTCTCAAATGTATAAGAGAATCATTAAATTATCGCGGTATTCGGTCGATTATGTGTTATTTGATTAATGGAACTATTAATAATATACGACACGATGTTAGCAATACGTATGTTAAACTAAGTTAAACCCATCTTGATTTACCTCGTGAGACCGGAGAACAAAGCAATGCGAAACAATTTGTTTCTGTCCGCACTTAGAATAGTGTTTTGTGAGAAACACACAATAGATTGCGAAGCCTTGTTAGCAACTTCAATGTCATATGCAGTTTGATATTTGATAAGCGCCGAGAGATCTGTAGTTAATAGCTTTGAATATCGAGGTTAGGGTTCGAGACACCGCTTTTTACTCCAAATGTATTCAAACGACGTCCATTTTTGACAACTACAATATTTCTCGCTACGTTACACGGGTTTATGCTTGTCTAGCGTTTATTAAGAGTCGCAATAGTTAATTGGATCTGTGCACCCACGAAGACTAATACAAATTAGGCTCTACTTACATCTAAGGAGATTATACACAAGGTCCCGTGTATCAAATACACCTGGAAGCATATACTGAGAATTTTTTATTTAACGTTTATTAATATTCATATATCTATGATAAGATTAGATGTAACTAATACTCGTGATTCAGAGGGCAAGGCAAAGATAGCGTTTGTCGATTTTCCAAGAATTATGTTTTACGTTGTTCTATTCGAGCGATTTATATCACAAAATTAAAAAAAACGCGCTAGCTACTCGCATGCAACGTACTGGCAGGACAGTTATTGTATACATATTCCCATAGCTGGCACGTGCAATTAGCTTGCATGCAACTGTGCCAACTTGTATGTGTATTTCCGCCCTTATGTCGGATAAATGGATTGCTTTTGATGTAAATTAGAAAAAAGACGGACAGAAGTAACCATATTGAGTCGAGTATATGTTGTGAACGCAAAGAAAACATAATATTATGTGGTTGGCTGTTAAAACATATATTATTTTCACAGACATATGTAGCCAACATTTTGCTGGCGGTAAACCCGTACGAAGATATCCCGGATCTGTATTCGTCGGCCACCATCAAGAAGTATCAAGGTCGCTCGCTGGGAGAACTGCCGCCCCATGTCTTTGCTATAGGTACAAACGATACATATATTCTTGTTTATATAGGCAAGCAACAGGTCTATTCCAGTGAGGAAATTAATTAGCAAAGACAGTAAAAGTGAACATCAGTGACATTACAAATAAAACTGACTGTACCTGACCAGCACAGTTTATGAAAGGAAATCTGATATCCTATAAATATGCTTTATCAAGCGAGAGAAGAGATTCACTCAAACAATAGAAAGGCGATCGGTCGCTGAATGAATAGGTTATCTTTATTCTTTCTCAAGAGAATGTAAGAGATGGCGATGTTTTTATCCGTGTATCTTTTCAAATACATTTGACAATTAAATCATTACTTCCAGCTGACAAAGCGTTTCGTGATATGAAGTCGTTCAAGCAATCGCAGTCTATCATAGTGTCGGGAGAGTCGGGCGCGGGTAAGACCGAGTCAACCAAGTACATACTCAAGTACTTATGCGACCTCTGGGCGAAGGGCGCAGGGCCCGTCGAGCAGAAGATATTAGACGGTAAGTCGATCACATTTTGTAAACTGTGTTAAAAGTTGATGTTAAGTTGTAAGTTGATGAATTTGAGTAACAAAAGAAAAGATTAAATAAATGTTTAGTTTGCATAAAAGATTATCTATATTTTTCTAATTTAAGAGACCTGACGTCAGAATATGGTGACTTCAAGTTCATTCTTATTTAGAGGGTTTCACCTGTAAGGAAAAAATATGAGTCAATCTTTCATGTTAATGTACCAATTAGTGTTTTATTTCCACAAAAAACGCTTATTTCATACCGGTTAATTACCATTTTGAAGTGAAAGACGTAGATTTAAAATAGTTATTTCTTGAGATTTTCTTAGAAATGTTTGTAATAATGAAAGTAACTTTACTCAAACCAGCTATTTTACAATTAAATCCTTATTTCCAGCTAATCCGATATTGGAAGCGTTTGGTAACGCGAAAACAACAAGGAACAACAACAGCTCCCGCTTCGGCAAGTTCATGGAGGTTCACTTCAGTGCTAAATACCAAGTAGTGGGAGGGCACATCTCGCATTATCTGCTAGAAAAGTCTAGAATATGCACTCAGAGCGCAGAGGAGAGGAACTACCATGTGTTCTACCTGCTGTGTGCTGGTGCGCCCCAGGAGTTAAGAACTGCATTGAAGATAACCAAGCCTGATGATTATCAAGTAAGAATTCCTTCAATTCTTCCAAATTTAGACTTTAATCTCATCAAATTTGTTTAGCAGTTTTAGATTTTCATGGTACCTATATCCATCTAATTGTTTGCGTTTGTAATATAAGTGAATATTGCGTAGTATTTGAAGAACGGCTGCACTCAGTACTTCATGAGCGCGGAGTCTGAGAGGAAGATCAGCGGCAGTCAGAAAAGCAAGCAGCAGATGACTAAAGGTGGTTTGAGAGATCCCATACTGGACGATGTCGAGGACTTCCAGAGACTGCATCAGGTAACTTATCTATTGCTAATGAAATTTATAGGGAATAAAAGTAAATTGGAGAAAGATAATAACGCAAAGATTCCGTTTTAACAACAAGCCCGAAGAGTATAATGTTTTATTTTAAGTAAAGCAAGGAATTAATTTAAAATGTTATATTTTTTTCACTGTTGAATCACCTTTACAAACTATATTCATGTTGACGCTAGAGTCACATAAATATAATAGTGTTAGGAAATAGTAGGAAACGGAAGGAAAAGTGGGGGGTAGTTTTATATAAAACACTTGCAAGCAGTGGCGCAGCTCATTCTGGCATTCTGGCAGTCGTCAGTCGTTCTTAGTCAGTCGCTCAGTACATTTCTAGTCGTCACCACGGAACGTTCGATATCTTTACTTAGTAACAAGTACTGTTAATATGGCCGACCATCTATATTTTTTTAAATCATTTGGTATCGAAATATCTAAAAATAGTATCAAAAAGGTCGACGTATGTTTAATAATAAAATATATTTAAAACATTGTCTTTTAACAGTTTGATTTATTTTATTTGTAAAAAACTAGCCACCACATACGACTCCGTTCGCTACTAAAATAATTAATAGCCCATTTTTTCTATAAAACTATGTTATACATCAAATTTCAGTGAGATCCGTTTAGCTATTCGGAACATACCTAAAAATTAACATCCATCTGTCTAAACTTTCGCATTTATATTATAATATCAGAGAACGTCGGTAGCTCAGGGGTTGCCACTTGACTTGTATTGTACAGCTTGTGGCTTCAACTCGTGCCAACCATTATCCGATCTTTATACGTTGAAGGAAAACATGGTGATGCAACTTGCACACGAAGAACACTCTACGAAGAAATTCAATATGTGTGAAGTCGACCGTAGTTGGCTACATTGACTTTGGCCTAGTCCCTAACTTGGGGTAGGCTCCCCCTTAGTGGACATATAGTTGATGATGATGAACATTATTATTATAGTATTTGGTATATTGTTCTTGTTACCTTGTTCGTTCCAGGCACTATCTCGCGTAGGTCTGACGGAAGAGGAGAAGCGGTCAGTATACAGCGTGGTGGCCGCCGTCCTGCACTTGGGCAACGTGGAGTTCGAAGAGGATGGCGGCGCGCGCGGCGGCTGCATCGTGGCGCAGCAGTCGGAGAGCGCGCTGGCCGCCGCCGCGCTGCTGCTGGGCGTGGACGCGGCGGAGCTCCGCATGGCGCTGGTCTCCCGCCTCATGCAGAGCTCGCGGGGTGGATTGAAGGGAACCGCTATCATGTAAGTACTGTTAAGAAGAAATCGACGCAACACTAGATCATTGCCCTACACGTTCCGTCCCTATAACATCTGTCAATGTCATTCGAATGCCTCAATTTAGTTCCTTTTCCATTACACCCTTTTCTTAAGAGGGAAGGATGGGAAGGAAAAGTGGATTTGACGGCGGAGGAGAGGCATAGCAAGGGGAAATATCCAGTTTATGTGCAAGACGCACTTTTCCGTTGATTAAGGGTAGGCAACGCATCTGCAATTGCGGATGTCTATGGTTACGTAGATTCCGGTGGCCGCTTGCCCATTGGCCACCTTATCTATACACACTACTTAGTTACGTAGGATGTCAGCAATCGCAGCATATTTTTGAATAACTTTTTTTAAATAAAAAGCTCTACACTTACGAGACGCTTTAGGCTATATATTTTCACGATATTAGACTTAGGGAGTAAATAATTTGGGAATTTTTATAATTTCAAAAGAAAGTTTTTATAATTTCATGCGGATGAATCCGCACGGGAACAGTGTATATGACAGTACAATAACTACGGCACTCACTCAGAGACGGACGGAGTATCGTAGTGTTATGTTTACTAAGGGAGTCCCTCAGTGAGTGTGTATGTTAGGGTGCCGCTGAAGCCGTACGAGGCGACGAACGCGCGCGACGCGCTGGCGAAAGCGGTGTACAGCCGCCTGTTCGACTATATCGTGCACCGCATCAACACCAGCATCCCATTCCAGGCCTCCGCGTACTACATCGGCGTGCTCGACATCGCAGGATTCGGTGAGACACCACACAGGCCGGGGGGGGGGACATCTCCTAGATAATCGAAAAATGTTTAATACACCAGTAGCCCATGTGTCCTTACAGACAATCCTCTACATCTTTACCAAATTTTATAATCCAGGATCCAGAGACCCATAATCTTTCGCATTTATTATATTAGTTACTAGCTGTTGCTCTCGACATCGTCTGTATGAGATTAAAAAATAATAAAAACATAGCCTATGTAACTCACTGATAACATAGCTTTTTAATGGTGATAGAATTTTTAAAATCGGTCCAGTAGTTTTTGATTTATTTCAATACATACAAAAATCCAAGTCTTTTCTCTTTATAATATTACATTTATAGATTAGTAAAATATAAAAACTACTTCGAATAAGACTATATTCTAGACACCCCTATCATCGGCTGGTGGCCCATGTACAGCATATATTTCGTTAAAATAATTCACTAAAATTAGGAAATTCAAGTAAATCGATAGCAATATGGCTTGTGAGATAAATCACAATTTTGTCAATGTCCATGAAATTTGAAGTACTGTCGGGAAATCTCGTGGTGTTTTACCTTAAAAGCCACAGTCGTTTAAACGTTAAGATGCGGCAATCCAATAGGATGCAGTTTTTTATGTGTCTACGAAAAATACACGGTTAATTGCTTTTTTTAAGAAGAAAAGTCCTGAGAAAGTCCTAAGTGTAACTATGGTGATGTTTTTTGAAAATATTCGATTCTCTAGAGTATTCTATTCTTAAGACTAGCTTAACTTAGCTTAAACATGGTTAAAATATTTATACAAGAGTCCTGGCGTTGTGTAATGTATGTTATTTCTTGTGCAGAATACTTCCAGCTGAACAGCTTCGAGCAGTTCTGCATCAACTACTGCAACGAGAAGTTGCAGCAGTTCTTCAACGAGCGCATCCTAAAGAACGAACAGGATCTGTACAAGCGCGAGGGACTCAACGTGCCGGAGATACGATTCGTAGATAACCAGGACTGTATAGGTAATAATTGCTCGCACCTTGATCCGTGTGAAATTAAAAAACAATAAAAATAAAACCCATGTTACTCACTGATAACGTAGCTTTTTAATAGTGAAAGACTTTTTGAAATCGGTTTTTGAGTTACTTCAACACATACAAAATTACAATTCTTTCCTCTTTATAATATTAGTATAGATTAATACCTTTAAACTGTCGTGGTGTTTACAAATGTAAAAACTAAAACAACGCAACCGTGGTAATAAACTAATATCTTACGAAATTTATATTTGTATAGGTTAATGTATTAAAAAAACTAGCTTTTGCTATTTCGTCTGCGCGGAATAAAAAAAAACTTAGTAAGTACCATATATATTCTTCCAGACTATGTTCTACATCCAGATCCGTTAAGGCCTTTTTGGAGAAACATAGTAACAAACCATACATCCATCCAAACTTTTGCATTTATAATTTTAGTATGATAATATGAATATCTTCTTAATATTTTAAATGCGAAAGTTCAGATAGATGTATAGATGTTTCTTACTACGTATCTCCAGAACGGCTCAGCGGATCTTACTGAAATTTAGCACAAAAGTAGAACATAGTCAGGAAGAAGTATAGGCTACTTGATTTTTTTTAATGCCGCGCAGACGAAATCGTGGGTGACAGTTACTTCACCTTTACTTTCTATACTAAAGCGCAAACACACACTAATTCGTGGCGTAGGATGTTAGTAATCACAGCATATTTCTGAATAATTCTTCCTTTAATATAAACCCCTACACTTACGACACGCTTTAGGCTATACATTTTCACGCTTTTAAACTTAGGGGGTTAATTAAATTGGAAAAACCCGTCTTGCGGGAAAGGGACAAAAACCACAAGCCAATAGCAGCAAAGAAGATTGCCATGGTAACGGTAATTGTTAGCCAATGTAAAAGGCCTTCGTTGTCATTTGAGCATTTGATAGTTTTACAAATGTAAACTGTAAAGTAAATTTTACAATTTCATGCGGATAAAGCCGTACGGGAACAGCTAGCAAATAAAATGACTACATAATTTAGAATGTTGGATTGACTCCAAACGTTTTATTTACAGATTTAATAGAGAGCAAGAACCACGGCATCTTCCACCTGTTGGACGAGGAGTCGAAGCTGCCTAAGCCGGAGTTCGGCCACTTCACGCACTCCGTGCACAAACAGCTCGGCGGCAACGCGCACAAGTAAGCTGTCGCCCGTGACTTCGTCTGCAACGAATTAAAAACTTACCAGTCTATGTTCTTCCAGACTATGTACATCCAATACAAATTTTACAGATATCCGTTTATGTTCTAGAGATATGTTTAACAAACTTTTCCATTTATATTAATAACTTCTCCATGTTGATGTATGATAGACTATACTCACTGATAACAGCTTTTCCAGTGTTAAACATTTTTTTATAATCGGTCAAGTTTTGAGTTAATGTGGTGCAAATATTTTTTTTAACTTGTTTAGTTACATCTTGGTTTTAGTTTAATTCCAACTTTACGTATAATAATTGATAAATAATAGTCATTAAATATTTTCAGTTCACGTCTGCAAGTGCCGCGAGCGTCTCGTCTCAAGGCGCATCGCATTTTAAGAGATGATGAAGGTTTCCTATTGAGACATTTTGCTGGAGCCGTCTGCTACAACACGGTAAGATTATCATTAAAGTAGCAAATCTACTTAGCTGGATAAATAAATGTAACCGGCATTTTTAATAAAAGTAAATAAATGTTACTGGAGCTTGTGTGTAACATCGAGCAGAAGAGTATCCTAGTTAGTAGTTTGCTTTATAATTCCAACTATATAACACAAGCTTTTGCTCGCGACTTCGTTTGCGAAAATTAAAAAAATAAAACAATAGTAAGTAGCCTATGTGTTCCTTCAGACTATGATTTATATCTGTGCCAAATTTCATCGAGATCCGTTAAAATGTTTTGGAGATACTCACAAACATCCATCCATCTAAACATTTGCATTTATAATATAAGCATGAATTTACAAGCGATGAAAGGTTCTATAATCGGCAGTACCACTGCACAATTATTTAATTGAAGTTTTTTATAACAAAAAAATATTAAAAAATCATGTTTATCGACAGAATCAATTCATAGAGAAGAACAACGACGCGCTGCATGCGTCTCTAGAGTTCCTGGTGCAGGAGTCGCGCAGCGCGCTGGTACAGCAGCTGTTCCTCACCAGCGACAACACCAACGCCAAGGGCAAGCTTAACTTCATCTCCGTCGGCGCCAAGTTCCAGGCGCAGCTCACGCAACTCATGGACAAACTCAAAGAAAACGTAAGTGGTCACCCAAAACAGAAGTTTCAACTATTATAAATTCTGATCACCCCTTTTTGAACTCGAAATAAAGTTATCCACTGTCTACCGGACACAGTCTTCTCAGTGTACATTTAGAATGATAAATCTACAAAAATTAGTCACTAATTAAGGATTCTGAGTGAATTCTAATTTTAAGTAACCTTCAAATCTGTACACAATGTAATAAAAAATGACTACTTTAACAATCATATAGGAATATTTAACTTTAAACTGTCGTGGTTTGACCAAAAATAATGTACGGGTTTATTACCACGATTGGATTGTTTGAGCTCCCGATATTTCGGCAGAGTTGCATGCGCCATGTTCACGGACTGACTTAGGGAGTTAATCTAATCGGGAACTCAAATAACCCTATCGTGGTAAGAAACCCGTATCTAACGAACATTATCTAGGAAAAAGTAACGCAACAAACGAATTAACATATTTTCAGGGAACGAACTTCGTGCGGTGCGTGAAACCGAACAGTCGCATGCAAGGGCGCGTGGTGGAGGGCGCGCTGGTGCTGGCGCAGCTGCAGTGTTCCGGCACCGCGGCCGTGCTGGCGCTGATGCAGCACGGCTACCCCTCGCGCGCGCACTGCCGCGACCTGCACGCCATGTACTCCGCATATCTGCCGCAGCAGTTACAGAACCTCTCCCCCAGGCTCTTCTGCGAGGTCTGTGCCGGTTGTGCACTGACACTTCTATACCGACACTTGTATACTTACACTTGTACACTCAGATTTGTACATTAACACTTGTACACTCAGATTTGTACATTAACACATGTATAACTAGTGTTAGTGTTCATGTGTCGAGGATATACATGAGGGGAATGTTCAAGTTCATGTTCAATGTACAAGTGTCAGTATACATTTGTACACTTGTATTGTATACTGACAATTGTACATCGACACTTGTATACTTACACTTGTACGCTGACACGTGCATATCATCAACACTTGTACACTGACATTAGTACACTAATACTTGTACTGTCAGCTGTATTTTTTATTTATACACTTACAAAACTTAATAGGCCTTGTATAGTCTGATTCAAAAATACGTGTGCACGTATTCGTTAATGTCATATGCTAATGGTCGGAAGCATTATTCACGACTTATTGCTTACATTTGAATCTTTGCATATAATGCCATGAGTGACAGTAGTGACAGCTGTGACAGCTGTGACAGCTGTGACAGTGGGCCGTGTGTGCAGGCGATAGTGCACAGCTTCGGGCTGTCGGACAAGGACTACAAGTTCGGCGTGACGCGGCTGTTCTTCCGGCCCGGCAAGTACTCGGAGTTCGACACCATGATGCGCTCCGACCCCGACAGCCTGCGCGCCATCGTGCACAGCGTGCTGGCCTGGCTCGTCAAGTCGCGCTGGAGACGCTCCATATTCGCAGCCCTCTCTGTTATCAAATGTAACATACCTTACTAATGCAAACTAGCTTTCGCCCGCGACTCCGTCCGTGTGGAATTTAAAAAAATTAAGTAGCCTATGTGACAGACTATCCTCTACATTTGTACCAAATTTCGTCGAAATCCGTTCAGCCGTTTAGGCTACAAACTCTAACAAACATCCATCAATCTAAACTTACGCATTTATAATATTAGTAAGATTAGTAAGATATGAAAGTTAAGATGGATGGATGTTTGTTAGAGTTTGTAGCCTAAATGGCTGAACGAATCTCGATGAAATTTGGCATAGACGTACAGGATATTTTGGAAGAACTCATAGGCTAGTTTTGATCCCTGTCGGTTACATTTCGGATACATTAATTTTGATTTTTAATAATTACTCAATAATTCTGTAACGATTTAACATATCTTATTGTTATCACAGATATAAAACAAAGTAAGGAGTAACACCGTGGTATACGATTCATCCCCAAAAAATATCAGGTTCCCGCGGGATATACAGAGTGTTTTTCGTGTTTTTTTTTAATTCTGTGCAGACATAGTCGCGGGCAACAGCTAGTATACTAATATAATAAAGCGTAAACACACATATGAAATTTAAATCATAAAATGTCTAATATTTCAGTGAAGAATAAAATCCTATATCGCCGTGAGTGTCTGGTTCTCCTACAAAAGACGATCCGCGGATACTTGGTGCGTCGCCAGCACAGGCCGCGGTACTGCGGCATACGGAAGATCAAAGCTATAGAAGACAGCCTCAAGAAGATGGAGTCCGTCACAGCGCAGCTCAGTAAAGAGAAGGAGACCGCCAAGAAGAATATAGAAAATCTAAGGAACTCTATTAGAAATGCTTGCGCTTTAATTAAGGTACTTAATAGTTAAATACCACTTTTGTACTTGTGTAAAAGTGAAGTAGTCTTTGTTTATCATCAGTATATGTAAATCCACAGTAACACATCATGGATATGATTTTAAAAAGTTTTTTTTTTTCTTAGTAAATGTAAAAAAAAAACAAAAAGTCTATTTTGTGCTCTTCCAGACAGTTTATGTACACCTTTCAGCGAGATTCATTGAGTGGTTTTGGATATACGTAAAAAAACATCCATCCAAACTTTCGCATTTATTATATCAGTAAGAAGTAAGGTTTATTTCAGAGCAATGAGAAGATATCTCGCGCTGAGATCGAGCAGTTGTACAGCAAGCTGAGCAGAGAGGCGGAGGCGCAGATGGCCGCGCTGCAAAAAGCCATGACTGACCAGAAGAACAGGTAAGCAATTTATGAAAACACTAGCTGTTCCCGTGTGGCTTCATCTACATGAAATTATAAAAACTTTATTTTTATTGTTTATATAATATTTGTGAAATTTTCGATTGCTAATTGGATAACAATTACCGTGGCAACCTTGATGTTGTCATCTTGTAGTTTTTGTCCCTTTCCCGCATGACGGTTTTTTCTAAATTATTTACTCCCTAAGTTTAATAGCGTGTAAACATATAGCCTAAAGCGTGTCGTAAGTATAGGGTGTTCTATTTAAAAAATAATTGTTCTGTGATTGCAGACTTCCCGCATAACTGAGTAGTGTGTGTTTCAATTTATTATATTTGTATAGATTTGCCACAACACAAATAAAATTATTTGTAGTAAAATGATTTTGTGTTGATATTTCAGGGAGGAACAAGAGAGGCTGCGCAAGATCGAGGTGGAAATGCGCGCCGCGGAAGAGGCCAAGCTGAAAGAGCAGGAAAAAATCAAACAAGAAGAGGAACATCGCAGGCTGTGAGTACGACGAACGAAAACAATTTTTAATATATTCCCATTCAATTCAATACAATCGCGCAAAACCGACATCTAGCTCCAATCGTTCAACTACACGTACAGTGGGTGATTTAAATTCCTACCCACAGCTATAAAATATGTTCAGTCAAAAAACTACATTTTATTATATGCATGCACCAAAGGCCAGTCTCCCCCTAGAAGATTGAAAAATATAAAACATATATAAAAACGACTTCAAATAAGACCATTATAATAGACCAATCCTAGATCATCAGCAAATGTCGGTGAAGAAATTCAAAGACATGTGTGAAGTCAACCAACCTGCACTGGGCCAGCGTGGTTGACTAAGGCCTAGTCACCCCTAAATTAGGGCGTGCTTCGAGCTCCTCAGTGGGGACCATCGCCTGGCGATGCCCATAGCATACACTGACCTTGCATTAACTAATAAAGCTCATAAAAGAAACAAGCGTCAGTACAGTTGAGTTAGTCGGTAAAAGGTGTTTTTTGTGTGCAGCAAGGCGGAGATGGAGTCTCGCCGCAAGACGGAGGAGGCGGCGCGCCTGCAGCAGGAGCAGCGCGACCGCGCCGCCGCTGACCTGCTGCAGCGCCAGCTGGAACAGGCCGCGCAGGCTGACCAGGAGAACAGAGACAGGTCGGCTATGCAGGACACTAACTACCACATGTGGACACAATACACTTTACCACATGTGTACAGTACATTTTAGTACACGTGTACAATATATTCGATCCATTCACAATGAACACTTTTACATGATGTGTATCAGACTGGAGCAGGAGCGCCGAGACCACGAGATGGCGATGCGTCTCGCCGAGGAGACCAACGGCCACGTGGAGGGCTCCCCGCCGCAGCTTAGGAGGTGCGGCTTTCAACTTATTGATAACTTATGTTTTCAAACTCATTTTATGTTGTTGTTTTTCATGTTTAATAAGTTTTATATGTCCAGGCATTCAGTTATGTGATTTACTTAACCTTGTACAATTTAAAATCGAATAAAGTCAATTAATGTTCTCGAGTATCGAATTCGGTTATGATAATAATATTTGAGTGGAATGTAAATTCGCTTTTACATCCATATGAATTTTCTTATGTGAATATTTCTATATACATGTATCGTTCGCAAGTATATAACGTACTGTTCGAGCACGCGTCCTTCCTGTACATAGCTTGTTTGTGTCAGTAATGTTGTATGTCTGCCGCAGTTTCCCATCAATGGACACAATCAACGGGGAGAATAAGTTGAACAGGTACAAGCGAGACGGACTATATAAGTTTTCTCTTACTCACGCCGCCTTACGTCCTCTTTCAAATTAACATGATTAAATATCAGCTGTGGCGAACCAATGGTACGCTATTATTTGGGCACGAAATTAATTATGCACTACGAAAGTATGAAGTAGGTATGTAAGGAGCAAATGAAAAGTGATTCCTACGTTATGGAATGTAAATAATAATAATAATAATAATAATATATATATATATATATATATATATATATATATATTTGACGGCACGTCTGCAACCGTATGAAACATTACATTTAAAAAATTGCACGTTGATATTCAAAGGTTCGCTACCCCTGATATCGTATGTCTAATGTGCAAATATAAACTTTAAAAACTCTAAATTGGTATCAATATGGAGATAAATAAATATCTCGCTTTTTTATAAGTCTTCACTTTTGCTTAAAAAGAACAAAATGTTTGTAACTATGGTTCTAAAAAGTCGTTTACTTCAATTTTTTATCGCCTACTTTAGTAGTTTGATTAGAATAATATCTAAATTCCACCTAATAATTTAAGTTACATTGAAAGAGGACTCTTGTGTATAACAAACTAATTCTACTAACTTTATTAGGCTTTTGCTTTCTTTACTCTGCACGTAGTCGGTATTAGTAGTTATGTTAGTTACTAATTTTAGAATTATGTTTCTATGTAAATTAAAACCACTGATAATTCAGTGAAAACCGCCACTAAGAACCACTTATATTTTTAAAGTTATTTAAAAATAAAGTACTAAGTCAAATAACCAAGACAAAAACATAGTTTTTTGTCTCTGTTTCTTCCAAGAGAATAACAGTGATGACAATATTATAATATGTTGAACATTTTTATGGTTGCCTATGTAAACTATCGTAGGCATCAATTCTGTGATTTACGCCTTATTTATATTTTTAAATTACCTTCATAAATACTGATTTCTGTGTATATTTGGAAGTAATGTTAGAGAGAACTATAGATTCTTGTTATCCTATGTTCATATTGATTAGTCTAAATTAATCGTATTATAATAATGTTTAGTGTCTTGCAAAATTGTTTCGACCATATGATAGTTTACGTAGGAGCCATCGTTTTGTGACAGTTGAAATCCACATAAAAATCAACTAAACTCACTTACAATTTAACAGTTATTGATTTTTGCATGTATTGTGCATATTGCACTAGCACCGCCGCACTGTTAACTCAAATTGAACCTTAACACGTCACAATAAGATGTATATTAGAGTGGGATGTAGGTCGGAGCGCGTGCGCATGCAGCAGGCGATGGCGGGCAAGCAGAAGTACGACCTCTCCAAGTGGAAGTACTCTGAGCTACGCGACACCATCAACACATCCTGCGATATTGAATTGCTTGAGGTAATGACGTGGCGGTCTCTGATTGGCTAGTTCTGTGAAGTTGTTCGTCTATACTAATGTTATAAAGATGAAAGATTTGCATTTTTGTATGAACGATTTCAAAAACAATGTCACTATTAAAAAGCTACGTTATCAGTGAGTAACATAGGCTATATTTTTTTTATTTCACGCGGGCGAAGTCGCAAGCAATAGCTAGTCCAGTTATGCCTGGTTCACAAGTACAATTAGACAGTCTCGATCAATAACTAAACTGGCATTCAAGTGGCATAATCTGAACACTAACTGGTGCCACTGAATCCATACAAATTATACCTGGCTTACCGCTACTATATATATATATATACTAATACTGTTGAGATTTGTGTGTGGACTGAAAAACCTGAAAGAAAAATAGTGACTACTAGTTTTCTTTCTGGTTTTTCAGTCTGTTAATGATTAGCAAAAAATGTGTACTTTCGATTGCGATAGACGACAGTACTTTCTGCTTGCTTTGTTCTTGTATGAGAGCTGTAAAAATTAACATTAGATAATAATTGATGTGTGTTGCAGGCGTGCCGGCACGAGTTCCACCGGCGGCTGAAGGTGTACCACGCTTGGAAGGCGAAGAACGCGCGCAAGACCACCATGCACGAGCAGGAGCGCGCGCCGCACTCCATCATGGAGGCAGGTCTGTACACTGTTTTAGTTTTAGATTTTAAAAAATGTACCACATATTGATAAGCATTCTCTTTGGAATAAAAATAGTATTTTTACTACTAGCACCAAAGAGAATAAATATATATATATATGATAGAGGAAGCATAGTTGACACTTCATTTGAAATATTTTTCACATAATCTCACTAGCGCTACCTGGTGTACGATAGTCAAAATCACAAACAAACAAATAATTCAAACACTGAGAAGCGTCTCGGCGTGTCAAATTTGACATTATATTACCGTACAAAGAAGTTACCGGTAAAAAAATGTTCCCTGTCTAGTTTATATATTTCTTAAATGTCTTTGACAAGCAGCTTTTACCATCTACCTGCCCATAGATCTACTGGCGACGCCGATAGATATGATTGAAATGAACGTTTAATTATCAAATTAGCTACCATACTATTGACATATAAAGTCACTGACTACAGCGAAAGCGCCGCGCGTGGTTGGTCGCGAGGTGCTGGGCGCGCGGCACCGCTACTTCCGCATCCCGTTTGTGCGGCCGGGCGGCGGCGAGCGGCGCGGCTGGTGGTACGCGCACTTCGACGGCCGCTACGTCGCCCGCCAGATGGAGCTGCACCCCGACAAGACGCCCGTGCTGCTGCAGGCCGGTACGTACTCGACACCTCACCACCTCACCACACAACATATATGAGTTAGGTGTTTCATAAGCTACTACCATCTTTCAACTCGACCTTATCATATCAGGTGGAATTTAGTCAAGCGCTGGTTTATACTTAATATAAAAAAGCGTAAACACACACTTCTTTGTTATTTAGGATGTCAGCTATCACATTTGAATTATCCTAATAAAAAGCCCTACACTTGCGACAGTATGTAGTCTATATATTTTCACGCTATTTAATTTAGAGGGTAAATAAGGTGGAAAAATGTCATACAGGAAAGGAATAAAACTAGAAGTCAATAGCGGCAAATAGACATTATTGCCGTGGTAATTATTACGGTGATTATTAATAGCAAATACCTTCGTTATCATTTGTGGATTTGGTTAAGTTACTTTCGGAACTTGATTTTCAGTATGATAAAATCCACATTATTTTGTGTGCAGGTGTAGACGACATGCAGATGTGCGAGCTGAGCCTGGAGGAGACGGGGCTGACGCGCAAACGCGGCGCAGAGATACTCGACCACGAGTTCGAGCGCGAGTGGGCGCGACACAACGGACCGCCATACCGCGCATTCGACAGGTGACCCGCCCTCGCGCATTCTACACCTCCTCTAGACCTCCCCCACACTTACACAGACTATCACCGCCTCCCATCCTTACACCTTACCCCACACTTCTACCGTCCCCGAGCCTTACAACTACCCCCACCTTTACACCTTCTCCCACCCTCGTAACTTCTCTCCCATCCTTACACCTTCCCCCATCCTTACACTTTACCCAACCCTTCCCCCTTCCCCCACCCTTACACAGGCCTTACAACTACCCTCTCCCTTACACCTTCCCCATCCCTACACCTTTTCCCATCCATACTCCTTCCCTTTTACTTACTCAACCTTACATCTTCCCCTTCACTTACACACTTACAAATGTACACGGCCTCTGCCTCTGTGACCTAAGATTTAAAACGTTCAATGCAACCATCACATGGTAATGTTTGGCCAAAGTGGTCAAAATGTTTCTAAAGAATCGATTCTTAATAAAATTAATTAATTGTAAGAATGTTATTTGTAAAAAAACAAGTGATATTAAATAAATTAAGTTCCATTACATTTAGAGACAGAAAGGTAATAAATGTACATTTTGATGTAATCTGATTTTTTTGTTACAGAATCCAGCAGACTTAGCAGAAATTAATTAGTTCATCGATACAAGTTTCTAACTCTATTTATTAAATTTAAGATATATTTTAAACAAATTAGTGCTTTCAAATGTGCCTTTGGATGATAGTAGGTATATTGTATAGCCTAACCAAGAATATAAAAATCCCGAAATGGGGGCGCTTCGATCAGCTTTATTATATCACTTTTGAGAAATATGGTGAGGTTTTTTTATATTTTTGGTTAGGCTATAAGTGATAACTCATAGCTTAATAAGCTATGATTTTAGAGTCCAATGAAATTTATAAATTAATCATATTTTTAGAACTAGATTGTTAAATGATTTTTTTGTGGTAGACTTGAAATTATTTGTCAGTCTTGATTTTTACAAAGTTAGAAATTACATAAAAAAATAAAATTATTTTTGCATTAAAAATATAAATATAAATTAATACAATTTATCTGGGTGCGCGGCAGTGCACCCGCCAAGGCGAGCACGGCCGAACACTATTTTCTCGAAGCGCTTCGGGC
>LD700006.1:383060-453834 GCA_003118335.3 Papilio memnon | reverse complement strand
CCTGCGACTGTTGGTCGCCCTCCCGGAAGAAGAACAAGTTGCCGGACTTAAGGATCATCGTGTCCTCCCCCTGTCTTCGGACTTCAGATAATCCTATGATGTCCCAGCGTAACTTGCTCAATTCTTCTTCCAACTCCGCGATCCTCTCGTCCGTCCGCAGTGTGCGCGTGTTTAATGTTGCCAGGGCCAAGGGTCGTCGGTTGTGGTAGCCGGATCTAAACCGGGGATTCTTAGCACCCCCTGCCCCGCCGTCACCCTGGCCGCTACCGTAACCAGGAACGGCGGGGCCGCCGGGTACTAGGGGCCGTAGTTTTCTTGCGACTGTCATTGGGGGGGAAGTTTGCCATAATCGCCACGCTTGGCAGGCGGGTTGGCGATCGCAGTATTTCCACCGTAATGTAGGGACGCTGCTGCCCGTCCTCCGGTGGTCTGGACGCAGTTTAACGACATACCCGGGTCAGGGACATACCCTTGCGGACATACAGACAGACAATTAATAAATTTGCTTGTATGCCAGTATATATATGTATACTGTTTGTTGAATTCAAATATTTCAATACAAAATTCATATCGGCATTATTAACAATGTCTCATATGTAGAAATGTAGTTTAGAATATATTTTTACTAGCTATCGCCCACGACACCGTCCGCGTGGAATTAAAAAAAAAACAAAGTCAGTAGCCTATGTGTTCTTCCAGAGTATCCTCTACATCTTTACCAAATTTCATCAAAATCCGTTCAGCCGTTTAGGCTACAAAGTCTAACAAACATCCATGCATCTAAACTTTCGCATTTATAATATTAGTATAATGTATGTATGTTTTTTACAAGTCACAGTTGAGTGATAAGCCTTTCCGATTTAGCTGCTAAAAAACAAAAAGATCACAATATTAAGGAACAAACAATTATTTTCTACGATAATAATAGTCTTATTCACTTCAATCTATACTAATATAATAAGGCGTAAAAACACACTTCTTTGTTGTCTAAGATGTCAGCAATTACAGCATATTTTTGAATAATTCTTTTTTTAATAAAAAGCCCTACACTTACGTCACGCTTTAGGCTATATATTTTCACGCCATTAAACTTAGGGAGTAAATATTTTAGATATAAACCCTAATGTGGGAAAGAGACCATAAGTTGCTTCCAATATCAAGGAAGCAAGATTGCCATGGTTGGTCATGTCATGTCATTTTGACATTTGCCATTGATAATTTGACAAATGTAGGTAAACAATGAAATAAAGTTTTTATAATTTCACGCGGATGAAGCCGCAGGGGAACAACTAGTATCTTAATAATTCCTAACTGTCGACTGTAGCAAATGTTAGAGATGGATATTATTTCATCCGACATTACAGTATAAAATCAACAGGGAAAATAGAACTTAAACATTCGTAGCTCGTAGCAGTTGTAGCGGTACGGCTACGTGTACCTTACAAGCACGGCGATGAGATTCACGTGTGTTAAAAAACGTATAACTAATTTTATATAAACAAAACAATCGTTTTGTTATTAATCTTTCAAAAAATTTAATTCGTTGTTGTTCCAATTACTTACATCGCAGCAAGTGACCGTGAGTTGTTGAGTGATAAATGGTGACAATTTAATAAAGCATATCGATATAAACAATTTCCAAGTACGTTATATCATTTACTGTAAGGGTAAGTGAATGGGGTTCAATGATATTGTGAATGTGAATCAATAAACATGACATTGTTATATAATACGTAATTTAAATAAACTTACATTAATTTGATTACATACTGTTGCAAAGTTTACTATACAAATAAATACAAGCTTGTAGACACATAATCACGCTTTTATCTTATTTTACTCGCCCGTGTAATATTTAACGAAATATTTTCCCTTGTTATTTTTGTGGAAAAAAAACCAAAACTTTTCTTATCTTCGCAATGAATTTAAAGCTTGTTATGCCTAATACTAAACAAACAGGCCGAAATTTTAGCGAGAACTTTCAGTAAACTTTTTGTTTACCTCAATCTACAAGGTCGCAGTTGTCAAAACTAGACGTTGGTAACAAAATAAGTTGTTTAATATTATAGCTATTTAGCAAAATCATGAAACTGTTTCATAGGCTATTCCAGTTACATTTTTATTTTTGCTTATTTTAGCTGATGTTGTTTTAATTTATACATCAATTACAACACATATGTATGTTATAATGAAACATATTGCAGCTCTATAAATAAGTCTAGGAATGAAGGAGTTAAAGTATAGTGCTGCCATTCGTAGGATTCTTTTATGGTCCTATATTAAAGTTTTGTTATGTAATTGTTAGCTGGAATGCTTGGAATTGAATGGCTACGTATTTTACTTGGTTATATGGGTTATAATTAACAAGCATTTATTTATACGTAGCGGTAATTAATTCAGGACTTCAGTTTAATTTAAAGTAGAAGCTATTTATGAATAATAATTAAATAAATGGAAATAAGTGAACTTTTGTCTGACAGAAGTATGTAATAATAAAGGAAAACAGATTCCTGGTTCCAGTTTTTATTGATTGTTAAGTGTATAGCAATAAACGTTATTTTGAAAAAAGTAATTATTAATTATCTACCAAGACAACACAAAAAAATAATTGTTATTTTCCGAACTCAATGTAAAAAATCAATAACATTTAAATATGTTTTCAAAGGATATTATTTGTACTCCTTAGTAGTTTGCCGAATGATTTCGTTAACAACGTGTGTTTAGTTTTAAATATTTTTTAACAACGAGTAAAAGAACTGTGAAGATAAAGATTCGTTGAGTAATTTTCTCATAAATGTAGGTCACATGACTACATACCAGAAGTTCAAAGCATAGATTTACCATCTACAGCTGTACTTCATGCGATGAACTCAGTAAACAGTTTTATTTCAGGTTCAACCCATAGCTCAATATATACGAAGATTGCGCGATAATCATAGAACCTAATTAAGTAATTAACTATGAACTAATTAATATTATAATTATAAGACAGAATAATTATTAATTTTCATCTACGTTGGAAATAGAACTGGACGTGGAAGTTTTTATTATTTCATAAACTCAGTATCAACTTAGATCATATTTTTTAATAGATTTAGGAACTTTAGTACTTAAAGCGGTTTTATTTCTGAAGTTGAAATAAAAAACGAATTGAAATATCAAAATGTATGCTTCAAAGTTAAACTTAAACGCAAATATCCTTTATTAAATCCAGAGTAACTTCGAGTATTCAAATACAAACAATTAAATTTGATTTAAAATATCTGACGTATATTTGGAAGTGATGAAATATGATTCAGATGTTTTACGCATTATTTTGGCTAGTTTCAAATAAGTTGGCGACAAACTTTTTATACTTTGTCGCCATATTGTGTTTATTAACAAACTTGTCAAAGGATATTCCAGAAGGAAGAACAAAAGGGCTCCAATTTTTGGATACATTTCTTTTTGTCATATGAAGTAATAAAATTAGTATTTTTTGTCTAATAATTGTAGATATAATTAGACCATAACATCTTTTTTCCCATCTTCAAATTAATGTTTTAGTACTTAGTAGTAAACCAAAATAGTACTTAATTTAGATTTTATTTCTTTTTCTTTGATTAATTTAAGAAATAAACAAACAAAAGTGCGTATAAACTTAAGTTAAATTAGGTAAGATCGCACATATTTCCACAAATTTGATACAAATAAATAATCACATAAAACTAGAATTAAAATTCCTTATCTGATTTATAAAGGAAGAATCTCACAGCCTCTCGGTATTCTAATTTAAATTGTCTAACGCTTGGATTATTTGACGTTGAAAATGTAACATTACACGGACGGATTATTTTAATTTTAATTAGCAAAATAATTAAATTATGCCAATTACATTTAGAAACAATTATACATGACATGTCATGTTATGCGACGAGACGATGGGGACATAAACCAGAAAGTGTTAAAAATGAATGTGGATGGCTACAAAGGAAGAGGAAGACCGAAGAAAGTATGGATGGATTGTGTGAAAGAGGATATGCTTAAGAAGGGAGTGGATTCAGATATGACGGCTGATAGAAATGTATGGAAGAGTAGCACATACTGTGCCAGCCCTCCGTAAGGGATAAGGGCAAGTTAATGATGATGACATTTAGAAACAATTAATTCCTTCTTTTTTTGTGACTGAGTTGCCACTGTTTGTCTTGTAGAGGCATTTACAGATTCACCGGACTTGAAGTGGTCGAGCGCAGATGGCGCTTAGCCTAAACCTCGTTTATGAGTAACTAAGCTCGAGGGCTCCCTCAGGAGCCTCGGCACGGGCCGATACTTCGTTGTTATTACCGGATTGGGATGCCGCCGAGCTCTTAGATCGCTTCGGTGGACGTTTGTTCTGTTCTGTTCTGTTCTTGTTGTTTATTCATCTGGTATTCATTCAATAATTCACGAAATAAAGATTTCTTTATTCAGAAATGCGTAGTATAATAAAGAGAAACAAGATACGAATAGAAAAACAAGCACGTTAGAAAACAAGCAGAAGTCAAGTGTTTACTCCGAATACGTTGAGTAAACTATAATAATTATATTTTGTATCAAAGAAATTTATTGTTGATTGACGAATATTCATTCCATAAACCAATACACGTAACAAAACAACGTTATGAATCAAGTTTCAGATATGATTGGATAAGATCAAAGAGCTAAAAAACGTACCAAACATATAAAAATTAAAATTGTATCCAAATTACACAAGAGAATTATTATATGTTTCAGAAAATTGTTTTTATAATAAAAATTATGCTTTTGGGCCATTAAATCGATCGCGTATTTCACGAGAAATATTTTCATCGTATACTTGGAAGTCCAAAAAAAGCTTTACGTACTCTGTACGTCTGAAACTGTAACTTTTAGGTCAAGGTGTTGAAAATAATGGAATTGTTATTACGTAATAACAAAAAGCTTTTTTTAAAGTACTAATATATACGTACATATCAGTACTTATGTATGTAACTTGCATTTGGTGTACTTAATAAGACTAATAATTTAAGTTATTAAAATCGCTTCTTGTCAATATTTTTTAAATCGTAAATTAACCTTTTATGAGATTTGTCTTTTTTAAGGAAAAGGTGAATAAGCGTTCTTCCATTGTACAGGCAATCGCCGTAAAATTTTCTTCCAAGCTAAATTTAGATTTAATAATGACCTCCTTTCATATTATTCTGAGTGTCTTTCGTTCAAAGATAATCTCTGCTTTGATCTTTTGTTTGTTACAATATTCATTGCTTGCATTTGAAAAAATATTTTTTTAAGATTTTTTTTGTGTTTATTTATTTATGGCCTATATTTACGAGTATCGATTTTTAGTTCGTTTAAGTTCTATCAGATTTATATTCGTCAGAATATAAATCTTTTATGAATGACGTTTATATTAATACGTTAATTAGTCAACAATCGACTCTATTGCTTGGTTTTAAGTATTAATAATCATGCTCTTCGGTTCAGTAGTTTTAACTGACTTCTGAAACGAAATTAAATCGATTTAAAGATTATTCAAGGTTTTCAATATACCTACAATAAAACCATGTTACTCATCATTATTGAATTGATTACAAGTATATTTATTTTCTCCGTTGTTTTTTATGTCACATTTCTTCTGAAACGTTACTTCGTGCGGAATTGTTAGGATATTGGAAAATAAGGTAATATATAACTACGTGTGTTAGGGATATTGATGTGTTAGTTTGCGCCACGTTATTTATTCGAGCCACGAGTGAACATAAACAAAACCAGCTTTGTTTCATTTTAGGAAAGATGATCGATTGGCAAAAAGAGGCCTTAGGAAAGTAAAATTGAATGATTCATGTTGATAAAAGAAGTACATTTATCCTAAAATAAATTTATAAACAAAATTACTTTTCTATTAAATAGTTACGTAACAAAAATATATAGAGAGCAGTTAAAATAATTTCACAAAAGAGATTCCCGAAAGAAGGAAAGAAATTTCGTATGATTATTATACATAAATGTACATAACCATCCAAATGCACATATACACCTACACATTCACACGCACACACTTACATACACGCATCCACACACACACATACACATAGTCACATTTGAATTCACAAACAACTTATCTTTTTATTGTAAACTAGTTTAGATTTATATTACTGTATGTCCTAAATAACTAGCACTAAGACGGAAGAACCCTGGCTCCTGCAAGACGGGCCTAGAGCCTAGTGTAGGAACCAGGCGCTCAGGAGGAGGGAGGAGGGAGAGGAGGTGTGCAGGAGGGCAGTAGTCTCCTTCTGCGAATCAACGATGTCTCAGAAGGAAGCTGCTGAGCGGTTGCGGGAAAGATCCGATCCCAATCGGCGACGACGCCATCGTAGGGCTGCGCCGGTGTCCGGCTCGCTCGATAATGGTGCTCCTCCTCCTTAGGGGATTGTTTTGGGTTGCAAGCGAATAATATGGAGCTCTGGGCAACCCGGAGAAGGGGAGTAAAAACTAAACGCTTAAGGGGACATGGTTGTGTTCCGTACGGAGATCCCATTCCCCCCTTTTCAGCGATGTTGGCGACCACCGTGGGGTTTTAGTCGGTGCGAGTCCGACATATTCCGTCTCTTGGCCCCAATGAGTCGGAACATGCGTAGGCATTTCCCCACGTAAAAAAAAAATAAAAGGAACCAGGCGCTCGACCACTATTTTGTCAAAACAAATTTTGTAACTTATAAATAAATCTTTTAATCTTACTAAATATGTTTGTAGGAAATTCCAATAGGTTCACAGTCAATACACAAATTTGCTCTTGCCCTGATTAAAGTGCAAAGATCTCTCTCAACAATTTTTAGTTCAACGTTTGACGTATTATGTACGTCTAAAACTGTAACTTTTAGGTCAAGGTGTTGAAAACAACGGTATATTATTAGTACTCTTTAAATACCATTGCTAAAATGATCATGTTTTGTTTTTAATTATACAATATGACATTTACTACACTATTAAAATAAATTCTAAATTTAAAATTCAATTATCACTTGTAGAATTTACCGCATCATTATTAATTCTTTTACTCGTCAAACAGATTATTATAATAATAATTATTATTTATTTAATACATGTAACGGAATATTACACATATGATATTTACATTGACAGAAGAATTACATATTACATTACATTACACACACAGAAAGAAAAGAAGAAACTAAACTAAAGCCATCTAGGGGACCTGATACCGGCTACGCATATGTGCGCGCCACCAATGTCCCGTAATCGGGCAATCGGGCTTATCACTTTGCCCTCTTATGATGGTGTTAGTACTCTCCCGAACTCTGCATAAAAGAGAAGCCGTGCGTTTGCGCAGAATGGCATTAAAGCCGTCAATCCGCGTTTGCGCAAACATCTCTGACGATCTTATTATCAAACACTAATTACATATAAAATGAATCTATACGTAGGTACAAATTAATAAAATGTCTAATGTAGATATGAATAAAATCATAATTATTTCCAAATATTATTATATTACATCGTTCACTCTGAATATAAATTGTAAATAATATTGTTTCTTTCAATATATTTATGAGTTGAACAAGGATTATTACATTTGAATGACTGGCGTAATAATATAGATTCGGAAATATATTTCTGAAGAGCTTTTTGATTACCATTTGAGAAGAAAATCTCGTTTCCATCTTTCAACTTAGTAACTCACTCGATGATACAAAGTTTAATATATTTTACACAGCTTTATAAATCAATTTTTCGGATCACCGCCTTTTTTGATCGATCTGTGACCATTAAAGTAACTTTTAACTCTAAGAAGGAATCTTAAACAATTATCTTAAACGAAATAAAATGAAAACACTCTCAATTGTAGTACGTTTCCACTGTCAAATTACTATAAACATAGTAAGAACTGAGATAGATAGATAGTAATGTACGTGTTTAGTTTCTTAGATTACATTAAACTAAGTGAATGAATAATAAAGTATCGTATAGAGTTTAGTTTATATTTGAATTAAAAATGAGTAGAGATAAGTCAATTCTTATAAATCAATACGGATTTTTATAAGAAAGTAATGTGACATTAGCAGTAAAGAAACTCAATTTTGGAGTATTTGACACTTTCGTCTTTGAAAGGAATGTGTTATAGGATTAAGTACAAACACGTAAAGGAAATAAAATCGGCCGAAGGCAACTCTCATAAACCTTCACGTGATATATTGTTACGCGTATTTGTGAAAAGATAAGAAGCCTGAAATTCATTGGTTTCAAGTATAGGATAAGCTGGTAGAAAATGTTTCCATTTTATTACTCATTACATAGATAAATAATACTTTTCACATGGAAGATTTAGACACACTATATTTTTTTGTAAATATGCTTCTTCAATATGCCGATTTCTTTTATTCGATATTTTTGAATCATCTTCAGCATGTTATATGAAAATTAAACCCAAGAAAGAAGTAAAACTTATTGAAAATAAGTTATACTTAGTGAATTAAATTAAATCTGAGTAATTTTCTTGAAAGCCAATAAGGAATCAGCAAGAAAGTAACATAAATCAAGTAGGGAAACAAATTCATTGGACCACAATCGAAATTTGCAATCATAGTGAGCTCCTATAACTCTTATTGCGCCCTATCTTTGCAATCTTGTTTCATTTCCTTTGCAAAATGTCTCGCCGGATGGCTGTTTGATTGCATCTGGTGAAACTACTTTATTTCGATAGATAAATAAGAACAAACCGATACACGCTTAGTTATACGAGTAGTTGCCAAATTGCTTTGTGTTCTTTCTACTAATGTTCATGATATTTAGTTTAGACTTCTTTTTAGCACAATGCTGTGTCATAAGAGATCTTTAGCTGGCCCGAATAATTAGGTGAAGTAAAATAATTAATATTAGTTAAATGATTAACACAATATTACGATTAGATTTATTTTTAATAAAACAATTGTAATTCGGGAAAATTCTGCAGTTTCCCTCTTGAAATCTTTATGTGGTTATTTAAATCACTCCATATCAGCGATGCATTATCGTAAATATGACTGCAGGTATGAAGTTTTATAGGCTATGGTCACACCAGGGGGAATTAACATCATCTAGGTTAAGACCACAACAGCTAATTGAATTGGAGTTACATTTAAAGGAAGATGTCGTAAAGCAATTATTGTAATTTTTAGACAATTTTGGACTATACTTAAGTATAGTTGAGCTCCTGAATGACACATTTAATACCTAAATACATCATTACTATTTCATAACTTCGCAATGTTCGCATTTTAATGCCTTTTTTATCTTCCGTCCGTTCCTTATTTTTATCGACTATCGATTATCAAATCAATTTGGTATTTTTGTAAGAAGTATTAATTTCAATTTAACGCTCAGATGATTAAATTGTGTTTTCTGCAATTATAGTTCAGTCAACTCGGAGATTTTTGATCTAGACGTGTCGTATGATGAAAAATATGATATTTTTAGTGTTCACACGTGCTACCAGTATCGATCCCGTCAAGATAATACCTGATAAGCTGTCGACATCACCGTATTTTCTCTACCGAATTTCCAAATTAATTTTATGTATCAAGTATCGCTTTATAATAACTTATTTATGATATTAAGGGCCTGTCCCACAACTGACTGATAGAGGCTCAGATAGCTTAAAAATTATGTCACTGTCAGATAAAGGAACAAAATCTGATATTTCCATCACATATTTTAAACGTTGGATTATTATCAGACAATTTACAATTTGGTGGGATAGGCCCTAAATGTCAAAATATTCGTTAAATATTTAAATCTTTCGTAGTAAATGTAATCTATTAATCTCTAATTCCATATTTTTGAGGTCCTAAAAATTTATCAGATCCCAAAAAGTCTGCAGTTTAGAAATAAAAGTGACATTACATTTAAAAACATATTGAAATGAATTTTATTTCATCCTACTTAATACCACAACAAAAATAGTATTTTTTACTCTATTACAATAGTACTCTAGTGAAACTAGCTATCGCCATAGGTAAATATGATATTTCTGCAGCATTTTTAAGAAAATGATCTAGGATTTTCTTAAGTATAATAAAATCGGACGAAGGCGACGAAATGATACGCTCTGTGTTGTTTATGACAGTTTTATTTCGAACTCGGTAAGAGTTTTGACTCTCGGATATAACTTACGGAAAACCAACAAGATGGCTTCAATAATAGTTATAAATAACTTAGCCTTAATCATTTATGATCAATTATTTTCATATTTTTTATTCTGGATTATACAATAATAAAAACAACATAGCGCAGTTTAATCATACTAATATTATAAATGCGAAAGTTTAGATGGATAGATGGATGTTTGTTAGAGTTTTTAGCCTGACTGAACCGATTTCAATTAAATTTAGTATAGATGTAAAGGATAGTCTGGAAGGACACATAGGCTTTGTTGTTTTTTTATTCCACGCGGACGGAGTCGCGGGAGAAAGCTAGTAGTTTACAATTTATTAAATTATTAAACGAAACATCATTTATATTTTGTCCATTGTTATCAGTTTGTTTCTGCCTACCCTAATTGTATTTTACTCATAATCGCACAAACATGATTAGGTGACCGACTTTTTCATTACTATACATAAATAACATGCGTTGCCTTTGAAGGGTTCGATTAATTCACAGTTGTTTTTAATCCATCATTGTAACTGCGAGATTCATCAAAGAACTCTAAATGCGTTGTATTTACGAAACCTAAATCACAAAGCTAAAAATCACAACAAAAATCTTTAAACTAACTTTAATGAGAAATGCAAAATATTAAAAACAATACACACTTTTGTGGCGATTTTTTGACGATTGTGGCGATCGAACACAATTCAAGTATTTATTTAAAATTATATTTTTTTTTATTTTATTATATTATTCTAAAACTAAGAAAATCTTGGCAAGATTTTGCGCTACATTCCCTTTTAAGGGAATAAAAAAAATGTAAGTTCAAATACTAGCCATAATATTCAAGAGCGATGTTCACGAAGTATTAAAATTATACAGAAGAGAGTTGCCGTGACGTACTTACATTTTTATGGCCACTTACAAAAATGGACGAACTCTTGAGAAACAATTTGTATAATTTATAAAAATGTCTTAGCGTCTTACAAACTTTAAGATAGATTGCTATCATTTTCCAGCTTCAAATATTACATTTAAAAGAATTATATATTTTTATAGAATTTTAATTTGCTTATCTTACAGTGTTGATTTTATAACAAGTGCAAAAAGTATAAAAGATTTAATTGAAACAACATTTTATATAATATCAGTATTTTACCTTATCATTCACGAGCCAGTCTATCCAATTTTAGATTACTATTTTTAGTGAATAGTTCTCGAATCTCACTCTTCTAAGAATTGAATACAAGAAGTAACGTAAACATTGTCTGTTGAACTTTACTCCAACCTGAATAATTTTAAACTGATCAAGAAAGATTGCCATTCTACCTTCATTCATTCTTGATGCCATTCATTATTCATTATTTTGTAAATGTCTGTTCTTAAAAATAATTTTTCCTTTGTTTACAAAAATCATAAACTGTTGATTTTATACATCTTTGATGAATTCCGTGTCTTGTTAAATAAAAGCAAATAGCTTAAAACATCGATTAATTCTTATTTTTGCTGAAATTTGCCAACAACGAATAAAAGTTTGACGTTATCCTACTTTTATAATATTTGTATTCTATGTAATTTTCAAAAATGAATCAGATTTAAAAAAAATATGATTCCTTGTCCCCAATATCCAAGTTTTCAAACTCCCTGCCTCTAAAGGTGACCATATTTTATTATTTACTAGCTTTCGCCCGCGACTCGCGAATTAATTGCCTATGTTTTCTTCCAGACTATCATCTACGTCTATGCCAAGTTTCGTCGAGATCCATTCAGCCGATTAGGCTACAGACTCTAACAAACATCCATCCATCCATCTAAGCTTTCGCATTTATAATATTAGTAAGATTTTATTTTTCTTCACATTCATTTATACTCCCTTACCGTGATGTGTGACTTTCTTTTGATTTATCATATTTTTCTTTATTATTGAATTATTTACTTTTATAACCTTAAATTAAAACATGTCATTGGCTTTACTATACATAATAATGTTAAATGTTTTATATATGTACGCTGTTGGTTTTTTAAATCTTACTAATATTATCTTACTTCTTACTAATATTATAAATGCGAAAATTTAGATGGATGGATGGATGAATGGATGTTTGTTAGAGTTTGTAGCCTAAACGGCTGAACGGAACTGGATGAAATTTGGCATAGATGTAGAACGTAGTCTGGAATAACACATAGGCTACTTACTTTTTTTTTTTTAATTCCACGCGGACGGAGTCGCGGGCGAAAGCTAGTAAATAAATAAATATTTTATGTTGTTATTGTCCAATTTATACATTGGAGCACTTTGAGTGGTTATGAGAAATATATTGCTCCAAAATATCTATCATAAACATGAAAACGAATATACCATACATGTAAGAAAAACTATACGAAGGAATTTAAAGTTTCTGAAACAGTAATTTAACGAAATAAAGATAAATTTGTAGTCGAACCAAATACATGAGAAAATAGAACGAGCGGAGCTATTTCTGAGTGTTTTCCTTCTAATTGTTTTATTGCTTACCGTTGTTTACTCAACGCGGAGACGTTGCCGAATTAATATTTACTCTCACACGAAAACCGTTAATTGATTTCGAAAATCTGAGTATATATCATACATTATTAAATGGAGTTGGAGACTTTAAGCTTGTGTCCGAAGAAAAAAATAGTAAAATAGCAAATATAGTTGTTTTTTCATATTAAGATTTTTAAAACTAGATAACGGAGCTGCCGGTTAATGTCAGCTTCGTTTGCACTTATTAGCATTCTTAGGTCGTCAGTGAAGCTTCATCTAAAGCGTCATAATTGCAGCACGAACCTAATTAGAGCTAACAGGCGATGCATTAGTGCAACTAGCACAGGCATGAATGTTACGAAAATTTTGTCAAGTTCAAAGTAAAAATATTTCAAAGGTAACCTTTTACTTTTGTAATATTTCAAACGGATTACAAACAAATATTATGAAACCTTTAAACAATAGTTATATTTCCACAACAATTTTGTATTTTGTAAGATAGTGCATTTATTCGGCATAAAAAAATTTCACAGACTTTTTAAATCCTGAACAAAATAAGTAAGTAGTGTTCTTAATATCATGTAGGTAACATTCATTAAATAAAAATATAATAAGCTTTTAGTTATTGTTATACTTTTTATGTTGAGCAAGAATAATAATGAAAATTATTCTTATTTCATTTCGCCTCCGCCCTTGTAAAACAAACAATTCTTTACGGAACCATATTGTAGTAAATATTGACATACATAACTTTCCTTTTATTATTTCTGAAGTTACGCTAATAATTCTGTGGTTCTTGATAATAAATCTATTTGAAATAGAGTTTATGGCGTAATAAATTACGACTAATGACTTTTGCTTACTAAACCAATGACAAATGAAAGAAATCTATGTGCGTTCGAATACGATGTCAAAACATAAAGTAACTGTTAAAATTTTCTTAACTACTAGCTGTTCCCTTGCGGCTTCATCCGCGTGAAATTATAAAAAAAATATTTTATTGTTTACATTTGTCAAATGTCAAAATGACATGACGTGATGACAAACCATTGCAATCTTTTTTCCTTGATGTTGGCAGCAACTTATGGTTTCTTTCCCACATTAGAGTTTTTATCCAAAATATTTACCCCTTAAGTTTAATGGCGTGAAGCGTGAAAATATATAGCCTAAAGCGTGACGTAAGTGTAGGGCTTTTTATTAATAAAAATAATTATTCAAAAATATGCTGTAATTGCTGACATCTTAGGCAACAAAGAAGTGTGTGTTTACGCTTTATTATATTAGTATAGATTGGTAATCATTTTGATACATCTATTTTATGTTGCGATTTTAGTAGAGAGGCTCATTCAAGACAAAGTGCTTCAGTAATAACATTCACCTCTTGCCCGCACTCACCGCAGCTGCGGGATACTATCTCAAATTGATTTTCAAATGAAATTTACGGCCATAATCGATGACAACCTTTAAATCAAAAGCAGTGATATCAACATATTCCTACAAATGTGTAAAGTTATACTGGTAAATAAATAATGAGGCTGACATCGTAAGAACATTTTTTAGAACATAGAAATGTATGGAAGAGTAGCACATACTGTGCCGACCCTCCGTAGGGGATAAGGGCAAGTTGATGATGATGATCGTAAGAACATTTTTTATGATAATAAAATGGTAACCTTTTCGACATAAAGTTGATTGTCAGTATATAATAGCCTAATAGTAATTGAAAATTTGCCGAATGTCTTCTAGCTGGTAGAAAAAATAACGCTAACAAAATAAAACTTTAAGGTAATAACCTAAATATCTAGTAAGTCCTCACAAATACTTAATAAAATAAAAGGGTTTAGTTGATTGCATATGTTTAAAGTTTAGGATTTAATTTTTCCAATAAAGTAATTTATATACCTAGTTAGAAATCGGTTAGCATTATTCAAAGTTTTAATGGAATCACAACTTTAACTTCAAGTCTCTAAACTCTACGATGTTGACTAAGTGTTCGTTGTAGAGGACTTTTAAGTGTAATAAGGTCGCAAACTCTCAAGTAAAACTAATAATATGGTATTGGTTTTAAACTTATAATACAGCTTAGTGGTGATAAATATTAAATCCCTTAAAAAGTCGACTCGAATTGTATTTCAATTACACATGGTTTTTTACTGTTCATCTATACTACGAGTAATATTATAAAGAGGAAAGATTTGTATTTTTGTATGTATTGAAATAGCTTAAAATTCTTTCAACATTAAAAAGCTACATTATCAGTGAGTAACATGGGCTATGTTTGTCATTATTATTTTTTATTTCAAGGGGACGAATTCGCGAACAACAGCTAGTTATCTATATTGTAATAGTACATGTCACAGATCGTTAGTTTATCTTGTAATTAAATGATCGAAAAATTGTTACTTTAATTTGCTGTAACCTACTGAAAGTAAATTGTATTACAAACAATAAACAATACTCCTAATAATGCTCGCGTCTTGGTAACTCAAGATGTTGAGTATAGTAGATTGTAAAGCATTATTCTTTAACCTGTGGATTGGGATCCCCAAGGGGGTCAGGGACCCCTACTAGAGCCGCGAAAAACTTCTAAATAATTTTGTTTCATCGTCCCTAATACAACAATCGCTATAATTAGATGGACCAAGTGAGGATTAGCCTTTTGTTCTGATGATGAGGTTTCTTATTATACACGCTAACTTAAACTGCACGATATCAGTTATATTGCTGGAAATAAAAAGTTCTGAACGCCCAATCTATATCTAGAATAAATTTTATTCAATTAAGCTTTAGCGAGCTTACGTAGAGTCCTATCTTCCGATCCATGCGGTATTACGATGCGATTTGCGATGATTAGGGAGTACTTCTAGTAGGATTTTGCATCGGATTGTTACTGGCGATGAAAAATGGATTTATTTTAAGACCACAAACACACACAACGCACAAGCAAAACCGGTTCAGGATACAATCAAAACACTTGGCTGGGAGCTGCTACCCCACCCGCCGTATTCACCAGACTTGGCTTCTTCCGACTACCATTTGTTTTCATCGATGGGACACGCATTGGCTGAGCAGCACTTTGATTCCTACCTGGAGGTCGAAAATTGGGTGTCTGGTTGGTTTGCTTTAAAAGACGAACAATTTTATTGGCGTGGTATTCACAAAGTGTTTCATTTTTACAATAAAACGCTGATTTCATACCGGTACACCTGTTATATCTAAAAGTCGTTTAATATGTTTGCAATAAATACATTAACAACTCAAAGAATCTTACTAAAAAATATAACTAGCAAACAAGCTATACGAGTCAACATTTTAAAGAGATTCTTCAGCATTTTAACGACCTTTCTTCGAATTCAAAGTAGGGTATTCTAATTCGATGTAGAGATTAAGAGCAGTCCGTCTGACTGTTTGATATTGCTACATCTCATTAGACTCTACCTATTCACGAACGCCCTAGTTCCCGGCTGTGTAATTTTGTTAGCATTTTTTATTGTTACCATAAGCCTCTACAACACGATAAATATTTTCTAATAACATTTATTATACCCGCATCTATTTCTTGTGGTCAAAACATAATTTGTTTAAGTAAAGCGAAGTAAAGCACCGAGAAAACATACATTGTCGGACCATGAGACAAATTATTCATAAACTTTCTACAATGTTACACAGTGTTATAATGAAATAATGAAAAAAAAATAACACTCACCGCACGTACACCATAGCATTCGGCAAAAAGGAATCCACTTTTGTATTTTTATAGTAGGCAAATATCCATTAATCTCTCTCAGTTTGAAATAAACTTTTAAACTATGTCTAAACTTTACTTGCCGCAGCGATGAAATGCATAACAATAACCTTAATTATTAGAATTTCGTTTACACAACTTTATCAGGTTTTTAAATTATTTGTGTATGCATAAACTTAATTTATTCGCGTTATAAAAATACCTTTATATTTCAGTTAAGGGAATGACGTGCGCACTCCTAGAATCCTGAAATATTACTGATCCGCCGACTTCAGTAGACACACGTAGCCGCTTCACGTTGTCTAGGAACCATACGCAATCATTGCAACATTTTTTCTTGTGCGTCCATCCATCGAAGCGTTGCGATATCCGTATGTTTCGTGCTAACTAACGAAAGTAGCATTGTATATGAAACGTTTCGTTAATGTGAAGAATAAAATAAAAAACTAATAGCAGGAAACAATAGCCATAAAGAAGGCATAAAGCAGATACGGTCATCGTGCAAAAGCGACAAGAATAAAGTTTCACGGCGATACAGAGCATGGCTTTTCATAATAGAAGCCATTCCAAGCTCTGGGTGTTTCTTATTACTGCTTTATTGTGTAACTGCTTGCAATTTTGTTTTACGATGAACGTAAAACCCATTAGAGAGAATGGCGTTAAGTATCACAAATTACATTTACTTCATATATCTTTATTTACTTATTTAATACATAATAAATTTTACATGATTTCTATAAAAATAAAACATGATATGTAAAAAATAGAGCACCACCAGTGGTCAGGGCTGCAGAGACAGGAACCTCCTCACTATGCGTGCGGTTTCTAAAATAACTGCCTTTTGAATCGGGCCCTTAATCCAACTGTCTAGCGACAGCTTCTTGAGATGTTGGTCGAATCTCTGCCCATTTACATACGTTTACTTTATTTTTATTATTTTTTTAACGATGTGATGGATTGAAATATTCACAAAAAAAGCACGTCTAGGAAATTTGTATATGAGAAAAATATTCTAAACTAGCTTTCACCCGCGACTCCGTCCGCGTGGAATTAAAAAAACAAAAGTGAGTAGCCTATGTGTTCTTCCAGACTATCCTCTACGTCTATGCCAAATTTCATCGAAATCCGTTTAGACTACAAACAAACATCCATCCATCCATCGGGTTAAATAGTATCCTATGTCCGTCTCCTGGCTCTAAGCTACCCCCTCACCAATTTTCAGTCATATCGGTAAAGCCGTTCTTGAGTTATAAGTGGTGTAACTAACACGACTTTCTTTTATATAGATAATAGATATAGAAGATATAGATTATATTCATGTAACACTTTATATCTCGCAATAAACACATCTTTTAATGAATACTGCACTCCATCGTTATTTCGATGATATCGCCAATGCCGAGGTTGAAGATAGTTGAAAATGTAAAGCACGAGACCAACAAAATAGCAAATGGCAAGCTAGACAGTCGGTATCCAGTATGCTTTGACAAATTTCCGGTAGGTATTTATTGGAAGAGGCTTATAAGATGGAGAAACAACCCATGTTTTACCAAACTATGGCATGTATGTGGCATGTGTATGGCATGTTTCTGACACTAAGCCATAGTGAAGAAGGTCCCTAAATCTTACTGCAATAGTACTGTATTATCGTAGAAGTTTCTGAGAGTAAGTTATTATATTCTAAACACAATTGAAATGTGGTAAAACGAAAACTAACGTTATTGTAATCGTAGATAACCTAATAGGTTAACAATCATTGTACTGGATCTTTAATAAAATTAACACCCTATAATTTTTAAAACTCTAAGACAATGTTTATGATATGTTGTTTAAACTGCTCGGACTATGATGTGGGACAACTGACTATGTTTGTATACTTTAGCAATCGGATTAACATATTGGAGACAAGGTCGAGTAAACAGTTTATTGCTGTCATGTTATTTTGGACATTATCCATTAATTTAATGTCAAAACAGTCTTGTTTTGATGTCTTAGGAAAATTTCTGTGAAAATATTCACAAATCTTTAACATAGGATTGACGAATTATCCACATTTTTCAAATTATTTTTAGATAGTTATTTTATATTACTTTGAATATACATACCTACTTGTTTTAAGTAGTATGACGATTCCCAGGCAAATCCAGAGTTGTTTATAAGTTTAAAGGTTAAAGAAAATGCACTCTCAGATAAATATTTGGTCTATTAACCCTTCTAACTGCTGTACTCAGGGACGTTTAAGGGTTAAATCTGTGCAATATATGAACTGTTATATATCTTTTGTACAAAATAATTCAAACGGTAGTAACACTAACAACTGAACGCACTTCTCTTTAGAAAACGCTCTTCATATACAGTCTATTTAGAAACATTTGACATGAATAAATCAAGCAGCAAAACCCCATTAATGCGTTATCTATGTCCAATGATAGGAAGCCGCAATCAAATTAATTTATTCATCGCCGACGCCCACTTAATTAATTATTCTGTAACTTTCCGAGAGCTTAGTTAAATGTATTTAATGTAAGACGTTTAAATTAAACTAAGTTTTCATAGTCAGAGTCCTAACTTAAGCCCTTGACAATTTCAACGCTCAGATTAATGTCTGAAGTCGATAAGTTTAATGTTTAAGTCCCAATAAATCGTATCCTTTATCTTGTACCCTTGGTGCCTTTATTAGAACGAAATTACTGATCTAATAAACTAATTCTAAAATCTTCTAATAACAAGAATTCCGAAATAATGATAACTGAGTTTTTTTATTTGAAACTAGCTGTTGCTCGCAACTTCGCCCGCAAGAAACCAGAAAATGTAGCCTATGTTACTTACAGATATAAATTACCTTTCTAACGGTGAAAGAATTTTTAAAATCGGCCCAGTAGTTTTTGAGTTATTTCAATACATACAAAAATACAAATTTTTCCTCTTTATAATATTAAGTATAGATATAGATAGAATAGCCGTAATCGTTAATAAAAGCCAAAAAAATATTTTGGCATTGAGTTTTGTATTTCAAAATCTTAGACTATGAAATGGTAAATAATTTTAGTACTATCATTTTTTAATGATGTATTTGATATATATTTTAATATGTTGTATGTGAGTTATATAGGTGTTTTATTAAAATAAATCTATGAAAAAGAAAACAATTGTTTTTCTACAAAGCCAACATTTTATTCACTTAATCCGATCATACATACGGGCATAATGTTAGTACGAAATGTTTTGGATAACTGCACATAATAAATATATCTAATAGGAGTTTTACGTCAAGAATTTTCAGTATACAAAAATAATAAATCTAACATTAAACATTTCACTTAAGTACAAATTCATTGTCAATAAATAAATAGAACGGCACATTTAAAGTTTGTTTTATGGCTAGAAAACTTTGTCAAGTAATAAACATTTTTTAAGGCAACACGATTTTACACAGTATAAAGCTATGCGTATACAAAATTACATATATAGTTAGTACGTAGACGTACATGACTTTAATATCTATTTTACATTAATTACATAGTTAAATGAGAAGTTAATATTTTTAGTAACCAAATCGTTTTCATAAGTTAGACATTTTTAGAACATTTACGGACTGTATATACCCATGTATATAATGAAAAACATATAATTCTAATATATATTTTGTAGACGGAATTTATACTGTTAATAGGTATTTTGCTGGTTAATTGGTTAAAATAAAAGTATTGTTTTCAAACTTAAGTATAAAAGAGAGGCTGTATTTTAGCCATATCTGATTAAATGTATCCGTTTTAGGTATAATTTATAAAACATAACATTTTGCTAAACATTACTTCTAAAGTAAACCAATAGTTTTGTGTTAAATTCATACTATAGGAACCCTAGCTTCAGTTCAAGATCATTTCGACGATCACTGGGTATCTTAATACTTGATGAGGAAATGTTTACACTTGTTAAGTATATTATTTATGGCCACGAATTACAAGCAAGGTACATATAACTTTTACAATAGTATTTTTATTCAGTCAAATTGCAAAACTTTACAAAAACTCTATTGAACATCGACAGGCGAAGTTCAAACTTATTGTGTAAAACTGGTTAATTATCTAGAATATTATGTATTTTATGCTATTGTTTCTATAAATTGTTATACCTTATAATTATTGGCACTTAAGTCACTTAATACAAAAATACATTTATACAGACAATTATTTACTGCGTCAATTTAAATTTACAATTTTGAAACGAACTACTCTTCGAAAGTATTCGTTGCTTCAGGAAAACTCAAATCTCTTCGAATGCATTTCTAACTATATACGAATAAATAATTGACATCTTAAAGTAATAGTAAAGAAGTAATAAATAAAAACGTTATCAATAAAAGGAAGTAGAAAATAAAGCAGAATAAGTTAAATGTATGTTACATCGAAGCAATCTTCTCATCGTCATTTTTTAAATAGATAACTAGCCTACAATAATAACAATAAATAAAATCTTAAGGCACTGTATTAGGTACCAAGATCACAATTTCATTATATTTTACAGATGTAGAATGTTAGTAGGTAAAAGATTAGAGGCATGGAATGTCTAGTTACAATCGTAGAACACGGTCACGAGTAAACTTTTGTGTCAAGACAGAAATAAAAGATAATCAGAGCCACTTAAGTGAGATAAACAATATTAAATAGTATCATACAACTATACTTATAAACAAAACATAAGCGCATACATTTAAGTATTTCTGCATTGTGCAGAATAACAACACCGACACAATTTACAAATATTTGAACGTCAACTGCAATCCGCAAAAATATGTCTCTTATTCTACTTAATAAATACAATTTCAATGGGCTAAAGTTAATACCATAAACGTAGTCGAGGCGTCCTATGTAGCAGACTAATAATTGCATTATTGAGAGCCTATTTACACATTCAGTTCGCGTCGTATTTACACTTGGATACTATTTACATAATCCGTCAAAGGCACGTCCCGCGCGCGATATATTGTTTTAAACGGTCGCCGCACTGGCACGTCACTAACGATATTTATACGTCGAAGGCAGGACGTAGTCGCCGAAGGAGTACAGAGCGTTGGCGTACCAATGTACGCCGCGGGGCATCTCTTCAGTTTTGCTCCAACTGGCCATCCATCGCAGGGGCGCCATCGCTGCGTGTGCTAGCGAATGACTGCTGACGAGTGCATAGCACGACGCTAAAGCATCGTCAACTATGATAGTCCCGGCTTTAGTCAGGGGCGCGAACACTCCCCGTCTCTTCACCATTCTTGTGTGAACCACTCTTGATGGTCTCATCACGCTTCCCGTTCCCCTCGTGAGTAGAACGTCGCCCAGCTTAATGTTAACGGCAAAGGACTCTCGCCATCCGTCAGCGGCTGCTAGCAGCAACAGATGCGACGGCGTCGTGGTGATGGTCACACCGTTTTCGGCAGTAATTTCCATAAACTGCCTCGTTGCGTTTGGATCTCGATCCATAAACGCCAAGACCTGAAAATAAGAGCATTTCTGATTTTAGTAATGAAGTCAAACTAAAAAAAGGTTTTCCAATTAATGATTAGATGAAGATTAACATATCTGGGATCCACATCATAAGCCTCTCTTACCTACTCTTTTTTTCTACAATGACAAGCTACACGTTTGTTCGCTCTTAAATACAAACAGCTAAAGTATAAGCTGCTTCTCATTCCAGACAAATTTGTTCGTTTATCAAACTGACCTCAGAATAAATCATCTTGCCGTCATCAGCGGCGGCGAGCACGCGGTCTCCTTTCCGCAGAGAGTCGATATCTCGCGGCCCACTCTCTGTGTACACCATCGCGCCAGAGGGAAAGCACCCAGCACCTGTACCCACTGACGATTCTGAAAATATAACGACGGTAAATTAATAAAAATGTTACTGCGCAATACAGAGAAGCAGTTATTTTAAAAGCACTGCTTTGTAATTTCACTTTAAAATTTAATTAACATACTTTTTTGTACCACATTACATTATAATTTCATCAAACAAGAATGCTAAGTAATTCGTATGTCGTTTTATAATTGAAAAATAGTTTGTCCTTGTATTTTGTATATTCGCATTGTGCTCTTATTATAGCATTCAGGACTTATTTATATAAAGTCCTTCGTTATTTAATAATAAATTAATCCGATGCAGTCATATCCATTTAAGGAATAACGAGATTCCTTTACACTCGTAATTAAAATCCGATAAGATACGAAACAAAAGGGTAACGACGAAACCGAAGAGAAGGCTTTCTTGTCCGCGCGGGTTATCTGCGTTCAGCTTAACAGGAATTTGTTTCATACAGGTAAATCCTTTGTTACACTCGCTTCGAGTCCGACAACCTTAACTTGCTAGTAATTCATTTAAAAAAATATTCAAAGAATTCCTTAATCACATCCCCAAACAACTTTTTAACGTGTCAATAGAAAAAATCAATCCATTTTGTTAATTCTTTAAGACCATTGTTGGCAAAAATGTACGAAAGCCAAAGTAAAACTATATATAGGTGAGCTGTATTTGTTTATTATCTAATAGTATTTATTTAAATCCTTATCCTGCTTATGTTACCTGTCCGTAATCTGTTACAAAAAATGTGTATTTATGTGCGAATAAATGGCATGAGAAGATAAGTCGTGGGCAGTAAGCTGACGCATAGATGAGAAGGTGAAGAAAGGAGAGTGAAAAAGGAAAGTACAGTTGGGCGGCTAAAGAGAGTGCGGCGACGGTTACCACGGGCGGTACAATCACACGCACAAGTGCACCCGGAGGTGGCATTGCAAGACCCGAGTTTGCGCGGGCTCGTTAAATTTTGATTTGTTGTGAAACCGAGCGATAAATTCGGCGGATCCCGGTTATTGTGAGCGGCGGCCGGCGGCTCGCATTACACAATAACACAAATTAGATTTCGTTCAAAGTCAAGCTCTCGCTGTCCGCATTTTGTTTGTTGTCGACTGAGTATATCACACGAATCATTGAATAGCAGTCGGCCACCTTTGCTTTTTTGCAAACCATAATGCCTCTTAAAATGGCTTTTAAATGTATTCGATGCGCTTATTCCGCAGCCGTTTCCTGTACATGGAATTTCGTTGATCGATTATTTACATGTACAAGTTATATGTTTATGATAATTGTTTGATGTGTAAGTAAACAGCTATTAATTGAGCAAACAATACTAATGATGTACATATTAAAAGGTTAGGAAATCACCAATGTGATAAAGCACATATTAAAAAACGTGTTCTAGAAATGACAACATTGTCTTGACACTAAAACGTTGCATGTATTATCTTGTTATTATTACAAATAATACGATTTTATTGAAAAATCAAGTTAAGCCAATGCATAACCATTAAGATTCTGAAAAAATGGATAAAATATATGATTAGGAAGGTAAAGGTTATCGATATTCGCGGTCCTGACCTCAGCCGTGAGCACTAATTCGAGGCCTCGAGACCAGTCGTTGTACAATTATGCGGCGTGACGTAAGTGAAGTTAGGCTGAAGATGCGACGATAAGCGGCGCGGCGCGGGCGCGGGCAGGCTGCGCAGGCGCGGACGCGGGGTGCGCGGGGCGGGCGGCGCGCGCGCTGCCGAGTGGCCGCGCAGACCCCGCCCCGAGAGGACCACCGGGCGCGCTAGGCGGCGCTCGACCGCCTCGCCGCACGACCAGCCCGGCGCGCGGCACATTGCGGCGCTACTTGCCGTGCACACATAACACACTCCTCATACTCCAATTCCATTCAAGCCATCACTAACATCGACCTGCGTCCTGGTACCATCTAATGCTGGTATGATTACAAATACGTTTGCCACTTACTGGAGCATCTCTTGTGAAATACGAATCACAAAAACGTCATACAAGATCAAGAAATGTTAAAAATTATTTAATTATCATATCTTAAACTTACAGAGGAGACGAATTTTGAAAAAAATGTGCAATTTTATGATCACGTTTGACTTATTCTTATTTATAGCAGTCTTGATACAGCCTTAATCCGCATTTATTACGTTCCTTCTCCTTTTTGGAGATTATTTAACGAACTATAATAATCTTGATGGTGGCAACGTTTCGAATAAAATGATCCTTATATGCCGATAACAATGTAACATCGCGCCTTAAGCGGTCTATATATCTATGTGATTTATATCGTATGGAATAGCAATTAGTCGGCCCGGCCGCGTGGCCATGCAAATGCCAAACCATCGGTTATGATTCATGCGGCCGACCGACGTATCATCATACTCGTATACCAAGTTAAAAACTTACCTATACTTTTATTTAAATGCAATATATAATATAAAAGAAGATCCGGTCAGTTTCAAGCATCGCACAACTGAACTTATTGGTCTAATAGACTTGAAACTTTATAATGGAGCCTACAATTCTGAAAATATTAATGGAAATCATTTAATAAAAATAAATAAATAAAATTATCTCTAATAACTGAATATTAGTGTAGTTTTTATTTTATTTTATGACTCACAAATTAAAGTACTTTGTTGTAATATCTAAAAATTCTAGGTATATTATACTGTTATAAAGCGCTAATAAGGGCTATAAAAATTGATATTTTTTAGTTTCTAGGCAACTGGTATTTAAAAAGGAACAACAAGATTTAACGAGGTAAACCTTCTCAGGTTCGCTTAAAAGTCATTGCTCAGTTGCAATAAGAATACGATCGGCCACGCGATGTACGATATGCCGCCACTGCCCGCCGCCCCGCGACGCGCTCACAAAATGATTTAAAGCACAAATAAGCGACATCAGCCCTCTAATATAATATGTATTTATGTCTCATATTAACATAACTTTCGTACTCTAAACATATTGCAAGACGACATTTACGATATTGAATAAAAGATTTCACTTACATGTAATTTCAGTATAGATGAACATGCAAATTATTGCGAAATATTTTCATATATGCGCATGACAATAGATGGCAAATAGAAAAGCTAACATAATCCATATTAAGTAGATACAAGTTACTAGCTGTTATAAAATGTAACATACAATGAGGCTGTGATCGTAACATCAATTTCATCTTTAAATGTACAACATAAAATAAGTAACAATAAATTTTACGTAAGTATTATATATATGTTTCTCCAATAAGATAACTATTTGTACTTTGCTATGTGTTAGCACTAGATTTATAGATTATTTTTATATTATATTATAATATATAATAATAATAAAAACAAAACTATACGAATAAGTGCAAGAAATGGCTCTTTATAGAGAAGCCATGCATGCCAAATGATTTAAAGTTAGTTTTTTCATGTGTACCAGAATGTTTTATTTACTAAAGAACCACAAGGTTGAATTTAAGATATGTATAATTTATATCGTTAATTATCTTAAAAGTTTAAAGTCCAAAATATATCAATAACACTATTTTCTAATGTGTTTTCTTATTCTAAATAACTTTCATTGGAATTTTCCCGTTTTTGCTATCAAAAGTTTGGTTACTAATAAAGCAAATATTGATGTATGTTCACATATTAATACAAGTTGGTCGGTATGAATGTGAAAAAGGGTGAATTTGTGAGAACGATGCGGGAGCAAACCGCAACCTTCCGGGATGTGGCGTGTCGAGTGTCGAGGCAGCGGCGCAGGCTTTCGCACGCATGCCCCGAGCGCGCTCGTCCGCTCACTGACTCCTTTACTCTTTTTTTTTAATCTGTGATCACTTTTAACGACCTTCATAGCTCAGACAGAATATTAACGATCCACTCCGAAAATGCGAGTATGTTTATTCACTTTGCTTATCAACGCAAACAGATATTATTATTATTAACAATACAAATACTCGTATAATGTTTTATTTAAGGTTCTTGTATTGTTTATTTCTTGGAATTCATTTAACAATAAAATATGTAAAAATCATGAACTTCGTTGTAACAAATAATTATTTCTCTGTATCGTACGGAAAACAAACATTTCTTAACTTATGCGACTACAAATAACCTAAGACTGTAACGAGATATTCAATTTCTATTAAATCGCAACTCAAGCTTTATCTATCCACTTCCTTAGTTTAGATCATTATCTATCTGTCTATCTTTATTGACATTATATTGCCCGCAAATTTCATAGCGCATAGCACAAATTTATATGTTAGTTACGCTCATTCATGCTTTTATTTACTATCGACATTTCTTTGTGCCAACTTACTTTACATAAATATGGAAAAGTCTTTTAATATAGATTTTCAACTGAATAAATTACGTGATTTTAGCATAACGACTTTAAGAATATTCTCTGGTGTAGCAAATAAGTCTTTAATAAAATTATAAATGTAACAGCAAATGTGTAACTAATAAATAAAATACGTGTTGTGGAGGCATAACATTAAATTGAAAATTATAAAGGAAAGATGGTCTAGCTCGTGACCTGCCTCATACAACGTCAGTCACGCCCCATTTATCCGCGCCTCCTCCGTGTAAAACCACCTTTACTGCCTGTCACATTGTTCCTATTCTTCGAATTACATTTTTACTATATTTAAATACAAAGACAATCGTTCAACTTTAACATTTTATAGATTTCTGCCTTATTTGTTCTTTCTAAAGATTAAACTGAATTACTTAGACAATTTATATTGGATCCAACGTTTTTAATTATTTGATTAATTATATCTTAAATGATTTTTAAAACTTGAAGTGACTGACACACGTAAGACGGAACGCGTTGATGTCTTTAAAACTGACGAACTGCGATATTTGCTACGGAGATAATAAAACAAATCTTGCAAGAATTAAACATAAGATATATAAAATTAAAAAATAAAACATTTATTCGCAATTAATAATATGTTATTGGTTTTTATACAAGTTATATGATCACTTTGCCTTTGAAAAATCTCCGGCGCTCTATTAAATCTTATACAAAACGAAATAATCAAGACCGACCAATAAAAATCAATTAATTCAAACCTGTATAAAAACATCTCGCCATTTTATTGGTGGCGTGATGACCGAGTGCGATAGTTCAATTTAATATGGCGTGCGTCAGCCCAGCGCCGTGTTTACGGAATCTTATCACAAAAGCCGAACGATTTGTGACACTTGACATTAACATCGCCTCTGATGTACCCGACACTTGAATGCACTTTTCATCTGATTTTTAATTAAATAATGATTTATTTCTAGCAAATAACAGGAATGTAATTTAATAATGTCTACGATTTGATTAATTATGTAGATGACGGAAATTGGAAATTTAATAGAATTATTAAATTAGTTTTATAATATGTTTATTTGCTTTTAAATATGTGTTTAAAGTTATCCGTTTTTATGTATGTTTCGTCTTAAAATAGTTGTTTGGATATTCATAATTCAAAATGGCGGTATTCGAGTTGCCGACAAGCGACTTAAGGTCTAGCTCGTGCATCAAATACGCTTTAAATAGCAATCGATAAAGGATCAAAGTAGTTGAGTGTTATAAAAATATTATTATTTTCGACATATTGATATTTATAGTGATAGAAAAGGTTTGTAAAGTATAAAAATTACTATTTAGAAGAATGTGAGAGAATGCATTAGATTGGATGTATAGTGGTGTCGAGGCTGTGTCCTTGACACCACCAGCCGCTATCGCCTGGCACATGTCTACACAAAGCCCATTAATTATTTATGAATTCCAAATTAATACTAAAAAGAACCCCGATTGAATAAAACGTCGGAATAAATGAATAAACATCGATACAAATTGACTGCGCCCGATCCGAGGGACTATCAGTGGCTGAGCTTTTGAAACAATGAAGGACTTTTTGTCTTTTTTCAATGATAAATGGCCGTTTAAGAGCCCCCTCGCTATGTTTTACCCGAAACCTTTATACGTTAAATAACCACTTCGATTTGACAATGACATAAGAGTATTGGGCGTTTTTTGTATTTGTTTTCTTTGGGTTTAGAATGTAATCGTCTGCGATACAATTAGACGTACTTAGTTATAATTAACGTGTTCTATCTAGTTGAGTTTTTCCGAAATCAACGCGCTTTTGTGATTCAGCACGTAGACCATAAGCAAAAGAAAAGTTTTTTAAATATCTTGTGTCAATATAAGGATTATGAGTAGAGTTACAAGTGTTACAAATAGCTTAAACTAATATTACTTACGTTTAGTGTATGTAGGTACATATGATTATGTAATAAAGTACTTGATCACGGGAGCACATAGCTCCACGCAAACGTCGGGGTTTCGCTTTCATCGGCGATTGGTAATCAGCTCAGTTAATTGGAACTATGAGCGTCAGAATGCCATCATGAACTCTAACGTATACATACATATAGAGGCTCGTTTCTCTCGACGTTATGCTCTATACATAACTATAAGCCATTGAATCACCGGTGTAATTATAGAAGTGGGGGATTGGCTGCGATGCGGCTATGTGCGAGGGAGAGAGTGACCTTTTTACTGCGGTCGGGAGCGAGAGGGATGATAACAAGAGGCTCGTTCGTCCGTTTGATCGACACCGCCGGCGCGCGGGCGCGGGAACTGTCCGAGATGCATTCTTGTAACTCTCAACTATATATTTGGCTCGTCCCGTAGACAGTTAATTATGTACCGAAATTATAAAAAAAGTGATATAAAAAATTGAGATCCGTAAATGTCCTTTTTTATGTTGATATTATATGATTTGACATTTACAGGCCATCATACACATAACATTTAGTGTTTAGATTTCAGTACAAATATAAATAAGGTTCAGTGAAGTTTCATTTTAATTAGTAAGTACTGTTTGAATTCTATGCAAATTTCCTGCAAAAAAAATATCATTGGAAGATACTTAACGTACTAATTATAATAAATTCCATATGGAGTATTAGCTAAGTAGCCGACGAGACCCATGCGTCATGCTGATTATTTAAACGCATATCTTAGGTCAACAATTCTTGATATTTGTTTGCGAGAGTTAAACATTAAGTATAAAACATCTTCTTGCATTTTCTCTCTCTTATTTTATTTCACCTTATTTTATACGTAGCTACTTTGTTATTAATAGAATATACAAAATTCTAAGACTTGATCTTTAAATTTCTGTTATCACGACGCAAGATGTAATTAAAAAGAAATGTGTGTGTACTATTTAAAGTATGGTAGTTATGTTTGTTCGTACCTGTTTTGACAGAGCAGTGTATGTAGGAGCGGCTCTCATAGTAGACCCAGTCGAAGCCTGCTTCGACGGCGAGTCTCGCCAGCATGCCGTACTTGCTGCTGTCGCGGTCGCTGGTGGTGAGGTCCACGGCGCGACCCTCGTAGTGCAGCGAGTGCTCCTGGTGTGAGTTCTCCTCGTCCCAGCCCTCGATCACCCGCAGCCGCACACCCGGCCACTGGTTCATCACGCTTATAGCCAGCGTGTTTAGCTTCTCTTTGCAACGCTGTAAACGTAATTGTGTTCAAATTAATTTATGGTCAAAATCTTAAGTTTAGTTGTTCAACGAGCTAGCTAGATGCGCTATTGATGGACATTGAAGTTACAACAAGAGTATGAGGAACTACGTTCATATTTTCAACAAAGTACTACTAACGGTTTGATAGTTGTAAAACAATAGAACGGCGATGTTGATAGAATCGTACGTGAAATGTTTATGTGATATGTCTACAGAAGCTATTATTGTTTTCAACATCATGATTATTAATATAATGATTGGTGAAATATGGATAACATCACATTGAACTAGAAGTCAAATGATAGGCTTTCAAGAAACAATTCCACAGTAAAGCGCAAAGCTTTTTGTTTGCACATCCTAAAGAAAATACCAATAGACGTGCTAACAAATAGGCAAACGCCGCCGCCGCTGAGGAGCGCCGGGGTCGGTGCGGGGCGCGGGATGTCGAACGTTTTGTCGTCGAAGAATAAATCAAATTAAAACACGCCGCACAAAGGAATTGACACGATGCCATTTGTGAAATAACTTTGTGGAGCAAATAAAGGCAATGTCAAAATATTTATAAAGAAATGCGGACAATGCGCCACGCACCGCACGCTAGCTTTGTGTCCCCATGTCAACTCACTCTATGCAGATTCTCTGTGAAAAAATCCGAGAGATTGACGTAACGAATCGAACCGATGGGCGTCCCGCTTAGATGACTCGCTCGCTCGCATTCAGAGTAACAGATATTTTGAAGCACCGTACATAATTATTTCTACGAATGTCTTAAAGTAATAAAGAGTTGGTAAAATCATCGTTTCCGTCCAATACATATATTGTTACATAACAATAGTTCGGATGGTAATTCCATGTGTCTAAACTCACGCGCAATATATCATTGCAAGAATGCTTTAGATTCGCTAGATCTATTTATAAAAACAATTATATTTTAAGTTAAGTAAGTAACGTTTATTTATAAGGAAACTTTAGTGTACTTCTAAACTACCTTTAACAAAATTTATGTTTCCATATAATGTCTTAACGCGGATGTCAATATGCTAAAACATGATCCAAATGTTTTCTAAATACTTTCTCGCTGATAACATAGTAAAGAACATAACATAATATAAATATGTATTTAATAGAACTAAAACAAAGTACTTGGCTGAATGGGATAAAATGAAATTAAATGTTTTGGGTAATATTTGATTTGTGTTGACAGGTAGAGGAGAGAGGCAAGGTACGGCGAGGCAGGGCGAGGCAGGGCGAGGCGCTGCCGCGGCACGGGATGCTCAATGTTTACTTCCCCGCGGTCATCTCGGCCCGCACTAAAACAATCGAATGCTAAATGTATACTCAAACACTTCGTGCACTTTAACGTGGGAACACGACGGTGGCGCAGTTAGCCTCTCGCGCCGCACCACCGTCCAAATCGTTGCTTTCACATTTTTTACGATTAACGTAGCAATAGAAACAATTTTAATTAAAGTTTGTACGTACCTAAATACTTTAAGGATATTTTTAAATGTTCAAAGTAAGTGTAGCGTATGAAAAGAATTGCGTTCAATGGTATTATAATATAATTTTGATATACTCTGGCGGCAGGCAAGCGTGGCTGGATCTGGTAAGAAGAAGCGACGATACATTCCCGGCGGGCCATTATAAATTCATTATGCATATTTTTAGTAAACAAGCTGTCGATCACAATGCTCCAGCGCGGCGGGACGCCTGCCTCTGACACCTCTCCAGCCCGCCTCGCCTCGCCTCGCGTACCCACGTACCCTAAAACCACGATCGCCTTCGTCTCGGAATGCAACTACACCCAATGAGCATTCGACAATAAACGAGTTTTTATCACGGGCTCGATTAATGAAATATATATTCGCATATTATCGAATTACACCACATCGAAATCTCAAATTCGGCTACATTGATTAACTAAAAAAACGTAACGAGCGTATCAAATACCTAAGGTCAAGTTTTGTAGTGAAACGCCAGGCTACCTGAACCGGTGGCGAGGCATCAGCGGTCGCATAATGAAGGCCGTCTGATGGAATTGAGACAAAAATTGAATAAAAACTTAAAGGATCATCGCACTGAAGCAGCGGGTGCGGTAACGTGAGAACATGAGCCGCGCTCTCCGACTTCAAGCGAGCTTCTCATGTTACCGAGTTAGGAGTACGCCGAGCTCCACATATCGACACTGGTAACTGTCGGCGTCTCGATGCCACTCGGACGTTCGACTCACATGTAAATAGAAGTAGCCGAGTAATGGCCGGCGATTGCCGACGCATCATTCGCCACCTTGCCGCAGCGTAGCCGCCGCTAATTTATAACCGCCTCCCAGCGCGACCATAACAATATATTAGGATAATTAAATGGCTCTTTACATTCCTTAACACGTCGTTTTTTGTACAAGGCCAGGAGTCGAAAAGCACCGACCAATGCTGACTGGTTTCGAGGTTACGTTTTTTGTTTTTGTAGAAACCACAACAAATAGTTTAAGGGTGCTTTTTTATGAGGTAGGTAGTAGTCTATTCACATGGGTTAAGCGAACTTATCTTGTGTTAGTCATTTGTAACTTCCTCCCTTTCGCTTGTATATCTTTAGTTCCAATATAAAACTGTCATTTTAGTTATTTTCGTTACAATCAGATGAGAAAAACGTCCTAGTTTAAACAGCACTTAAGAGCTACGCATATCAGGATTCAAACAGTTAAATTACTTTAGCTGTCTTTAGCTGAGACTTAATTGAAAACAATTGAGTGGTAATTAATAAACACTCAATTAGCTCGTCAGAGGACATTATTTATAAGCGAATGTTTACTAATAAATGAGCACATAGCAAACATTTGTCCACAGTAAGCGCGACATAGTGCGGTGCGGACGGCGACGGTCGAACACATCATAAATATACATGTGAAGGGCGGATCACCTGTGTGAATGTTTATGTTCGAAGCACTTTAATGTTTGCCCACGAAAAATATCTCCCTTTGTTAACTCTACGCGGCTGTCGTCAGTTTTGGGCCACCGAGCTCATTTCTATTCTTATCAACGAACAAAATTAATTCAGTCAATATAGTCACTTTATCTAACACTTTTAAGGTATGTTATCGCTTTGAAGCTTACAACACATTAATAAACATTTATATACTTAGAAGGCTTTTAAGAAAATCGTAGTGACAGATCATAAATTGGAAATTTATATTGATATTGACAACGTTATATTTTTCATTTTGATAAAAATGAATTCGTTTTCAATATAAATGAAACTACTTTTGGTACACCAACCGAAACAAATATCAAAACATAGGAAGTTTGAATCGCCAGATTTTCAAAAAGAAATTTGACCTTTGTGAAACCAGGCTTTTCAGACAATACAAATAATAATTTGTACATATGCTTGTAAAATATGGATATGATGTGAACGAACACGATAAACAAGCAATTGGCCATCTAATTGGTATATTGTGGCTGATTTATTTACAAGAAATACATTGTGAATAGCAACAGGTGCAAAATCCATTCATGTCTCGTTTGTCCCGATTGTTAGTAGACTCGGATCCGATTTGTTAAGGTTACATTCTCAATAACGTAGAAAGCAAATTGTACTTAATACCCATGGGAAGGATGCGACCGTGTTATTTATATTATCGTGATCACTAACGGGCAGCGGGCAGCGGGCAGCGAGCTGATGCGAGGGTCAATAGCGAAGTCAATGAGAGCATGCCCACTAGTTGCGACGTGCAAGTCACGCCATGAGAAAAGGAATCCACGCTTCCGACATCGATCATATACTTTTGTTTATTTCTGTACAATTTATGATACAAAAGTTGTCTGTTACAATATTGAAATTAACATTCGCGTGTTTAAAAACTTAAAGGTGGAAAAATCACTAACGGACGCTACTTAATTTCAGAGCGGATACTTATCCGTTCCCGCGTAATTATACTTTTCGCGAAATCGCGTGCGAAGGCTATAAACATTACCCGTATGGTGCCAATTTACGGCGTCAACCCTCCGCGAGCCAATAACTCGAGCTGTTGCTGATCGATTTGCATCCGTAATTACGTCACTTTAAGCGAAACAGGTGATGAAAACAAGACAAGTATGTACGTGTTCGTCGACGACGTCGCCCGCCCTCCGCGGCCCAACCTGCTTTTATTTAACGCTCGTTCAAGGCGACTTTTTTTAATTTGTTGCCACCGATGATATCGCGCCAATGATCGTCATTAAGTAATCCGTAAAAAATGCGCATTCACGATGCGCCCGCATTGTCGTAATAAAATGACTTATTGATTTATCATTTTATCAGAGCTTCATAAGTCGGGTTGTCGGTGTGAGTTTGTGCCGGTTCAGTGCGCGGTGCGCTAATCCCGACCGTACGGTCAGCCGGGAAGCCGCGCCGATCGCGCGCATCTCGCGCCTCGCCCTTGACGTCTCATCTTCTAAGAAAAATAAACTGTATTTCTTACAGCACTCTCGTAATCGCCGCTTTTATTGTTTATCCCTCGCCCCAAAGCGGAGTGATCGCATCGCCGTGGGCGTAAAGACAACAATCGCACGTATCACACTATACGTCCTATTTTGCTGACGCTCCCGAAGAGGCTCTCGATAATATTTTATAAGACAAATAACCCGATAAAGATGTTTTGACGTGAACCCGTGTTCATCGCTCACACTAAAATGCGCCCAGTGAACACGTATAATAAAATATTTATTAAGGGTATTTTGATTTCGGCCGGAAAAAGAATAAGACAGGTCTAATTTAGTGTCAACTTTATTGGTGGCGAGTGACGCGAGAAGGCTCGCGGTCGGGTGCGCGCGCGCTGACAGGACTTAGCGGCGGACCTTACTTACATCCATTAGCATTGTTTTAAAGGATTAAAGTGACGTTTACGTGCGCTTTGTGGGGCGACGGCGACCTGGCGATCGACACGCATATTTTTATGACACATGCTTTTTTTGAGTCAAATTATCAGTGTGAAATGACTACCGGCTAAGGAGTTCGATAAGGTAATCCCGCTTAGGAATTGTTTAAAAATAGTGTTGAAATTTTAAATAGCCTGTTGAGAATTTTTAGACTGAATATCGAATGGTATAATTACTAAATTTGATTTTGTAATAATAATAAGTCGTTACTGTAATTATGCTTAGCAACAGTATTCTCGCCGATAACCAAAGATCGATATTTGCAAAGAAGGCACCGGTAGAGGTAGACCTAGAAAGAGATGGATGGACTGCGTGAAAGGTGACATGATCAAGAAGGGAGTGATGACTGAGATGACGTATGATAGAGTTATGTGGAGGACAAAAACCTGTTGCGCCAACCCTACGGGAGTAGGATAAGGAGGAAGATTGTTGAATATAAATAAACTTTAATTAAAAATAAAATCATTCATTTTAAAACCATTTGGTTGTATTCCGGCGCTTTAAAAAGTCTTCAATATTTGTAAGGTGTAAAAATAAGCGTTTACAAGAATAATATCTAATCTCTTAAATGCAGCGTTTATGCGTCAAGTGTAGTCGAGTTGAGTTTGGCGACCGCGGCCGCGGCCGGTGTCGAGTTACACAAAAGGTTTTGTATTGTTTTCCGAACCCAAATCAAAACTGATATCTCTCAAGTAATTTGACGAAATCATTCGATGAGAGCCGAATCGTTTTTTCTTAGATCCCATGAATGATATTAAAAAAATCAAAATCATAGGAATTTAAACCGTAAGACATTCGTAATAAGGATGTGGATACATTACGTTGATAGAAGATACGCTAAGCAGTACTTAAAGGAAATATTAGTTTACAAGAGCCAACACGCTTCCAAACGACTAACGCGTTTTAAAGGGAAATGACACGAAACTGTGATGTGACAGTTTTGTTCGCATGGCTTAGTTTTAGGAATTCAGCAAAATATGTAGTTAATTTACTTAAACATAAGTGAACGAAGCCGAAGTTAAGGCACGAGTGTGGTAATTAAGAGTAAATAATCCGTGTTTAGAAATCGACTGGAATAGCTTACTTTTTTTAGCTTAGTATTTGTGTTATTATTATTTTGGATTGATATATGAGTTCTAACAGTAAAAGCCCAAGTTATGGTTTAAAAAACCTTAAAACAACAACATGTTGTTACAACACGAAATCAGACGTTATAATACTCAACATATGCTTCGTTTAAGGAAGTAGAAAATAATTTAGGAAGGCAAACATTCCAAGTGCAGTACATCAGTTGAGAGGCCGATTATTTATATTGCTTATCTGTGAACAAAGCGAAACTCGGATCGCTTCAATCAGCCTGCCAGCCCTTTGTACAACAGAGGACGCCTCGCTTTTGCCAACAACAAATGTAACATATTTTATATGAATTATTGCAACCATTCGTTTAAGTATAAACAAATACTAATTTTTTCGATGAAGATAGTTTTTATCAAAAGCATTAACACCAGTTTTATATCGAGTTTTTTATTTACATCAACAGTATTTTTACTTTAATACGGTACGGTACGGTAGCCTTAGTTATGTATAGATATAATGCTTTTAATCGCTGTAAACATTAAAAGTTCTTTAAACTGAATACAGTTGCTAAAAATAAACAAGGTGTCGCTTTAATTAAAAGCCTACATCATTAGCCAATAAGACTGATGACGCTCGAGTAAAATAGTATTTTTTTAAGGCCTTAACGGTAGACGACATTTAGAACGGGTCGCGAATACCTCGGTGCGATCAAAGGCCTCGGACGAAAATTAATTATCAATTTGTCGTGGATGCCAGGAGGCGACATAAATCGATCGCACGTATCTCCCGCGGCCACATTAGCCACGCTCCAACACCAGATAAGGATAACAAATGCTCAGTTTAAGGTTATCTTAACATCGCGGACATGAGAGAGCTTTTTGCCACCGAGTCCCTCGCTCTGACCTTCTTTGTTTCCTTTTGCCTCGCCTTTGCTTTGCATTGGCGATTGAATTAATTCGACGCTGCATTTTTTGAATTACCAAAATTAAATATTCACCTTTTCAAAATGAAATGAGGCCTAATTATATAAATATATCTATATATATACCTAATTATAGTTTATGATATTTTATATATATTCAGGTAGAAAAAGCGCTAGTCGTGTAGAAACACCAATATAAATGGAATATAGTTTTTACTATGTAGCTAAGTTATTAATTTCTCTATAAATATTTACAGAGCTAAACATAAACGTTTCACTTTAATTGTAAGCAACGTGATCACCGATAATGCAAATTTTATGTCACTATATAATATCAAAAGTTGATACCGACGGCGATAAGTAGAACGCCATAAATATGCATGCCCTGTCTGTGGCGATTAACGCGCCACATCACAGGCTACATAAAATGTGCGTAAATTTATTTAGTAACCACAAAGAGAGTAGAGGTGTCCTTATACATCATGTTTGTAAAATATTTTTGATTATTGTGACAGTATGTTATTTATTATATACCATATCAAATGTATGACATCTACAAAGAATAAAGTCTGAATCATCTGAAATACATTAGCTGATTTCAACGAGCAAAAATGCGCTCGGTTAGATCGTTTTAAAATGGCGTCCTTTTTCAGTGGATGCTAGTGTATAATTATCGAGACGCAGGCGTATGCGAAATTGGGGTTTCACCTCGCTCGGCGGCCATAAATAAAATAAAATGACTGGCATCGGTGGGAGGAACAGTGCACTAATGAATAATCTGGATGACCCAGACCTGCTCGCAGCGGGACTCCGGCCCCGGGCCCGCGAGCGCCCGCTCCCTTCACCTCCGTGCTATTGGTTGATACCGATCTTCGCATCATATTAACGATTATCTCTACCCGTTACACCACAGATTATCAACACAAACGCTTTGCTTTTTTCACATAAAGGTCTCTTTCATACTGACACGTATACTAATGTTATTTACGAGCATTATCATTATATCAATATTATTGATCAATCACGGAGGCACCTTTTCATTCACCTCTCGTGCACGCGTCGTTTGAATTTATCATCCGAGAGGTCGGATTACACAATTGTAAATAAATGTTGAAAAATTACTCAACACGAAATACCAATTTGAATATGAATAGCTAGGCGCCATGTAGGCAGGTACTCCGAAAAACCGGCCCAATATAATAATGGTAGACAAATGTCTCCCCGGAGCACACAATGCGCGGCTCACACTCGAATGCCTTATAACATGCTAATTTAAAAGTCTGCTTCAATACACTGCAGTAAGCCTGTGTATAATAGATCTTTGATTATGCAATCTGAATTTATGATGAGTCTTACAAACTAATCCTGTGTTAAAAAGAAATAATATTATCTATACTAATATAATAAGGCGTAAACGCACACTAATTTGTGGCGTAGGATGTCAGCAATCACAGTATATTTTTGATAATTCTTTCTTTAATTAAAAACCCTACACTTACGACACGCTTTATGCTATATATTTTCACGCTAATAAACTTAGGAGATAAATAAATTGGGAAAAACCCTTCGTGTGGGAAAGGAATCATAAACTACAAGTTGCCAACATCAAGGAAGCAAGGTTGCCATGCTTTGTCATCATGTCATGTCATTTTGACATTAGCAATTGATAATTTGATAAATGTAAACAATAAAATAAAATTTTCATAATTTCATGCGGATGAAGCCGCACAGGAACAGCTAGTCCTATTATACATTGACATATAAATAGTCGGATATTGTAACAAAGTAGTTTTACACAACCTCAATTGACGCACATATTTCTTCTGTTCTGATGGTTGAAATTAACTGTATGTTTAACTTATAAAGATAAAACAAATATTCCCAAAAATTATCTATGATATTGAATAAACATAAAATTGTTTATGACAGTTACGGGCATCTAGTGCAGAAAATACAAAGCCGATTTGAAGCGCTTTGAGAGAATATATTATGCGTCTATTCTATTAGTGTCTTTTCTATTGGGTGTCTATGGACAAAGGTAGATGAAATAAAGGACGGGTGAATCCAATCACTATTTACGGCTTTGAAAGTCAATGTGTTCCCGTGAGTTAAAATTCTGCATATAAAGGCTATGGGTAACGAATACGTCAATATATTGCTAAAGATATCAATATCAAGTTGGTTAAAATACAGATCAGATTTTTATTAATCATCTTCACTAAAAACACAGTAATACATTGTTTAAAGAACAAAATCGTCATCATCATCATCATCAGCCTATGTCCAACAGTGAACACATAAATGTGAAGATTATAATGATAATTAATGATACAATAAAAATCTTTCTTTTAAAAATCCATTATTGTAAACAGATTTCAAAGCAATTAAATGAACTCAACCATAAACGTTAAACGGAGCATCCTAACGATTTTCCGCAAATATGAGCGTCTGATAAGAAAAAAACTTCATGTGTAAAGTTTTTACGAGGGTTAACAATCTCGAAACGGGTGACCAATGTCCTTACTCGGTGCGGTGAAATTCCGACAAAAATAGACCGTGTGTATATCGTTATAAGAAAATGTCTGGGTAGGCCACTCAGGTAGGCTGGGAGGCAGCTATTATTTAAATTAATTGGACATAAAACAACGATCGCCGAACACAAAAGCGTGTCGCCACGAATGTCGCATCGCTTCGCACTAAACAGATGACGCCCGCCTTGCTAATGCCTCGCTGTTAACACATAAATTTTGTTTAATCGTAATAGCGATATCTTAAATAATAAAATTAAAATGCCTGAATTCTTTGTACGGAACTTACTGTTACCGATAATGTCCCTTTTAATGCGTTTAAAAGCGTTGTCGGTGAATAAAAATTAGCTTAAATAAAACTTTTGAGCGTCATGCCGGGTATTTCATTTCTCAAGGCATTTTATTATATTTTAACTTTAGTATTATTCGCAACGTTTTTCAGTTTATAATTAGTAAAAATTCGATATAACAGTTAGTACATCTACAACACAGTTTAGAATTCCAACCAAGAGTTTTCGATCACGCCAAAGTTTTCCAGTACGAGTCAGCTCGTAGTCGTGAAGACAGCTAGCGTCTTCGGTCATATGAAATTTTGCGACGTTAGTGATGGCCGAAATGCTTTATTATCTATATTTATAAAAACGAACGAATTTCGTTTTATATCTACTGGGTACTTTAGAATGGATATTTCATGTGTTTTGCGTTCGTAACGCAGTCTTTCTCAGTCGCCCCGCACTCGCCTCGCTCGGGTCCGTGGTACGATCTTTATCGTACATCGCCGTATCGACTTGACAATGCCAACTTTTGTGTGTTCGACACGATAATTTATTGCCAACAAACACTGCGTTTACAAACCTTAAAGATAGCTATGCCATTTAAATATTATGCATCGACACGCCCTTTTTAGGTTTGCGGCAGTTTTTTATTCACGAAGCTATCTTGATTGAATTGAAGTTGTATTATCGAAAATTATTTGGGTTTGTAATATTATATTTCAAACAGAATTATCAATGATAACATTCGATACGTCGGACATTTTGACGACACAATTATGAAAAGCCTGAATATAAAAAAATAAGCAAACCAAAACAAATGAGTTCCAAGTAATAGTCAAACGATAATATCGAAAGGACAGAAACGCAAGAATATTAAAGGCATCGCATTTGCAACTTAATTATTTTATAGACGAAAGAACCAATTCGAAAGTACCTATCTATATTGCAAAACCGGTGAATTCAGTATGTAGAAAATATTTCAACGTATTATTAGTAATTTTTATTTAAGTATTACATTTTCTTGCATTTGCATTTCAACTTGAACATAAGAGGTTTAATTTTTTTGTTTTTAATTCTTTATATGCAATATTTATCATTCATTGGTACCGAAAAATTATAAGGAAAATATAGAATTTTGCACTAGCACGATAATTTTTGAGATGCTAATTAAATTTTGAGTTATATCATTAATGGAACGATCTTGGGGATATCCATGTGGCGACATACTCGTATCATGCTGTAAGCACAAACGCAAATATTGTTAGATAAGTGCGTAATACTTTCCTTCCTCTTCCTTTTGTTAAGCACAATTATATACATATTACCTAGTTTTTAGCCAATAGATTAAATGCGGTTTGTTGATACTTTACTCTCATAATTCCTTATGTTTAATATTTCGATCCAGCTTATTAGTAGATCGTACCTATTTTTTAAAAAGAAATAGTCCTCAAAAACATTTTTACTCTCGCCATTAAGAGAGCTCCTTAGTACATTCAGTATGATAAATCTATTACTTAACTAATCATTTAACAATTTTGAGTACGACAGTTTGTTGAGAAAGTAACACTAACGCAAGGCGTATTACTTAGTCAATATAATAGTATATCGCTACTCGATAATTGGTACATAAACATTGTATTGATATTTACGTAAGGCTAATTTTAAAATTACGCTTAATATATCTGTCAAGTTTCATCATGTAAATGCATTGTGCGATGTCTGTGTTGTGCATTTACTTAACAAGTGCGAAATGCCAGTATTTTACAGCGTTTTATTGTCGAAGTTTATGTAAAACATTTACGACATTACTAATTAGTAACATGCTGTATACCTTCTAATGGGATTAACAAATACAATATTAAACAAAACGGAAATTACAGATTTTATAGTACAGATTAAACATCGCACTAAATATGTCTACAAACAAGCGAAAATATAGGTTATCTGTAAGGAAATGTCATGTATAAATATAATATATTTTTTATTTTGTATCTTTATAAGCCTTTATATACTGTAAGGTAAAGCAACAAATATGAATGTAATATAATGAAACAATGTATAAGTATGAAAAATTAACAAAGGTCAATAAGAAAACATTGGTAAAACGTAGCTAGCGGGGCAAGAGGAATGTAGAATAAATCTGAGACGACACTAGTAGATTACCGAGGGCATCCAGGTCAACGCATCTTGTATTTTAATAGTCAGCCGGTGCGTCCGCTGTTGTATTAAAACAATGACCAATAACTTTGTTTTTATGCCTCATGGGGCAGCGAAACTAGCATACATTGCCATCTGCAAGCCTCTATGAGACATCGCGGTGGCACACAGGTATTTCCTAAATGAATTTCCCTTTATCTTTCATTGCTTCATGACGGGACTTACAACTTCAGTTGGAATAAAAGTGTATGTACACTTTTTACGATTCTATTTATGTTAAAAGAATAAATCAAAACAAAAAAGAACGGTTAAGACACGCTGTATTCAAGAGAAAAGGATGGAAGGAAGGAAATTTTCAGTCTTGTATCATTTGTGTGAACGGTTATCTAAGGATATTTTTGCACCAGAAGTTATTATGTTAATATGGTATATTTAAGGTGGTGCATATTAAAAGACTAAATTTTCTTAATAATAAAAAATATGTAATGAAAGGACGGAAGTTTATACTTTCCTAATAGTTTAGTTAACAATAAAACAAAAGTGTTATTGAGAAGTGAGGTGTGCCTTATCGGAGGCACGAAGTCGATCGTTCATGGTCAAAATAACCTACGTGGGGTAACAATTACAACCATTAGTTTATTAATTCGAGCAGCTTCGAGCATTGTTCTCAGTCGGACAATCGACGCTAGACCAAATAACTCGAATGTCGACTCCATTTACCACAATATTGACTACATAACATAAAGAAAAACTAGACACAGTAATACTTCATTTCAAACCGGTCGTTAACGATGACATTCACAAGGTAAATTTTGTAGTCTATCTAGTCTAGTTCATCAAATACTGCTACTAAATACGATGTGAAATGTTTTATGATGTGAATAATTTCTAATGCTGTTGTCTCTTAAGATTAATTAAAACGGTAACCACTTTCAATTTCATACTACCAATCGCTAATAAGTGAGTGAAAACGGTCCCTGTAGAAATAAACAGTTAAAATAAGACATTTAAAACCCTTCAGTGCCCAGTTGTAAAGAATTATTTAATTCTCAAATATCTACTTTTCTTACAATGAAAATTGTATAAAAAAGGGATTGTTGTTAATAATTCGCAACTACCTCGAATTATACAATATTAAATATGAACTTGTATAATTCATTGCACAATTTAAAAAGTAGCCTATCACTTATAATAAGAGAATACTTAAAACTTAATTTTCACATCGTAATAAATACGACAAAAAGCAATCCCTGTGAGACCATGTCATGCGGTTTACGTAAGGGATTGCGGCCGGCGATTGTTACGATCAAAAACCTTCCATTGCGCGGTATGTAAACAGCTATTGTAGGCGTTTATTCGCGAAGCTGAAAGCTGAATGCGTGTAATTACACCAATATCAACCGGTAAGAATGTAAACGACAAAGCGAGTAATGTATTCGTTAGTTCTTGCATCGGAATCCGAGAATGTTCGCTCACGTGGCCGCGTAAACATCGTTCCGACACAAACGCGCTCCATTCCACATAAACAAAAAACCTATAAAAGAAAACCAATTACATGCTCATGAAATCATTTTTAATCAGAAATAATTGGTCGTAAACATGCCAGTGTGTATTTTAGATTAAATTAAATGAAATCGCATTATATTGAAGTGCAATTTGGATATATCAATTTTATGATAATTTACTCGCCAAGAAGATATTTATTTAAGGAGATCGAGTTATATTTTTTTGAGTATAATCGAAACTTGGGCCTTTCCATCAACCTTCTCCGTATAAGTGTTTTTTTTTTATCTAAAAAGAGAGACCGAAATAGTGATGTGAAGAAAATAGTAATAGCATTAAACATGCAATAAAGAAATAATCTTCGAGAACATATTCACGTAAAAACATCGAAAACTATCGTACAATGGCTACGAACAAATCTCGGTTAGATTTATCAGTTTGGAATTTTTTAGTACGAAACGTGCGCACTCGTATTGGTAATTTTAAACAAAAACATGAAAAACTTTTCTATTAATAAATATAGGAGGTTAAACACTTCTGCTTCGAGACGCTACGACGCGTATGTTTACATCTTAATTGGTTTACATGCGGCTGCAGAAATATGTCTGTGTACTGATTTAAACCATCTCGAACTATTTTATTATCATTTCCCAGGCACAGTTTCAGGAGAGATCATTAATAACATACGATCGGAAACAGATATCACACGTGCAAAGTTAAAGCTTTATCAAATACATGATCTATTGCAACTACTTCTATCAAGTCTTCAGTATGATTTTAGTAACTAATCTGACTAGTGTAAGTCTATTCTTATCACCACTAAAACTTTCGCTTTCCCAACAATACTTTTCTTCGTCAATTTCATGTAGATGCACATATTCCCTCAAACCCTATTTGATTTGAAAATTTATTTATAACTGTATATTTCTAATTCTCAGTCACCTTTTTAAAGACCACTATTTTTACTAACTATTCAATAAATATTATATTATACATCAAACATTATATTTTTTACCGTAACATAGTTAACAACTCTTAATATTTCCTACTAATTTAAGTAGGAGGAAATATTTAGGTTAAAAAACTATACATTTTATCAGTATCAAAGTTCAACATAGTTGCTTACCCTAATTCGATCGCATATATCTTAAAGAGAATATAAAGCCATCAGTATCGGGTAAACAAACTATTCGCACGAAAATAAGTAACACTCGTAATTATATAAATAATTGAATCTCGAACGCCCACGATGTTATTGTAAAGGGTTGATACAGTAATAAGGTTTTAACATTAATGCCTACATTCTGTTATATAAAAAGCTAGAGGGCTTAAGAAAAACATAAACTAGTATTAACTAACTCAATATAATTAAGCGCAAAGTTTTAGTAGTAATTTGGAAATTGTTTAACACAATAATTTCAATAATATTACTGTAAAGGTGTGTGAATCATAACCCGTCTTAGCATCACATATCTACGACAGTCAACAACTGGCCGAGGTTCCATTCTCACATTCGCACATACTCGCGAATTGACTACGGCCAATATACACAAAAATGCACTTTACCTTCTGACCGCGTCTCAATCGGTAATTCTTTACATTTACCCAGATCTTGTATAGTGCCCACACGACACCCGACATCGCAAGATTAATCTCTAAGGTGGCGTTTTGTCATATAAATTTATGATCAACCATTGTCTCCCTGAGTGACATCATTTCGTACATTCGCATCGGTATCGCATTCAATTAAATATTTATTTTGACACGTATATCTCCGGACCGGTCAGTGAGACTCGACGCTTTATTATGATATGAAGCGCACCCATGAACGTACATCCGAGGTGAATAATGTTTGGGGAATGCTAACACGCCCGCGATGAAATTCCGGAAGAGCTTTCTGGGCGTTAATAGGAGTTACGTGTTTATTTCGTCGATCTATACGTTTATTAACCCGTTCCGAGTCGGGCGGTTTCGTTAAAACTCAATTACCTACTGTTGTACGAACATTCTATATTAATAATACTCGTCATTAATACGTGGGGAAGAACTTTCACTGCGAGCCGAGTGTTTGTAGTGAGATCCATAGAGGCTGTGCCGTGACCACTACGATCTTCTTGTGTTTCAGGCGACCGCAACGCGAGGCGAGACTCGAGTCAACGACCTATCCGTTCCCTGACCAACACAATTTCTCGTATACACGTATCACAATCAATGACAAACATTTATAGGCGTTAAATTGTCTCTTAAACGGTCCTATAAAGCAGATGTAAAGCACTCATAAAATCGTTAATGCACTCTCTGAAATTGACGTAGTGGGAATAAGGCTTTAATCGCGCACTATAAATAAAACCGATCTGGAACACATACCTTAATCAATTGGAAAACTGAACATGCGCGACCAGGAAATAGTTTATCTTCTATTAAGTCGTAATAATGAAATAGACTTTATATACTCATGTATTTTGTTAATTTTCACTTCTCGCTCAAACCTTAATGCCGTATCCCTACGCCATATGGATTATCCTGCAAACCAAACTTTTCGAAGCGAAAACCGAAATACTTTGATTATTTTTAAAAAAATAACTTGGTATCGATTAGTTTAGAATTGTACTATAAAAGCATCCATTCTTAAAATAGACAAAAGTCTAAGAATATAAACACTAACGATGAGTGGAAAGGCACGTCCCTGTTTATGTATGACGCGGTATCTTAAACAGTCATATTTAAGCGTTAAGTATGCGTGTCTTTTAAAGGGATGTCAATGTAACAAAGGTCCGTCCGCCAGCACGCCGCTGGGTGGAGCTAATAAACTATTTGAGTAGAGGGCTCGTGTTGACACTGGTGTTTCACACCTGAACAATGCTCCTCGTTTGCATTAATGTAAATTAGGTTAGGGAGCCCGCCGCCGCCGCCGCGCCTACGTTCAATTAGAAGGACCCCAAAGTAGCGCGTGTGTACTCACGTGAGGCCAACTAGTAACATGTACATATCAACTTCCACACGTGTAATCACTTCCCAAACGTAATACCTATAGGCCAGACCACGCAATCTTCGATTCACCAAATATAGATAGACCTATACGATGTATAGATACCATTAGATGCCGTTTAATACGACGAGCTCATTTGAAAGGCAAATTGGCAAACAAAAGCGAAATGATGGGAAACAATAGCGTGAGAGAGTCGAGAGGACAAAAATAGTTAAGGTCGGATGGCAAGGCGGGATGCGGAGAGCTACTGAGTGCGGTGTCAAAGTTTGGGCGCGTGTTCATCGTCCGTCAGCGCCTGCGCCGCCGCTCGAGTAAACAGCCGCGCACCGCATAGCCCGTACGAATCGATTTGCGTTTTTACGTGAATCCGCGCTTACGGCCGAGTATGCGTGTTTAGTGTATCCTAGTAAAGCATCACCTGCTTTAAATCTAGGTATATCATTAAAAACGTATCTCATCATTATGACAGAAAACAAGACGATTCAGGCCACAAATAATGGTAAGAGGAACAAAAAGTATATCAATCGGACGTGCCATTAACGTTTCCGAACGTCACAAATCACACCACCAAAATGCGAGATCTATAACCAAAAAAGATCTATGTTGGGAATGATTTTTTTTGTCGTAAGCGGCGGAGTCGCACGCGCGGCTCGATTGTGGCTGTGTGGTCCTCGCTAGCCACTTTGTAAATAGCGCGGTTTACCTTTTTCAACTTTTGTGTTTTGTTACCTTTTGTGCTGTTGTACGACCAATATTACCATAGCTATTTAAGCTCGTCGGATAAATAAATACGTCATTTATCATGATAACTGATGCTCAGACGTCCCCATCTCCCAGTGACTAAATGAAGTGAAGATTTCATCTTTAGTGCCTCAAGAATACCTGCCCTTAATCGTTTCACATTTATTAAGTTAAAGTCTTAGACATAAAGTTTATTTTATTTTATAAATACAGCCATAATTATGTCAAATGTTCTTTAGCAAATAATTAATTAAAAACGTTGTAGTCTTTTTCAGTCTCTAAGAAGAAACATTAAAACCATGAAAGCAAATATTTTTTTGTAAACACATGTAGCATAAAGTTCCAAATAAGATTAGAACAAACTACAATACTTTAATCACTAAACAATACTTATTTCGTAGGTATCCTCTAATTTACGACTTACATGTCAAGCATTCGTCCCAGCTGCTCATATTTTTACAAAATGCTTTTTTTTCGTCACCAGCGCGGCACTAACGTCAAATTGTAACAATAAATTCACTCCAACCGCAGGCTCTTTCACAATATTTGTATCGGGCGCGACAAAAAGGGCCGAAAGGGCGGACCTTCGGTGAATGAAGGGAAGGTAAATAAATATAAATAAAGGTGAGGGTGGTGTGACGCGCACGGGGGTGAGGCGTGCGGGGGGTAGCGACGACGTCCCGCGGCGCCTGCGCACAGCCCGCACCGCAATACAATTTAAAAGAATGTATGTGATTTTAAAACAATGTTTACGATAAATCAGCGCGCCCTTAACGTTATCGATTATATTAGATATTGTTTATCATAAAAAATCTTGACAAACTTTTATGACATTTTAAACAGTTATTAATTCTGCTTGATCTGCGAAAGTTGCGGGTTTTTTTATTACTTTTATGATTTCTGTTTTATCTCATTCATCATAGTTTTTACTTATGATGTACTTTTCTTACAAAACTAAATATGTCGCACGTATCATTAAGTCATGATTTAATTATGTACTGAATTTTAGTTTTAAATTATCTGTCTCCTTTCGTTCTTGTTCGTTTATCACATACATAAAAATACTATCGCCTATTTGATGCTTGTACCAGACGATAATGAGACGGTGACGTAAACGATTATTTCATTACAATGCTTTCATCGCGGTGAAAACCGGTAATGTATGCACATATGACGGCTCAGCAACGGAAGAATTTTCGACATTGTAAAAATTCAATTACAAGCGTATTGTTTCTCGCTGCAAGCCGTCACACATCATTAAACGGGACCAATGAGAATCGTAAAAGTATGTCCGACGTGATCGGCTCCGCGGCCGTGATCGCCTGGTTGCCCGCTGCAGGACCAATTACGGCACTCTGCACTCGCGAGGTGCACTTTTATTGGGTGTAAGATTTAAGTGCCGATCGACACGCTGGAGTACGGCCCTGCCTGATTTTTACGGCCAGTTATGTCTTTGACGAACCTCTTTTCCTTATAACATGGAACGAAATATAAATTAAGCCCTTTTTTAATGGAAGATGGAAGCAAGCGAGCGGCACACTTGATGTTAAGTGGACACGGCTACCCATAGACATCCGCAAGAACGAGTTTTTATGGAAGCGAAGGTACATTGATAATCTTCTTTGCTTTATTCTTATTATGATGATTGATTACTCAACACTTCCTTCTATCGCGTATTTGCGATGTTGGTAGTGTTACAAGTCCATTATTATATAGTTGCTTCATACACTAACTTCGTGGTAGTAACTCTCTGTTTTAAGACATAACAGATATTATTATGCACTACTTATATTAATCTGATTTCATAGTTATAGCAGCAGCATATCCTCATTTTATCCTCAACTATAACGATCTATTATGTTGCCCTATTTTAACTATATCGATGAAATCCCTTCGATTTATTGTCGATATACAAGCTATCCCTGATAATTTGCGATATATCTTCCTTTGTGAAAACATTGTGCTCATTTTATGCAACCATCAAAGATCTCGTAGGGCAAACGCTATTTATAAAGAACGCGAATGTAAACAAAAATTTTAGAAGTATAAAAAGAGCATTAAATATAGTAATACGTCGAGTAGTGGTCCGTGTCTTAAGCCCGTGCCTCATAGCGTAGCATTGACTGAGGTTTGACAGATAAGAATAAGATAAGCGGCAACAGCTGTACCACGACTAATATTTGCAGGAATAATTAAAACAAACCAACGAGATACCCTTACAAACAATAAGGAATGCTTTTCCTTTTTATTTGATTAAATATAATACTAGCTATCGCCCGCGATCCCATACGCGCGGAATTAAAAAAAACGTAATAAGGTAGCCTATATGTTCTTCCAGATTATGTTCTACTTATATGCCAAATTTCATGCAGATCCGTTTAGCATTTTGGAGATATCTTCTAACAAACATCCATCTTTACAAACTCGTAATTATAATATTAGTAAGGCATACTTTTAAATGCATGAAACATAATGTTAAATCGACGTATTTGTAAATATTTCACATTCATACTTGTCGACACAAATTAAAATGAAATTGCGAAAATTATTATTAAAAACAAAAAAATATGGAAAGTTTAAGCTGTGAAAGTTCAAAAATTGGCTGAGCCAGCATCAGATGCGGCTGCACGATTATGCCAGCTCGTTTATTAAACATTACGAGAAGCACTATGGGATTGACATGTCCTCCCAAGGACAAAAATCCCCCTTCCACAGTGTAGAATAAAAAAAAAAAGTTCAAAAAAGTTAAATTAAAAAGTGGAACACCAGTATTGCATTCAGTGTACACAATGACCGCTCGGAACTGTTATGTGCAACATTGATCACTGATTGTGTGCATTTTGCACAACAACACAATAATCGGGTGCATTATCTATGCAAGTCTTAATTATTTCAAACTGACCTAATGCTCTAAATATATACTGTCTATTGTATTCTTGCCGTAAATAATTTATAATGTCCGCAATTTTAGATTCTTTAACGGTTATAATATACCGTTCTTAATGTTTACTTAAAATACATTCAGGAGGTAAATTAAAAGCAAATTATGAAGAATTATTTCTTCAAGTCTTTAGAAAAAATATTGACAATACTATACTTATTGCAATTTGCCAAATTAAGTTTAAAAGTAAGAGAATGTTGCAAAATATGTATAACCTACATAAGCTAATGAGCTATCAAAATTTAGTTTCACTTATGACCACCGGATCAGATAACTTGTCGGTCTATATGTTTAATTTGTGACCCTGAATTTACGTCAAAGATTGACGTCGTGTGAATGGAATAGCTGCAGCTAGTTGCGCGTTCACACGGCTTGGAAGATTCACGGCTAGATATTGACACACTTGCGTTTACATACATCACGAGTGTTTACGTTCGTCGGGGAGATGCAAATCGTTAATTTATCGCCACCTTAAGAAGCAACTATATAAAACAAACCGCAAACACGGGTGAGGTTCAAAGACCTATCACTTGAACAGTTCGGCCTGTGTTTAAACAAGTGTGCTTACGTTCACTTGTAAAAGGGCTTGCACACGAGCGTTTTCCCTAAAATCTCCTTATTGCATGCATCAAGAAATACTTGGTAGCTTTTGTTTAGGAATTGTTTTAGTTTTGTTTAGACTTTAGTGATGGCCAGCAAATTGTAATGTCTAAATGAGACAATGCACATTTATCGCATACCTAACTATAAGTTAGAAGGAACGGATTTTTTTAAAATAAATAACATCAGTCTCTAAAGTAAAATCACTTCGATTTCAGTGTTCATATCTGTTTTTGGTTTTTCTATTTTTCTATAGACAAAGATTATTTGTATATTTGCTGTTTTAAGCACAGAAATAAATAATTTCATTTTACTCTTTACAAATACGAGTATATTGATTTTCTTAAAGCTGCCTCCAACAGATGTGTATGAGGCTCATTTCTCTAGTTTGCATTGCATATTCGCCCGTCAATTATAACGTATAACACTACTTGTAGACAATGGAGGATAAATTAACGATTACTGCATAATAGATATTAGTTTTGATATTTATATCTGTATTGTTTAGCTGAATTCAATGAAACAGATACTGCAGTACCTTGAATCGATTTTCAGATCTGTATTTTATTACAAGCTTCTTTATCTTTACTATTGTTTACAAGAGGACTATTTAATATCTCCATCAAAATGTATTCAGTAACTACTTAGTTGTTTAATTTGGTTTTATAAAAAACATATAGATTCGACATTTGACTAATCCTAATTGATAAAGAATGGAACAAAAGAAAAGATTTTAAGGAATTTCATCTGATGGTAATACTAAATACAAAGTTTAATTTTAGAGATCACATAAAAACTGCATCATTCCGCGGTCAGTGTGGGTATATTTAAGAACTCTTACGTTACGAACGGTAGCTCTAACATCAAAGTCGATCAATTTATTTAAACGGATACGTTTACTTTATTCAGTAACACAGACGTGTTAGTCTGAACGCATGTTCTCTGTCAGATGATCACAGATTATGCACATTGCGTGCGTAATCAGCTGCGAATGTATTTATCAACGGGTATTACTTGTCTGTTATTTATTACTTCCACTGTCATAATACAATTAAATCACGTAAACAATGTAAAAAGTTTTAATAGTTTATTATTCAGACACATTCATATAAATTTTTATGCGCATCGACAAACTTTATTTCATTAGGTAATCACCTTTTGAGTTACCGATCTACAAAGTCATACAAATCCAGTACACAGTAATGTTCATACAATTCTTTGACAGCAAAAATAGGCACTACTGAAATAACTAAAGGAGTTTACAACAGAAAAAGACTAAATCTAAATTCAAACAGTTTTTCCTCAGACATAAACTAGTTTCATATATGATTACTCATGAACTCATGATAAACAAGAGATGTTATAATATGGCCGTTAAGAGGTCTTTATTACATTTTACAACGCTGTAAACCCACCGTAGAATTTAGGATTAATTTGATTATAGTCAATTATTCACAAAGCGATGAGGGCCTCATTTCGTTTTTTTTTTTACTCGGCGCTAATAAGCCGAAAAGTATCTAATTTGGTCGGCGGTGTCTTTGCTGCTAACAAATTAAACCACTTTAGCGTATCACCGGCCGAAATAAAATCAATATTAACAATCGATAATTAAGCGAGTTTTAAACGGTTGAACTTTAACAAACCGTATGTTTGTTTTGATAGATGTTTTTTTATTAATGATCAAATTAAAAGATAAAATATCCTTTATAAGTCGTATCGTCGCAAATCGTTCCAAGTAGACGGCAACTTGACTACAAAAGAATGTATTGTGCCGGCAAACAGTGAAGTTTAAAAGCACAAAGTTGACAAAAAACTTTATAAACGTGGTTTAATCTTGGTCGTTAGAGGGCGCGTCAAACACGCGTTAATCCGTGTTGTATAAACTGGAAAAAGTAGATAACAAAAGTAAGTGAGGCGGTCGGAATAGTGGTCGGTCGTCACTATCTGCGCGCGCGCCGCTGTAAAAGCTCATTGTAACCCGAGCCTCAAATACGAAATTGAATAATGCTGACCTATCCTGCGACCGCCCTGGCCATAAATCACCGAGATATTTATGTCCCTCTGCCCCGCGCCTGCCCCTCGCCGCCTGCGCCGTTTTCGCGGCCTGGGATATAAAATACTTAAATAAAAACTTTCATAAAATGGTAAGTAAGTCCGATTGGAATCGGAGAAGTGCAAGCGTTGCGGTCGTGCGCCTACTCTGCGGTCGACCGAGATGCCGAGCTGCCGACCTAGTCGGCGAGACGTCGCTAACTGATTTTGTAATAGAAAAGCGATACTCCGAGCTCATAAATCTCCTTGGGATTTCATGAATTGCGCAAATATAATATACGTGTATTTTACAGCTCTGATTTAGACAGCGGACTTGAATAATAGAGTCGCATTGTAAATTATCGTTTCATATGCGCATAGTTTGTGATAGTAGTTAAGCAATTATGTTGATATAAATGTACTATGATATTAACCGATTATGACAAAGAAACCCTGAAGAAATGATGGCCCACATATACCTGAAGCCCATGAAAATTAAATATTATTGCAGGTTTCAAAATCGTTTAGCACATTTTTTATAATATTTCACACACTTGCGCAAAACAAAATATCTCAATGTTGTACAATCTATTACTTGACAGAATTAAAATATTTAATATACCTACTAAAGTGAATTATAATTGCCAATGCGCACAACATTAACGGTAGACAATAAAATTAGTCAGTCCAAAATGTTGAACATAAATCAAAACAATAATTCATTAGGAGAGATTAGGAATCCGTGGGAGCAGCATAAATCCCGGCGTCGTCTCGGCACAACATCGGCAGTTAGTCAGGCAGCCTCCAATGGAGCGAGCGAGACGTTTATCTCAGAAGCACGCCATGTAACACACCGCGTCGCTTCCCGTGCGCATTAACTTTACGTATATTCCCTCTTATTCATGAGAAATAAATAATACTATTAGAAGGAGATACCGATTCCTGATAAAAAGTGAGCCCCGAGTTAAATGGGAGGCACACTGGAGGCAGAAAGAAAGTAATGGAGGAACGAACCGGTTTGGAGATTTTTACGAATGCAAGGTTGAGAGCGGGGCCCGGCTATGTGCCGCGCCGCGCCGGCACATAACGTAACCCACGGCGGATTCGCGCCGCGGCCGCGCACGCACACACCCGCGCTTCGTCTGCTGTGCTCTGTGCCCCGACCCGACCATTATCATCGGCATATAACTGGTAACCGAGTGAGCACATTAGGGTATTGAAGTATTTGCTGTATAAACTGCGGGCTGTATTGAAATTATTGTTTGCGCACCTACAAGACGCATCCTTGAGTTTGCGACAACTATTTCAGGAACCTTCGCTGTGACGCGAAGTGAGGAGGCGTACTCGCTTACCATTAGCGTAAAACAACTTGCTCGATGGCCGCTAAATCAAGTGAACTAATTTTAACTACCGGCAACGATGGATCGACATTGCGGCAAACATTCATTTCAAATAACGGCTTCGATAAACATGTCACAATCGTTTAGACCACTATGATTAACTCTGAATCCACTTTTTACCGCTGAAGGAGATTGAATAGCAAATGATTTTTTTACGTGAGAATAAAGTAAAAGACCTAACAGGTCTGGTGAGGATAAAACAAACAATTTAAATGTAATTATTGACTCGTTTTTCAAAACTCCAAAATTTGAAAGCATAATGCGCAAGATAACATAAAACTCTTAACATGTGTTTGACATTATTGCAACATTTTTATTTATCTTGTTTTACCAACTTACACACGACACTAGGAAATGTAAATGCATTTTCAGAAATACCAAAATTCCCGGATTAAAAAAAATGTTATTTATAAAAAAATCCGCGTAATCTAAACTATAATACATTTTTTATTTCGAGCAAATCCAGGCGGATTGCTAGATATCTTTATATGAAAACAGAAATGATGTGTAATATAAAACAATTATAATGACATAAGATCAAATCCTAACCTAGCACAAGTTGTGATGATTTGGTAAAGATTAGTATTAATAGCTAATTAGCATAATTGAATTTAAATATTTGTCTGACATTAAATAAAACTGGTCATAGAACGACCAATGAAATGCTCAAAACACTTTCACAACTCGTATCAAGACTTTGATAGGTTTATAATTTTTCAAACAAGTTGGCTTATTGAATCAAAGATTAAAAACATATAACAACTTCATGGACAAATTGTGATGGCGTAATCAGAGATAACTAAGTACCTACATAATTTTTTAAGCGATTCCAGCTACACAGAATAGCTACGGAATTTTGCACACGCGATAACTATTGGATTTAAAATTTCAAATACAAAACAATCATTGAATGATGCTTGTACTGCTGAATTTAGCGTTAACATAAAAAAACTATTAAGAGTCAGTGAAATCTGTACGTAAGACGAGATTAGTGTGTCGCGTTTCGAAATGACCTACTTCCTACAGGAAATAGTACGAGCGCAATGGCGAATGTTTGTTTGTTTGTCAACATGCGCGCGTGTTTGTTGAGCCATTAGAGCGCGGCGACGGTAAAGGCTGAAACTGGACAAAGCGATGAAACCTGAACTCAACCGAGCGCATTAGTCAATTTATTGTTAAAGCCTTTTAGATTCTGTTTACATACTTTCGCGACTATCAACGCTTTCGGGGCAGACAGAAAGAAAAATTGCTATTTAATTTTCACAGACTAACAACACTAATCTTCAAAAGCAAAGGTTGATAAATTTAAAATAAATATTTATATATAGACTAGATGTCAAAATCAATAAAAGTACTGACAATTTTCGTTACTCTAACCACGAAGCTCATAAGAAAGAATAAAATTTTAATTTTAAGATTTAGTAAAAAATATATATATATATTAAAAGAAACTGTTGAGCAGTCGCATCGCATATTTGTGTGTTCATAAAACCCACTGCGGTTAGCAAAATGGCCATGGCCAAACGCAGTGTATATCGGCCATTTATGTGTCACGAGACCAACTCAATCATGACATATGTGAAACTTATTAATTAACTATTACAATGTAATTATTTCCATTAACTTTAATCTTTATAGTACACTCATTTCCTTCAAATTAATTTAATATTCTGTGTTTATTTATTATCTACACAATCATATATACTTGATCTGATTTTGGTGTAAGATAAAAATCTGTCCTTCTGTTACATTTGAAAACAAATAAACTTGATACAAAGATAGAAGCCACGTAATATGTATAAGGTATTATTTCATTGAAATTAAAATGTTCTGTAGATTTACAATACTACTTAATGTTATTAAAACTCTCTTAAAGTCGTACAACTAGATATAGGCTAAGGAGTTGACTTTGGTTTGACAGCCTAGGTTTTGGAGCCCTACATTTTGCCAATTTTCATATTATCAATAAAAATTATTGATTAATCTTACATTCATAAAAATATTTTTTACATCTTACTTGACTGACGTTTTATTGGAGTTCCGTTTATATGTAAATGCCACAACAGAACTATCGGTAGACATTTTACTACTCGATTCGTTAATCTTCCGTAAAATTAGCGTAAAGTATTGTTCAACGTTGAACTATTCTTAAGCACAGACTAAATATTTGAACATGAAAGTATTGTCAATTTAAGACAAGAATAAATATTATACTACATTGCCAAAACCAGACAGATATATAAAATTTTTTGAAGATTGCGTTTTTTCAAATATGAAATGCGTACTCGCATCTTCAATACCTTATTTGTTCATATAATGCGTACGTCGATGATCAATATTGACCGAAGTATAGAAATCCGACAAAGTTTTTCGGTACAACGTAATTCCCATATAATGTGTACCTACGAGTATATCACTTGCATAATACATGTTAATTCTCAGACACACATTAAACATATTTTATTAAACAAGGGCATTATACAAGGGCTTTAGGAATACTTCCTTTATATCGCAAACACCTCCATAATAAAATGAATTAATTAACAAAATCATATTCTTATACGTGTAAAATATTGTGTTTTAAATTTTTAAAACAATAATTTTTGAAATAGATTGCTATAACTTTGTTTAAACATAAAAATAATCTTTATGGGCACTACTCTAAAAAGTGGAAAGGAAATAAAATCAAAAATATATCACTATGTGCTTAGAAAATTTTCATGCAAAGTACCTACATATATTTAAATCGTACGATAGCCTGAAAAGCACACAATGTGTAATATTACTCAACAGCGGGTGTTTCAGCCAAGATGGATAAAGTTCGAATCCTATCAGGTTTTAAAACGTAAAATAATAATTTCTCTTTACACCGCATTTAGACAGAAGATTACTTCTTAAAATTAAACTTAATTTGACTATAAGAAAAAAGAAGAAGGTAAATAACTTACCTTTTTCAGCAATTAAATTCTATAAATTCGGAAAATCGGATGTTCTTTTCAAAATAGACTTTAAAAATTCAAAAGTACATCAGAGAAAAATGTATTTCATTAGTATAGTTATTTAGTTATTCGATCTCCGATCTGCTTATTCCAAAGCGGTCCATACGACCACTAAGCGTGCGCCGCTTATTGTAATACCTTGTATGCAATCCAGAAAAATTAAGAGTATCTATGATTTGAATGTACTTAAAGTTTATGCTTATTAAAATTTTAAGGAGCAACATAAAGAATACACACTACAATGAGGTAAGAGGAGACAATAAATTTCCCGTAAGTTGTCTTTATGCGATGCACAAAACATCGTGAATGACAACGCATGACTTTGGACACCCTCTCCTGCAACTTTACGACGGTCATATATTTACCAAAACCGGCATCAATATTGAAAAGAATTCATCATTCATCCATTAGTCACAGATACAAAACGTTTGTTGTCCATGGCTGCGTAATTGCCGCGCTACAATCGTAACACTCGCTACGAAGCTACCGTAACGCCCGCAATTTGTCCCCATTGTTCCGCGGATGGTAATGTTTACACCGGCGATTGTCCCTACCCGCGCACTGAGGACCTGTTTTCAAAACAGAGGACGCCTCATGAAACCCATTGTTTTAACAACAGCCAACTCTCAACCGTCGACCGTCGTCCGTCACACACGGAAACTCGCACGAAAACTTTGTCAATTGAAAAGTAAAACACTCGAATGCACTTACTTGTGTCATGAGACGGTCAGCGCCCGTGCCCTCGTCGTCCCTGAAGTCGATGTCCGGGTTGTAGTTGGGCACCAAGTCTCTGAACTTCTCGTCATCCCTGGTGATGCGGCCCTCGGGGGGCCCGCTGGCGGATTTGGAGTTCTCGCCGATGTTGGGGTCGTGCTGGTTGAAGACGAGGGGCGTGATGCGGCGCGGTCCGTGGCGGCGGGTAAAGCCGCGGCCCGGCCCGCACGCCGTCGCCGCGCCCAGCCACAGTAGCACCAGCGACAGCCTCATCTCGCAGACATCACTCCACGCGCGCTCGACGCACGACCAACGCGCGCCGCGATCAGAGCGACACTGAGCCCGAGAGGCCGGCGCGGCCGCCCGGCCACCACCGGCCCTGCCTGCATCCCCTGGGCGCGCGCCACCGCACCACCCGCACCACGGACTTCGCGCTCGCCGCGCTCGCCGCTCATCTCTCTGCTTCGATTCATTCCATTGACCGAGCCTTTATTATTTCCTCTCGTGGATCTTCCACGTCTACTCAAATTCTTCAATTTATTAAATTACAAAACCTTATATAGTTAGGTATTTAAGTGACACTGATAACCTAGATTTAAATTTTCACGCTCAATATATTCAATAAGTTTTTTTTGTATAAACGGCAATATGCATTAAGTAGAAAATCAATTACATCACAATTAATTTCACTTGAAGCGATATAGTCCTTACTGTTATATTTTCAAACATAGTAAAAATTTATTAATGTACGATTGTCTTTGACAAAATTACTTACTACTTCCGTGCGTCAACCTCGGTCTGCTGAAGAAAATTATTAAAATAGTAAGGTACCTTAAAAAAAAAACCAGATAATTCCTTCCGTCGGTTGACCATAGTATGTAAAAATCCAATTGTAGGTAATATTAAATTCACTTTAATTACATTTATACAATTTAACTAAATATAGCAATATAAACAAATATTTTATTTAATTTTGAAACTGAAACTTTTGACTTTGAACATTATCGATTTTTTATTTTTTTTTATTTATTTTTCATAACGTATGGCAGTTATTACTTATAACATTTATTACTATAGTAGTTGCAGCCCCATCTACGATATTTTAAGCGAAAAAGTGCCGGTGAAAAAAAGGTTTAAGTTTCATTTTAATTTAACGTATGTTGAAAGTGTTACATTTTCATGCACCGAAAACTCTGCGTAAGAAAACCAGAAAATCCAACGCGTATGATCTTATGCAAGTAAAACATTCAACGGAGCTAAAAGATTGTTAACACAATGCTCATATTGCCTCCTACTGATGGTTTTCCCGAACATCATCTAATACAGACTGGAATACGAGGTTTAGGCTAAGCGCCATCTGCGCTCGGCCACCTCAATCCCGGTGAAGCTGTAAATGCCTCTTCAAGGCAAACAGTGGCAAATCAGTCACAAAAAAAAAAACTGGAATGAATACGCAATTAACAGCTTTTTTTGGTACAATGTCATATGAAAACATAACTGAAAAGTAATTCACGTTAGATTCAATACTTTCCACCAATCCCAGGTCATGTTTAAAGATTTGTACATCGATGGATGTTAAATGGGGAAACACAATTAGAACTTCAAAGTATTTACCACGATGTCGCACAAATATTGAGCTGTTAACGATCCATTGTTTGTATTTGTCTGAGTATCCATAAAGGTATTTGAGAATATGTTAGCACCGCCGCCTAAAGTCTAGATAAGTTTGCAGTGAACTGAAACCAATTGTCTCGACAGTGTAACACTTGAGATAACGATAAATTCTATTTCGCAAGTCAATGATGCATCGATAGTTTTCTTTTCTTGAGAAAATAAAACGAAATCAGCGGCACGAAGTAAATCAAGGGGACATCCCGTGATTTATTTCATGTACATAAACATGTACATCCCTGAAATACAACCCTCCTGAAACAGCAAGTACAAATATATATTTGCTATCACAACTATTGTGACGCTTGATTTTATCACTTAATATAAACTACATTATTTTTGTAAAGTCTCAGCGACGACCGCTCTCTTGCCAAATGTTCTAGTATTAAACGTTCATTTGAATTTTAAAAGTGTAAATTTAAATAAATAATAGTTGTTTAATAAAAGATATCATATGCAATTTAAAGTGTCATAATTTTTTGCTTTGGTACATTTTAATGGACTTGAAAACTTGTATTACCAATTTGAAACAAATTCAAGAACATAGGTAATATTAGATTAATTACACAGACTACAAATCAATGATAAAATACATTTGGGATGAAAAGGTTAAGTTTTTTTAAAGTTATTCATATAGGGTCAAGATACCCATTACTAGATTTACTCTCAACGAAACAACAGCTCGGCTTCCCTTTCAACTCTGACCTAGAAAATGGTTGCTTTAAGGGAAATTTATATGCACATTTACATAACAGAGACTGCCCGTTTAGGATAATTTGTACGCATTGCGACGAGTTTGCTCGTACAATAAAATGCATGGCGCGCATAATCAGCCCATAAGTCATACAGATTCATGTTTTGTTTTTATCCCTAACACTTGCTTGGGAGATACCAAACGCTCCCATACAACGCTCCATATGTATGTAAGTATGGTTAGCACATTATAGTAATATGCTATACATTTTTACGACATCCATGTTCTTACGTAACTTATAATCACGGTAACCACAACAATCGAACTCGGCTTGCGCAAGCACATCACAGTAGAAGCAAATCCGCAACCGCGTAATTCAGTTCGCAAACATTAAATTATTCAGTTTTATAGTTTTAACATATGTTTGACATACCATGAATAGTATAGGATAGAATATACATGTTTTTAACTTCAAATTAGTTCAATTTTACAAATCATACTAATATTATAAATGAGAAAGTTTAGATGGATGGATGGATGGATGGATGGATGGATGAATGTTTGTTAGAGTTTGTAGCCTAAACGGCTGAACGGATTTCGATGAAATTTGGTATAGATGTAGAGGATAGTCTGGAAGAACACATAGGCTACTCACTTTTGTTTTATTTACTTCCACGCGGACGGAGTCGCGGGCGAAAGCTAGTCTATAATAGTTCAGCATATGAAAAAGGTGTTTCTCTTTTGTTTGTTTAATAAGTCCGAATTCGATTTATGAAATGTTAAATTTTTCTTGTTAGATATTATTTGCCGTAAAAATGACGAAAACTCAATTCCTTTAAATAACAATTAGAAATTAGATATTGACACCTATAAAATAATAACAGTTTTTCAAAAATACATCCGATTCTAACAGCCTAACCGGTTAACAATTATTATTAACTACGTTTTGTCTAAAACCAGAACAAAGGTTCCCAACATTCTTTATCGAATATACCCAGAAGTGACGAACCCATATAGTAATAGTTGTAGATAAAATAGAAAAAAAAAGCGTGAATGTCTTGAGCTTGGGAACCAACATTCCGCATTTCCGAACTCTTATCAATGACTTAAACATCTATTCAACGCTTACTTTAATCCGTTCGAAAACTAAAGCAAACTTTTTTCACTTCCTCCGTATTGCATTTATCTGTTGCTGCAAAAAATCAAGTCTAAACACCTGCATTTTTACATGTAACTGTTAATTATCAGTAATTAGTAAAAGAAAAGGTAGGAAGTGACGTAAGAGTGAGATATAAGGACAGCGTTTATGACCTCTTTTCATTTTTTACTGAAACACAGGCGCCTGCGCTGATAGCGGCAAACCACTGAGCAAGTGTCCAGCGGAACAATAGACATCATTCACACGCAATATACTAAGCCAATAAGCGAACGTATTATTGCTTCGGTGATCATAGCCATTCATTCATAAATTGCTTATTTAATAACATTCCAGCTAATATCTTTTATCTTTCCTATTTCGGACTAGTTAGACGTAACACAAACACCATAAAGCAATTTACAAATATAGTTAAAACAGCCTTTCTATGCTATAAAATTGTATTTTTTTAAATAAAGCATATAAATAAAGTACCTATGCGTATGTGTTTTAACTATTAATATATCAAAATAATATTTAATAATTTATAACGACAAAAAAATATAAAGACATATATTTATTGGTCAACTATTTCAGTTATTAATGTTTTTAAAATTTAGTTAATCGGCGTGTTTTTGATATTTAAAAAGCTACGGAACCCAACGTGTGATGGTTTCGATCATGTAAAATAACACTAGATCTGTCAAGCCGCTTAAAGGCAGCCAAAACAAACTATAGCAAGTGTCGCGCCGGCACCTACGACTGTGCCAGAGCAAACAATATTTTCGACAAATGTCCGACTGAGGTGTCGGTAGAGACTAATGGAGGAGAGTGCTGAACCAATACGCCGGGCTCTCTAGTGTTTTAAACTGTTTACTCTACCATAAAGCTCTCAAAGCACATATATTCGTCCGGTGGCTCACTCACTATGTAATACTGGACTATGATTGATGAACGGATTCTGTCAGATTTATATCCGAACAGAATTTATAGTTTCTATTATACTTTTCAATCAGCTTTTTAGTAAAAATATTATACTACAATATTACTTCTTACTAATATTATAAATGCGAAAAGTTTAGTTGGATAGATGGATGGATGTTTGCTAGAGTTTGTAGCCTAAACTTCTAGAATGATCTCGATGAAATCAACTACAAAAGAAATAAAAACGTTTTATTAAACATATTTTAGCGTAGCTGTCAAAATCCATCACCGTATCATGTTGTGTAAAAGATATTTAAGAAATATGCCATCAAAAGTTCTCGCAACGCTCTTGATGTCCAAATAAAAAGGCAAAATATCCAGACCGGTGACATGGGCGAGCGTCTATAGCGCCTGGATACGAGTTCGCTAGCCCTATAACGAATATTCGAATCCCAAAAACTTTTAAAAAGATCAGTCCTACACATTAAAATTATTTTAATAAATACCTCATGTTATAACATTAAAATAATCCTCTATAAAACGCATTAAATTTTGGAAATCATAATAGTGATTTATCACATTAAATGTATGTGAAATAAATGAATCAATGAAAACTCTTTTCTGTATAAGTTGTAGTTTACAATATTGAACTCGACAGAGGCGAAGAAAATTTAGTGTCAGTTAACATGTAAGCGTTTGAGCAATATACCATAATCTTAAAAAACAAAACTAAAGGCATATTATATAAATTGGTTTATTTCAAATTTGTCAAGTCTTAAAATTTCTATCGCCTCAAAGTTTCGTCCTTTAGAGCCATAATAAATGGACATTAACTTATAAAGATACAAAGTGTAAAGGAGTCAAACCAGTTCGGATCATGCGTTGCCCTCTAATTGACAAATTGGAATCTTATTAAAATAAAATTCAAGTTCGTAACTGAAGGTAGCGAGGCGCAGGCACAGGCGCAAGCACACGGCGGCGGACGAATTTCATGTCGACAGGGTCGCCTTCCGAACGGGGGCCGAATACGTCCGAAGTTACCCGACTGGCGCTCGGCGGCAAGAAGAAAAAGTAAGCAACATTTGAAGCGCGTGCCTCGATGTGTGTGGTCTACTTTGGAGGTCCTCTTCGACTTTTGATTTATTGAAATCTGATTTTCGCACCCTTTTTATTCAATTAAAATGCAGGTGAACGTGAATTAATTTTATGCACACTTGTAACACTATTTAATGGTACATGCGAAAATTTTTAAGTGGTAATTCCACTCTTTAAAGTAACTGATTTTTAAGGTTTCTCGATTTCATTTAATTTAGATTCACAGTATTAAATTTAAAGAAACGATAATTACAGTTTTTACACGACACATTCTTAATCAGAATTTTTAATAAATGCGAGGACTTCTTCTATACAATAACGATAAAAACAGGAATTTAAAACTATACGCAAGTTTTTACAAAGGATATTTAATATCATTAGATACAAAAGATGTCTAAAACTATTTGTCGTTATTTTTTAATAGAATTAAGTAACCGTGGGTTAATCGTTACGTTCCAAATTATTTTCAAATTTGTCATCGGTAATTTTAATATCCAAATCGGCAGCTGTTTTATTAAAGTCGCTAAATGCGTCAGAATTAATTTCTGGATATCTTGGAATCAGTTCGTAATTATTCAAATCGTACGTTTCATCACTATGAGTTTTCCATTTATTCGCGATCATCTGTAAGGGTTTCAAACATTGAAGACTTTGTTTTACGCGAAGTAACTCTATATTACATTGGTTCTCAACTTCAAGAAGTTTTAAATTAAAAGCTTTTGATAGCATTTGTTTTCGTATAGCATTTTTCTTTTCTATCTGAGCCATATTTAAAGTATTTTGGTAGCGCTGAAGTTGCTTCTCATATTCAATCAAGTTTTCGTCGCAATTAAATCTGCTGTCCATACAAGAAGCATATGAATTAAGCTCAAGAACTGCATCTTTCCTTGAGTTTGTCTTCTCTCGATATTTATTCGTATTTAGCTTATCATCATCTGACGTACTAGGGTTCATCCTGGATATTTCTGGTTGTGCTGGTATACTTTCATTTTCTAATTTGGACTTTTCTTCGTTAAGTTCGTGTTTTAAAGATTCGATTAAACTTCTACACTGTGCTATTCGTTCTTTCAAATTAATTTCATTATCATCTATGTCCTTTGGAGTTATTTCATTACGACTCATCTGTTTGTTATTCATATCTTCGATTGTTGAAGTGTGAGTTTCTTCTCCCAAAGTTCTTGGTGATGTATGTATGCTACATTTATTAGTATCGCCACTTGCAAGATTGGCACTATCCATTTTTAATAAAGTATTTCAAAATTATAAATTTGTTTAAAGTAAGTACAAACAAATATGAAAGCTCACGTCAATTTACGAAAAAAATATATACTTACGACGCACTAAGAAGTTTATAATTACCTTGATTAATTGTTAAAACTAAACTATTGTATCTTCTAATTCTGCTAATTTTTCTGCGCTCAACGCTTTAAATTTCCATTGTGTAACGTTAATTTACGTTAGCTAATTCTAGAGTGCAATTTATTAAAACTTCAAAAGCTTTTTCAGTGACCAAGACACTGAATACAGAGTGATTTTAAGGACTAGATATTTTTTCTGCCCTTGAGTAGTTGTCTAATGTAATGTTTTAGCTTTTTATGTTATGTCTACTGATATCGAAAACAGTGTACAGTTTACAATAAAAAATAAACTTAGAAATAAATGTTTAAGACATTTGACTTTAAAGAGACGAGACCTACAAAGCGCGTACTAATACCCTGAACAATAAAAACGAATTATAAGTCCCAATCTTGTGCGCTTGTCCGAAAATTTATTTAAATTGAATTTTAGAAAAAGATTATTTTTGGGTCAGTAGGTGTTCATGAAATCGTTTCAATTTTATGTAAATATTAGCAGCAGCACAGGTGTGATTTGCATCTTTACCATCATCATCTTCACCCCACGCGATAATTATCAGTATCAAGTACAAAGTACTAAGGCGCAGAACGGAGGCTTATAGTCCTTTTCTCTACAGTCAAAGTTTTAACAAGAAACAGCACGACAAAAACAATTTTATTTCGACCATAGACGTCATAAAAAGGACTTGTATTGATTTCTCTAGTCTATGGTTTTGGCGGGAATAATCTCCCGTCATTGTCATTTTAAAAGTCAAAAACATACGTTTTATTCTGACGTCGTAACGTATACCTTATTTTATTTGTGATTTGTTTGCCGGTCGTTATTATCAAACTAACTGATAAACTTCAATATTTTAGTTTAGCGTAACCTGAGTAGCAAATTTTACAATGGGCCTTTTACAATTATGTGAACAGTATTTTAATACGACTAACCTATACGAAGTTTTTCAAATACCGGAGAAGGCTACCGAGAAAGAAGGTATATACTGTCTGTTTTGAATTTTTTATTAAAGCATTTTTCAATAATTTCAATTTATTTCCTCCAGAAAAAACGTTATTTGCAAGACTCCAAACACTCATTTTTAATAATTTGATTTGTATGATCGACAAAAATATTTTCATATTAAAGGAACCAGCTTTTATTCGCATATTCATGTAGTTAAATATTAAGACCTAAACTGGGTCCTCCTAATCAACATATTACTAATAGTAATATTCCACAATATCTGCTTACATTCAATTAATGAATATTTGAAAATATTTGAAGTATTTATTGTTATAAAATGTTACAGTAAAAAAAGCATATCATAAGTTATCTCTAAAAATACATCCTGACAGAGTCAGTGAACATGAGAAACTGGAAGCTACTGAGAAGTTTAAAGTGTTGGGTGCAGTACATGCCATACTCGGTGACAAAGAGAAGAGAACTATCTATGATGAAACAAAATGTGTGGACGAAGATGATTTAAGTTTTGAACGAGATTGGTCAGTTTATTGGAGAGGATTGTTTAAAACAGTAACTGAAGAAGACATTGTAGCTTATGAAAAGAAGTATATTGGTAATGTTTTTTTATTTATTAAGGAAAGCCTATAACCTTCCCTGCTAGACTTGTCTGAAGGTGAACAAATACAGCATAATCATCACCAAACTGCTTAACAACCTGCATTTGTTTCAGTTGAATTTATATATGGTTATTTAATTTTTATTTTTATTGGAAATGAATACTGGGGCAGCAAAATATATTATGTTCCAATGTCTTATATATCATTTTTATTTTAGTGCTTAATAAAATAAGGAAAGTGCTATATAGCTGTTATAAACTTTATCTTGTCCAGCCAAAAAAATAGTATCTTAAATCTTAGGTGCAGGATCCTAATCGGTGGATTTAGGTGGCCGCTTGCTCGTTTGCCACTTTATTGTAAAAAAAAATCCTAACACATTTTGTTACTTAATAAATTTGCTTCAAAAAGTCACCAATTTTCATAATACATAGTGAGTATTTTAATCTTAATGTCTTATTTCTGTGCAGGTTCTCAAGAAGAAAAAGATGACTTAAAAAGTTTATATGTTGATGGAAAAGGTGATATGGACTATATTCTTGATCAGTATCAGTTCAATCGATTAGAACATGAATCAAGGATCAGAGAAATTCTTACAGTAAGTAAATTTAGAGGTACCTTATCTAGACAACAAACCAAATTGACTGTTGGGAATAATTGTAGTTCATTATGGATCCTTTTTGTTTTATACTAGCTGTTGCTCGCGACTTCGCCCGCGTGAAATTAAAAAATATAGCCTATGTTACTCACGGATAAATAACCTTTCTAACGGTGAAAGAATTTTTAAAATCGGCCCAGTAGTTTTCGAGTTATTTCAATACATACAAAAATACAAATCTTTCCTCTTTATAATATTAGTATAGATAAACTAACTAAAATGTAAGATTTAATAATAAAGAGTTAATAATAAAGTTTTGAGTTTTAGATTCAAGTTTTTATTAATAACAGGTAATGCACTTAACCTGTCTTTTTAGGAAATGATCAATAAGGAAGAGATTTCAGCATATAAAAAATTTACACATGAGTCAACCAAAAAGCGTCAGAAGAGAGTTGCAAAAATAAAGAAGGAAGAAAAAGAAGCAGAGGAACTAAAATCTGAATTAGGCTTAGGTTCAGGTACCAGTTTTTATATATTTAACTAAACCGAGTCATTCTAAGCAAAGAGTAACTTAAGTTGATAGTAAGTATACTTTATAAGCACTTTTAAGCCGTAGAAGTTGACATCATGTAAAATAAATAATATTTTTTTATTTTGAATCTCAAACTTGGCAGAAGCAAATTACTAAATATTGCCATTCAATATAGGGGTTATATACGAAGTTTCCTAACACATAATTTTTGTTTACCAGCCTTATCATGATAGTTTTTGTAAATAGTGGAAAATACTTCAAATGTTTTGTTACATTGCTTCTTTAATACACAATTCTCTTTATTTAGGTAAGAATAGTTTGGAAGAAATGATAAAACAACGACAACAATCAAGAGCAGTAGAAATGGATTCCTTGATCGATAACATTGCAACAAAGTATGGTGGCAAGAAGACCAAAGCAACCAAACGTAAAGCACAGCCTGAAGCAAAACGTTCGAAGAGGAAAAGAAACAATTAACAAAACATGTTTAACATATAATTTTCAATGTTTTAAATTATTGTAATCAATATTACATTCTGTAATTAAAACAAGGCATGTTGAACAAAAGTACAATATAGAGTCATTCTCCTTCCTCTACTGCAACTTGTAAATCTGTTTCCATATAAAATGGACCATCTTCTACATATTTTTGTAATCTTGTAAGAATGTTAGATTCAAATGCAGAAGATCGTGCCAATCTTTTAACGACGTCGTATCTTGCTTCTTTTACTTCCTTTGTGTCGCTTACAGACCGGTCTAAAATATACTCCACAAACCCTAAAAAAACAATTGAGATATAAAAGCGTATATGCTCTACGCCAATTTTTTTATTTCTTAAACTAAGCATACCAATTAGTCAATCAACACATTGGTATGTCTAGTCTAAAATGAAAAATTTAAAGTGTATTTCCTTTTATCCCCCTCAAATTATACTTGTAAAAATAATAGATTTGTTGCAATTACAATTTTAGTTTGGGAGTATTATTATACCATTAGTAAGAGTGTGATAAAATTACTTATACCTCACATGTTTAGATAAGTACTCAATTTTATAGTGCCGTGCAAAGTTCCTAAGCCTGGTTAACATTTTTCTATTAAATTTTAAAATAAAAACATTAATGCATTTTTCTTCAACACATTTATCCTTGGTCGTTAGCCAGCTTGTGTTATAAAAAGATCGTATACTATCCATTAGGTAAAGGCAGTTTGAAAGGATCCTATAATTTTATAACTACCTGCAACTCTGGCGACATCCTCTTCACCCCACATATGTTGGCACACAGCATCAAGTAAAATAAATGCAGCTAAATTTATATCGGGGAAAGGATTTTTGACCATCCTAAAAAGAAACTCCATTGATCCATTTGGTTTGTTAAGGCTTCTGAACCATTCTCTTGTCATTAATGTTACTCTATGATCAACCGGATTAGACTTTGCCTTATACCTTTCCACATTAATTAAACTGGCTAAACAATTTAGTGCTCTAATTTTTATTTCTGTAATACCATTTTTTATAAACTCTCCAACTTTATCTACAGCTTGAATAAATTGACCTCCTGTAACAATATCCAAATAAGTTTATTTCACTTTGGAAATGTTTGGCAAAAGCCTATATTGTGTAATTATTGTACAAATGTTTCGAATAATTTAATGCAAAATTAGGTAGCTTATTACATCATCAACTTGCCCTTATCCCTACGGAGGGTTGGCACAGTATGTGTTGCTCTTCCATACATTTCTATCAGCCGTCATATCTGAATCCACTCCCTTAAGCATATCCTCTTTCACAAAATCCATCCATACTCTCATGCAACATGCAATCTCCTAGGTAGCATATTTACATTTATAATATTAGTAAGATAAACAAGATTCAAGTTTTTATATTCAATTAAATTTAAAAATTAATAATATGTCTTACCAACTGCAGCCAGGCATAATTTTCCTTCAATGGTGGTGCCAATGAAACCTAATGTATCTAAAGCCACTGGTAATAGCACCGACTGGTCACTGGACTCAATTGCTTCAAATAAACTATTCAAAAAGACTGGATACTTAGCAAATATTTCTTTTGGATAATGATGTGCAATACTTCCAAAGAACTTCAGATATCCTGTAAAATGTTATTAGTTAATTATTACTTTAAAAAATATATTTTGTTGAGTTTAGTTAAAAATTACCTGGCATCATAAGCCCGCTTAGTGGGTTACTTTGAGTATCTTCTATTAAAGTGGCAATTTTATCCAAACCTCCTTCTTTTACTAAATAATGAATACCATATGGTTTGACACCAAATCTAGACAACAATTCAAGAATATTGAGTTGATATAAAATATCATCAGTGCTGAGTTCTGATATCATGTGGTCAATATATCCATGTTCAACACATAAGGTAAATAACTCTGGTGATTTCAATGCTATACTGCAGACAACCTGAAAAAAAAAACGAAATAATTACTCAGAAATAAATGTTAATATTCATCATCATTATCTCCCAATCCTTATCCTACATCTGTAGGGTTGGCACAACAGGTTTTCATCCTCCACGTTCTCTTCTCCCTTTCTAAGTCTAAATACAGACATACCCCTCTACAATCATAACTAAAGCTCTTGTTACATGTGACAAATAAAAAAAAGGTTAATATCATAACATGAAATATACCTCATAAGCATTACATTTAGAGCTACTGTTCTCATCCAAGGCAATCTTCATTTCTTCTAAGATTTTAGGATACACTTCGGGTGGCAAATCAGATGTAATAATGACTGCCTTGCTTGCAACACCTACATCTTTATCACAAATCAATTGTGCAACAGCTACAAACACATCTATGTGTTGAGCCACTGGAAAGGATGTTTGATCAGTTTTTACTGACTTAAACACCTGAAAATATATTTATAACGGATTTAAATGTCTTCTATCGGTTAAACGAAATTATTTTAAATACAGTCTACCGAAATGTTTTTTCTTATCCCATTTCAATACAGAAACCTTTTCTTTACCTCATCAACGGCCAGTCTCCTCACGCAGTCTTTTTCGTGGCGAAGTAAGTACATTATATGACCTGTGAAATGTTTTATTACATCTCCTGCGCCAAATTTGTCAAAACATATTTTTAGGACTTCACAGGTCAAATCTACATTAGCCCTGAAAATATTAAAATTTTGGTTGTTAATCTGAATTATTATAGGTTTTATACTCATTTTAACATACTTACTTATCTTGAACATCCAGGCAACGAATTATATTCGACACACCAAGGCAGGTCAGAGTGTTTTTAGCATTAGAAGGTGGTTTAAAACTAAACATGTTTTTAATATCATTTAAAATTGGTTTAATGTCATTTTCAGTTTGAAGTTTTGTAACAAAATTATTAAATAGCTCACGGTCTTCGTTCGGCATTTTCAATTATTCAAATACAATTTGCACAAATTATGAAACTAAACGAAAACAAAAACAGATTTAAATAAATATCAAAACAATTGCCACAGATAACAAAGCAGTGACTTTTGAGTTTGAGCCTATAGATTAATAATAATAAATCATACCGTGAAAAAAATACCTCTGTGAAGTTAGCCGCCTCACTTTCTTTTTTTTCACTTTTTTTTATGCAAATCGTTTGCGAATC